>VZZY01008634.1:15961-33867 GCA_013400335.1 Eurystomus gularis | reverse complement strand
GAACTCTCTGCAATGGCAACTGCAGCTGGAATGAGGAGTAAGAATATGCAAGAGAAACAACTCCGCATACACCAAGGTCAGGGAAGAAGGATGAAGTGAGGTGCTCCAGGCACCAGAACAGAGATTCCCCACACCCTGTGGTGAAGACAACGGTGAGGTAGGCTGTACGCCTGCAGCCCACGGAAGACCCCATGTTGCAGCAACCTAAAGGAGGCTGTGACCCTGTGGGAAGCCTGCACTGGAGCAGGCTCCTGGCAGGACCTATGGACTCACGGAGAGAGGAGCCCACACTGGAGCTGGTTTGCTGGCAGGACTTGTGACCTCCTGGGTGATCCACACTGGAGCATCTGTTCCTGATGGAGTACATGTTGTGGAAAGGATCCATGCTGGAGCAGTTTGTGAGGAAATGCAGCTTGTGGGAAGGACTCAAGTTTGAGTACTGTCTCTCATAAGAAGGACTCCATGCTGGAGCAGAGGAAGAGTGTGAAGAGTCATTCCCCTTAGAAGGAATGAGAGGCAGACACATGTGATGACTGTAATCCCCCTTCCCCAACACCCTGCACTTCTCGGTGGGAGGAGGTAGAAAAAAATTGGTAGTGAAGTTGAGCCCAGGAAGAAGGGAGGAGTGGAGGGAAGGTGTTTTAAAGATTTTAATTTCATGTTAAACTATTCTGATTGACTGATAATATGTTAAACTAATTTTCTCCAAGTCAAGTCTGTTTTATCTGTGACAGTAATTGCTGAGTGATCTCCTTGTCCTTATCTTGACCTATAAGTCTGTTGTATTTTCTCTCCCCTGTCTGGCTGAGGACGGCAAATTATAGAGTGGCTTTGGTGGGCACCTGGTGTCCACTCAAGGTAAACCCACCACAACCCCCTTCTTCCAAGGCTCAAATTCACTCCTGCTTTTGCAACTTCTCTACCTCCCCACCCTTCCCCAAGCAATGCGGCAGGGATGGCGAAGGTGGGTTGTGGTCATTCCATAACAACTTCTCTCTCCTGCTTCTTCCTCCTCACACTTTTCCCCTGCTCTAGTATTGGTCCTTCCCACAGGCTTCAGTCCTTCAGGATAAACCAGCTCCTGCACAGACTGCAGCACCCTGTAGGGAATATCCACCTGGTCTGACATGGGACCCACCACGGGCTGCAGTGTGGACATCTGCTCCACTGTGGTCTCTTCCATGGGCTGCAGGAGAATATCTACCTGGAGCAACTCCTTCTTCACTGACTTGGCTGTTTGTAGGATTCTTCATTTCTCACTCACCTATGCAGCATTATGCCCTTTCTTAAATATGTTATCAAAGAGGTGCCACCAACTTGTCTAATGGGATGGCTCTGTTGGAGGTGGCTGGAACAAGTTGTGCCCAGCACAGGGCAGCCACAGGCCGTCTTCACAAAGGCTACCCCTGCAACCAAAATATTGTCCCCTACAGCTGATACACTGTGTCATGTGCCTGGAAACAAGAATGACTGAGGTAGAACCTCTTCAGGTTTGGGAGGGATTAAGACATTGTTCCTTCTAGGAGAAGCTGAGCAGAGGAAAACCTTGAAGACACTGGGTGTGGTGGGTAAAATCATGACAGATTATGAAGGACACAGCCAGAATAAAGCATTAATTAAAAGGAAAAACTAGAAACTGGCTGAAAACAGCAGGTCCCAAACACATAGTCAAGCCTCAGAGATAACAGGGAGACCCAGAGGAGCCTGTGTAGAGTTTTTTGTGGCTCAAAAAGCCACTAAAATTTAAAAAAAACTACCCACAAAGGGGCAGGAATTATAGGAATGATCCCCCCCGATCATTTAGAAACACTTTAATGTTTGTTCTCAGGCAATTATTTTTATCTACTTTATTTTGAAAATTTATCTGTTCTGTGTCTGTTTAAATAATACTGGCCTTCTAAGTTTAGAATTCCTTGTTAGCTTTTGGAATAAAATCTAGACATAACCACCTCAAAGCTCTGGAACCCACTGCATTTACTCAAGTATTTTCTCATTAGTTTTCACATTAATTTCAGTATTTTCATGCTGGGTTGGAAAGAATGCTGTAAGTTGGCATGATTTCATATGGGTGATGTCATCACTCATAGATGCTGTGAGAGCCTTGGGCAACACTAGTTCTCCTGAGGTCTTTTAAGACTTTATGTGTTTCTTCATAGGTGACCTGATTTCTAGCATGACTCTTTCTAGTCTGCTTTTTGCCAAAGACGTTCCTCCCTCAAAGCCAGCTGCTGACAGCACAAAATTCTGTGTAGCAGGACACTGTGCATTTCCTAGCTCCTCAGCCTACTAAACACATGCTGAAGCTGATGGTCCTTTCAGCTGCCTGTATATCTGTAACTGTTTCTGTGGAAGCTGTACTCTCAGTTTACTGCTTCTGCCCTGCTTTATTTATCCAGGACTACCATACAGCCTTAGGAATGAAGCAGATGAAATAGGAGGAGTTCAAAACTAAGGGAAAAACCATGATTTATCAGGGCATAAAGTAAAGATTTTGGAATTATAGATATGCAGGTTGGAAGCAGGACTACAAATGAAAATATCGTAAATAATGACTCTAGCTTGCACAGAGAAATATTCTTTGTACTCTCCAGCTATTCTTAAATCTCAGTTAGAATTCAGATTTGAAAGCTTATGATCTAGTTTGCATGGAGTATCCCTGACATGCTTAAATTCTAGATTAATAAATTTCTTCTAGACTTGTCTGTATACTCTTAATGCAAATATACCATGTTAGCTGACACAGTGCATTTTCAGGTTCCCTTCGCCTGGCTTAAATTGCTTAATATAGACTTAATGAACCATTTTAACTGTATAATATTCTATGCTGTATGTGCCCTAAATAAATATTAATTGTGTATGAAATCTTAACTTTGATACACATTAGGTTTTTTTCCAGACAAACTCTACTCCATGTGTGAAATATGCAGATAGCGGTCCACACTAGTGCTCTTAAATTTCCTTCCTCTTAGGGCACTCTTCCACCCTTGCCTCAACACATCAATTTACAGTTCTGAGTCACATATAGCACGTAAAGTCATCAATCTCTGTTTAAAAGGACAACTCTAGATTACATTGACTACGTTGTTTCAGATTTTTTTCAAGGAGTCTAAGAGCTGTAGCAACCCGATCAGCTTCCAGGTTCCTGACTGAAATACTGCTGTATAAATAAAAAAGTTGGCTGAGGCCAC
The DNA here is from genome assembly GCA_013400335.1 of Eurystomus gularis. Lineage (NCBI taxonomy): Eukaryota > Metazoa > Chordata > Aves > Coraciiformes > Coraciidae > Eurystomus > Eurystomus gularis. Next base: position 30,679 of record VZZY01008634.1, on the reverse strand, counting down.
ACAGCTTCATTCCCAGGGGAAAATATTCAGTATGTAAGGTTTAGCAATCATAAACATAGTTGAAAATAAATTCTTTTTCTTTGCTTCTTTGGACAAAAAATTCCTTTTTTTTTTCATTAATAGGAGAAAACACAAGACAAGCTTAATAACAAGCAGTACTGAGAGTTCTGGCTACAAAAAGACAATATTAAACTGTATATGAGAAATTCTGGTACCACAGTGATAAATTTTAGACTCACGGTTGGAAATAACTGATTTAATTCTATTCATAACAATTGGCTCAGTAAACATATGATTATGATTAAAGTCTGGGTGAAAACTATTTCTTTTTTCTCCCACTCTACATAATGCAGTATTTCTCAATAACAGCATACTCAGTAGCTCCCTCTAAAAATGCTCTTTCCACTTCACTCCATGTAGCAGTGGGAATTAGATAAGCAGATAATTCTATCATACCAGTTAATAATTCTCTTTTCAAAGGAACATAACACACAATCCAGAGTAAACAGCAAATATGCAAACAAAAGATTTTGTACATCACTGAGTTATTGAAAAATATGGACAGTCATCCTGAAAAACGTAACTCTGTCAATATTGGCATTTCATCGTTTACAAACCTGTTGTTGTTAGATATATTATGTTTCATTGATTATTAAAATGCATATTTTGCAAACACTTAGAATTCTAAGTGATTTTTAGAAACTGTTTTAATCATTAGATTCCATTAGATATCTAAAGAAAAAAAATAATTTGTTGCTGCAATGCTTGAAACATGCAACATCTGTACAGTTTTAAATACTATGTTTTCGTATATATTACACATTTCTACTTTTCCCTTCACAGATCAAATAGTTAAAATCACTAGAAAAATGGAATATTAAAGAGGAAGTTTGCTAAGATGTTGTCGAAAGAACGCACATTGCACAAAATAGATGAAGAAAATAAATCTGGTAAGAAAAACAGAAAACGAAACATGGCTGTGTAACATAACCACGATGTTACCCATTCATGCTAGCTATGGAGCAGTTGTGTTATTCAATGAATCTCAAAAATGTTTTGCACAAAGGAAGTGTTTCAGCTGGAAGCTTGAATGCTATTACTTGCCATTGGTATAGAATCACAGAATCATAGAATTGTAGAATGGTTTTGGGTTGCAAGAGACCTTAAAGACCATCTAATTACAACTGCCCTGCCACGTGCAGGGACACCTCCCACTAGACTAGGTTTCTGAAAGCTCCTTCCAACCTGGTCTTGAACACATCCAGTGTTGGGGCATCCACAACCTCCCCGGGCAACCTGTTCCAGTGTCTCACCACCCTCAGAGTGAAAAACTTCTTCCTAATTTTGAATCTAAATCTCCCCTCCTCCAGTTTAAAGCCATTACCCCTTGTCCCATCACTACAAGACCCTGTAAAAAGTCCCTCCCCCGCTTTCTTGTAGGCCCTCTTCAGATAGTGGAAGGCTACAATGAGGTCTCCCCAGAGTCTCCTCCAGGCTGAACAACCCCAGATCTCAGCCTGTCCTCGTAGGAGAGGTGTTCCAGCCCTCTATCATTTTGTGGCCCTCTTCTGGACCCACTCCAACAGGCCTATGTCTCTCTTGTATTGGGAGCTCCAGAGCTGGACACAGTACTCCAGGTGAGGTTGCACCAGAGTGGAGCAGAGGGNTGGGATTACCCCAACCCAGGTGTAGGACCTTGCACTTGGCCTTGTTGAACTTCACGAGGTTGGCAAGGGCTCACCTCTCAAGCCGGTCAAGGTTCCTCTGGATGGCTTCCCTTCCCTCCAGCATGTTAATCACACCAAACAACTTATGTCACCTGCAAACTTGCTGAGGGAGCACTCAGTCCCACTGTCTGTATCACTGATAAAGATGTTAAATAGCACTGATCATTCAGAACATGAATCATCCAGAACATGAATAAGGAAGATGACAAAAGTAATTTTTTGTACAGTAAGAGAAGAATTTTGCCTTAATGAAAGAATTGATTATATAGGTAGGCTTATTCTAACAATTAAGGGAGAATAAGTTATATTTCCTTTGAAAAATGTTTTTGTTTTTTTTTTTTTAGGAAACAGAATAGGTGCTTGCCTGTCAGAATTTGCTTCCAAGAATTAGAACCAGAGGCCACACAACTGAATTAGGAGAGGGCCCACTCTCTGGCACTAATTTCAAAGCATGTCTCAGCTAACATTCATATAGATAAAATCTTACCCAGCTTAAACAAGACTGTTGCCTTTTGAGAATATCCTCTGGCTGAAGTTATTGCTAGAAAAATTATGTGCAGGTACTGTATGGGAAGATGCTAGCTAGCACAGGTCAAAATGATACAAGGGATTGTGAATAAACTGTGAATGACTGCAAGGCTGAATCCAAGTCTTGAGAATTTTTAACTTCCTGAATCAGATATTGCTCAATTGGCCAGAATTACTTCCCTGTAATTTTCAAAGGGTAAATTAGCCTCAAAGAACTGCAGGTCCGCTTACACACTTAGTCTCAGTGTTCTTCCAGAAGCTCACCTAAGAGGGTAGCGATGAGTGACTGCATTTGAGTTGTTTTTTATCATAATACAGACACTAATACAAAATATTGTTACATCACTAAAAACTGTGACATATTTTAAAAATTCAGGTTAGAGGAATGTTAATGAAGTTTTAAAGGAGGTGGGGAAGTACAGGTGCTTGAAAACAGAAAAGAGAGAACTAGGAGAGTGAAGGTAGTGGAAGACAGGGGTAGAGGATGAGAGGGAAGAGGGAGGTCATGCTACTATTACAAGAGCTTTTTTCATTCCTCCTCCACGAAAAAAAAGTTGAAAACATGTTTACCTAAAGAATATCCAGATGTATTTCCAAGTGACAGACCATAACATAGTCAAATTTAGTAGAGCACTTGGGTGAATATTATTTTTGTTAATGAGCTACAGAAGTCACTTAGAATGGCAGAACTAGCATGTCATCTCTGTCCTGCTCTCTGCTGACAGAGAGCGCAGGCATTTTAGCAGAGCTCTAGACTGAACTCCAGGACTAGCTGCAATTCTTAACTACTAGGCACATGAGACTGCTACCATACTGCTTCCTTTCTGCCTACCAGGTCATCTCTTTTATAGACTAAACAAATACGGACCTTTCAATGACTTCATATGTGTCATGTTTCCATGTTAACGACCTCCTACTTTTTTTAACCCAGGTACCAAACTGGACATAATATTCTCTCTGGTCATCAAATGAAATGAGATTATTATTTTCCATGTCCTAGATAAAATGTTCTTATAAACAAAAATTGTCTTTTCTGCAATTATTTTCTTTTTCATGATTAACTGCAACAGACAGAAGATTTGACTTTTTGCATTACTACTACATTTTTCTCTAGATCATTTCTGTGTAAAAACCACATCCTTTTCTATTTTATTTCTTTCATATTTGTGCACGTCACTTCTCCTCCCCCATTTATGCTTGGCATTTTTCTTTATAACATTTTATATATTTTTTTTTTATTTTCAAACCATTTCTTCAGTTCATCTAACTTGTTTGAATTCTAACTCTCTCCACCATAGTGCTTGCTAGAACTGTAGGTTGGAATCATCCTCAGAATTTGTAAGTGCTCTTCTTATATGATCATAAAAATTGTTAATAAAAATATTATATAGTTTTGGATCTAGGCCAGATCACAGTAGGATCCCTACGAATTTGAGTTAAATACAGTGAAATACTAATTGCTGGCTGCTCTTGGTGTAAAAGTTTTCAAAATTGTTCACAGCATCAGGTAATGGTTCAGGTTGGAAGGGACCTCTGAAGATCACCTGGTCTAATCCTCTGTTCAAGTAGGGTCACCTAGAGATGGCTGTACAGGTGTATCCATGTCTGGATGCATTTTTAGTATCTCCAAGAATGGAGATTCCACAGTCTCTCCAGGTAACTTTTTCCAGTGCTTGCTGAAGTGCTTGTTGCACCTGTAATCTAGACCAGGTTTCTATATTTTCTCTGGGAGACTTCTAAAAGCCTTATAAATGCCAACACAGAGCTGCTTCCTTCCCTGTATATTCCCAAATCTTCAAAAACAGTTAAGCTGTCAAGAAAAAAATTAGGTTGATTTGGCATAATCTGGTTTTATCAAATGCAAATAATTTGCTTCTTATCACCTTGTTTACCAACTTGAAACTAGTATCTTTAAAGAGTGAAGATAAAACTAAAGTACTTGATCCTTCCTCCCCCCCAACTCCCTTACTTTGAAAGGTGTTTGCTCTAGAGTTCTGAATTTTCACTGGGGTGGAGACTGTTTCTGCTTTGCCTTTAAGTATAGCATAGGGAATTTCAACAGTCCAAGGTGAATAAAATATAATTAATTATCTCAATATCGTGCAGTACTCTCTTTCCATATGCTGTTTTCTTACCTTGTAAATGTTAATTAAGTTAATTACGTGGTCAAAAGTGAACTTTTCTGCAAATGTTTCAAAGCAGGAACAGAACATTTAGTCTTTCCTGTAGCAGCTGATGTTTCTTCAGATTTTTACTAAGTAATAATATTTACCTTTTTCGCTTATTTTAAATATGTTAATAGATATTTTTGTTACTGTCTTTCTGTCTCTTGCTCCTGTAATTAAATATGTACTTTAGATTTTCTGACTATCCTAGGAGGTCTGTGTTACTCTTTCATAGCAATGTATAACAATGTTTGAATATATTCAACACTTACATGATTAACTTTTAGGTTACACATCAGTAAAAGGGATTTATAAATAGCTACAGAAATTGATAATATTTTTTCTTTCTCTAAAAAAAAAAAATATAGTTTTCTGCTGAGCTTCAATATAATCTCCTTCATAAATTACTTTCAGAATTCATTCCTAATGACAGACACCTATCAATTTATCAAGTTTGGTGAAGTTTAGATTGATGAAAACCACTGACTTTGTAACAATTGTTTTGCCTCTTTCATTTTTTAAGAATCATAAACTGTTATTTCATGGGCACTTTCACAAAAAATGCTTTTCTTATTCTTATTGGTTCTTCTCTCTAGTCAGAATAAAATGAAATGCTGGAACAAAAAGTTATTCCCCAATGTTCCAAAAAATTTTTCCGTTGACTTTGTCCTGCCACTGAAAATTTTATGAATCTTTGCTCCATATCCAGACTATTCACAAGGATTATTTTTTTTTTCAAATGAAAAAATATAAGGAAGTAGTTTTTTTCTCTGTTATTATTGCTAAAACTGTTTGTGAGCTGAATGATCCCGGCACTTTGTGAAGTCCATGAAGATTGCATATTTGTGGGTATAAAAAGTTCTTTTCCTAAACAAATCTAAATAAATGCCTAATTTTATACACTGCAAATAAAGGATTATCTTGTGGGTTTTTTTTAATCACCAATAACATTTTATTTAAGGATAATTACAATACTAATTTTGCTAGATTTTTTCAATGACCTAAAAGGAAAGTTTACAAAGATGAGTAATCCTTGACTTTAACCAATTTTCCCTGACTATGTAAGAGAATTGTAATGTTTATCAAATACATACTGATGTTCATGCCAATGTGGGATGACTACTGTCTCAATGAATAAACAAAATATGATCTCTGTTCCATTTTTTAAGATACATTTTATTATAGAAAGGAATATTAATCCATAAATAAATACAGACTTTTAAATATAATATCTGCACTTAAGAATTAATTTCTCAATTTTCTTTGAAAATGTTCATGTTTTATTGTTTAAGGAAATACAAATTTTAAAAATACCTTAATAAAAGGTGGCTTTACATTAATGTAATCTGTGGACAAAAGTATTCCTATCTGGTTTTGTTTAAGAAAAAGAGTAAGATTGCACAATCTGCTTCACAGAATGGGGAGCTGTTAAAAAAAAAATCAAAACCACATAACTAGGGAAGTTGAGAGATCAGGAAGATATAAGCGAGGCATGAAGCATGCTGGTCAGAATAATATAGATTAATTATTCTTGATAAAATATATTTTATCAGTAATTTTACTTAAAGGATATTAAAGACACTTTATTATTTTTTTTGGCTGATGTGTAAGAGTTAATTGAAACTGTCTTGCATTAGTTATGTTAAAAGTGGCAACAAAAAGCTAAATTAAAGACATTTAATGTGGGAATTAACAAATGACCTTCACATATGAAGTATCTTTAAGAGGTCACATTTTTATTAAAGCTGTATTACACACACTTATTTTAGCCTAAAAGAATATTACTGCCATCTCAGTAGTGACTCAGTATAGGTTATACATCTTTTTAAACAAAATTAAGATCTTCTGCTTAACAGTTCAGTGTTTTAATTTATCATCAAATTTATGACTAGAATTGGAAGATTTTTAGGACACTTCTAAATGATACAGTTATTTGGATTTCCAAAGAAAATACTCAGAAACTTTTCTTAAAACTTACAATTAGCTGCCTTTTCTTCTGCAAGTACAAGACACATGAAACAACAGAAGTTCTGTTGTGATATCTTTAACATTAGCAACTTCTACAGCTAAGCCTGCAAAGGCAGTCAAAATATAATTTTGGTCTCCCCTCTTCCTGTAAGACTACTCAGCAACTCCATTGGGTCTTTCCATCTTGCTTTGTTCTTTGGAAACACTGACTTCATCTGCTTAGTACTTTGATATTACTGGTTATCATAATTACCTTCCTTCCAGCACATGCTAAAGGAAGGACTTAAGGCTGATAGCCACTACAGAAATGCTTTAGAACTTCCCAGTGTTGATTAGCATGAAAAAAGAGACAAATTCCAGTTGCGTTACATGAAGGTGTACAATACAATGCAACATGGAGACAACTTTTGTTCTGTGAGAAAACTACTGTGAGAATAAACCAATATGAACAACTAAGATGTGACTGACTTAAGGAACCTTGTGGAGCTAATGCACTGGCAGAAGTAGGAAGTGTTTTGCAAGCTTTCTCTGTACACTTTATGCTGTGAATATGGACATATTCATTCCAGTTGATGACAAGTAAGAAGTCTCTGTTTATATTGTTTATATTTTTTACAATGTGGATATTCAGGACAGGATTCAGTTTCAGTTTAAGTTGCTTACACTGACGTGTCTATAGGCTTCTTTGCTCTTTAAGCTTCTTTAATAGCCAAAACGGATCTTATCCACCCAGTTAGCAAACTAGGGAACAACTCATTCAGTATAATTTACAAGAAGAGAAATCTAGTTGTCTCAATATACACTTCTAGTGCCATCCTATCATAACCAGGAAGTCTCCGTGAAACTGGTAGACATGGCAAAGGACTTGAACAAGATCCAAATCTCTAACACAGTACTTGGCAACTAGGTGGCAAAGTACCTAAAATAACTCTTAACTCTCCATGCTTAGGCAATCAAATGGAGTCTCTGGATTCTACTTCAGTTCAATTCTACTAAATTGCTCTGGACTCTGTTGATTGCATTGACCAGATCACCATTGCCCAAAATGTAAATTTCAGACTCTAGATAATTCTATGTCAACACTTTAAATGTTTAATGTGCCAGATAAATGTCATTCATTGAAAGAGAAACAGCAGTCACTATCTGTCACTAAGAGAGGACATTAAGCTCTTTCTTAATACTCATTGAAATTCAATTGTCAGATAAATATTTAATAGGAAATATAATTCACAACAAAGTAACCTCATTCTTTGAAATTAGAACTTCAAATTATTTAATTTTTAATAATTTAATTTCACCTTCTTACTCATTTCTGCACAAAAAATAGCACCAGTCACCCTTTTAAGTGTTACTTCTACTGAAAGAGGAAGACACTTTATTCAGGGAGTCAACCGGCTCAGAAAGAGCCTGTGTGAGACAAAATTTTTAGCTTTTGTTAGAACTATAAAAACTGGAAATATATTAGTTTTTATATAACAGTGTTGTTTGGGTTTTTTTTATATTCTACCCATGGGAACTGTATGTAAAAGAAGATAAAGATCAATTACTAGCCGTCTGTCACCATACTTGTTAACGATTTAATCCAATTTCAAGGTTTAAAATGCACTAACCAACTATAATTCTGATATTTTATCAGGTTACCTAGAGATATAACACTGAAAAACCAGTGTCATGTGTGTGTGAGTTACTAAATTTTTCAACAAAGATAAAAAGAAAATACACTAATAATGTTCTAAAAAATTTCATCATTAGACGTTCCTTGTTAAAAATGTGTAGGACAGATATTTTATTACTAACTATTTTAATTTTTAACAGAAGAAAAGACATCTACCTGACAGGGGGCTTAAAATAAAACACAAAATTATAAATATTTAAGGACATTATGAAATGTAGTAACAACATTTAGATCAAATACAATCAGGGAAAAGTATCATCTGCAAGTAACCTATGCAGAAACCTACCTGTTGTTCCTTGCTTTTACATGATTTAGCAGCTTTGTAGTTTATCATACTACTATGATAAGCTCTGGAGCTTATTATTACTTATTACTATTACAGAATCACAGAATCACAGAATCATTATGGTTGGAAAAGACCTCCAGGGTCACCAAGTCCAACCGTTGTCCTAACATCTCTCTAATCACTACACCATATCCTCAAGCACTGCATCTTGTAGTGATGGGACAAGGGGTAATGGGTTCAAACTGGAATAGGAGAGATTTAGATTAGAAACTAGGAAGAAGTTCTTCACCCTGAGGGTCGTGACACACTGGAACAGGTTGCCCAGGGAGGTTGTGGATGCCCTAACACTGGATGTGTTCAAGACCAGGCTGGATGGAACTGTCAGTAACCTGGTCTAGTGGGAGGTGTCCCTGTCGATGCAGGCAGGTTGAAACTAGATGATCTTTAAGGTCCCTTGCAACTCAAACCATTCTATTATTATCTGTTGATATAACCATGTCTGAGCCAAAGCTAAAAGAAGCTATGTCAGATTTCCAAGTTTTGAGGTAGCTATGAAATGTAAGTTTGGGCACTCATTCCAGATTCACTATGACAGCAAATTTTCTGCAATCAGATTAGTTTCCAGAGAAGAACAATTGATAAAAACAATGTAATTTGTTTAGCACAACCATACTAAAAACATAAATTCTCTTTATTCAGTGCTTAAGTGAATGGCTATATTATAACATAAAGATCAGTGAGACTTCAGACCATTTAATATGTGTTATTTTATGTATGAAATTTAAAAGAAAATGCTGTTATAGTGATTATCTAGTTAACAGGGATATATTATTACCCATTTTTTGCATTTTGGAATCACCATGGACAGGGCCAAATTCTGCTCAGTACTACAAATTGTATTAAAATCAGAGAAAGAGAAACAGAGTGAGAAAAAGTGTGACAGAAAAACCCAAACAATTTAAAAAGGACAATATATCTGTACTTATAAGGACTGGTTACTAAAATTACTTTCTGTTCAGCTAAATACCTAGGCCCATAAATCTTCTGAAGAACATACTCATGAGGAAAAAATTTCCAAAATGAATTAATAGTTTCAGAATTATCTGTTAGTACAGCCTACAGAAAACATAATTTATTCTTATACAAATAAAATTACTGAAGTTTATTTGTTCACATTCATTTGCTCATTTTCAAATTGAATGTTTTTTTCAAAATTAAATAAAATTCTATAAGAGAAATATCAGACTTACTCTCATAGTGAATTAGGAAGCCAATGCTGGAACGACTGTTGTCCGTAGTGAACAGCAGATACATGTAATTTCCAGTACTGATAAGGAACTGGGGTGCTTGTGTTCCATGGTATTCTCCAATTAATGGTGATGAGTTAGCTGGCCCATCTCTGACTTCCAAAGTATCATAATTAACTTCAGTCTGAAATCTAAAAAGGAATATGCAAGTCACCTGGTAGGTAGAGGAAGAGTGTTATTTTCTTTAACTGTTAGAAAAGTAACCCATGTGTAACTGATCAAGAATGTAATACATATAAAGATTCGCTTATCTATGGATACATTGTTGTATTACCAAGGATATAAAATTCACAAGGGATGTAATATACTCCAGATTAACCACAGACTGGGCTTCAGAAAGATATTTAGTTGGAAATCTGGGTACAAAAATGCAAATTGTCTCTAAGAAAATGATCCAAGAAATTTCTTTCTTGTAGGCTAAATAATAGTTGGATGTCCTAGGAACATCTTCAATAGTATTTATGCCATCTAAATAATTTCATTATTTGATATTTACTATTTGGCAAAAATTGTTTCACATATTCTTTAAATTTTTTTATCCAAAGATTTTTCTAATACATTTTGCTTAATTATTTTTGTCTTATGAAGTAAAGCAGTACAAAAATACTAAACTTAAATCAAGTCTTGATTTTGCAAATTGACAGTTATGATAAGCAGAATTCCTTAGTTTATGTCAATGTGTCAAAAAAAAAGATAATACAGACAAGAATGGAAAAATAGGAGAGTAATGAGATAGTTGATTTACAAGAACAAATAACCTTAAAATCAACAGCAGAGTCAATGTCTGTGTCAATCACTAAACCACACCACATTTCCCCAGTTCATTACGGATGTCTATGTGAGCAGCCATCCACTACTAGTTGTTCTTAAATTAAACAGCTCAAATCTGCTCTTTCTGTAGATTAAATTTTGACTGGCATTTTTCACATGAGATGCTTTTCAAGACAGTTTGCATTTATATCAGATATTGTTGCAAACCACAGCATCTAAACCATGCACACATCAATCTTCCTGTCAACAAAGTTTGTGCTATTACAGAGATATGTGTACTCATCTAAACATACTTGCAATCCCAATATTATTTTCATAAGGTGTTAATCTTTCTGAAATGCCTATGTTCTGATGTTTCCTCTTCTTTTCCCATAGGGGTTATTAGTCAAACTTCTGAGAGCTACATACTGTGTCCCTACAAAACTTCAAAAAAAGTGAATGTCCTTAGGCTGTCTTGCTAATATGGGGCACATGTTTAGTGAGTCTGGAGACAAGAAACTATGTTCTTGTAATTGAAGAAAACTGCAAATTATTAAACATTCAGAAAAGGAAAAATATGTGGGACATTTCTTCAAAGTGTAAATTAACTTTACTCTTGGTTAAGTAATGATGACAGAATGAATAAGATGTGCAGCCAGGCCATTATATTTTACAGACCAGTTAGCATTGGTCATGTAAAATCTGCACAGAAACATCAGTATCAGTAAGTTTGGATTTATCAAGTATTTAGTAGTCTCTATAGTTCTCCCCTCATGACTCCCTGAAAACAAAAGCACAGTCAGAAATCAGAAAGTATTTGCTTAACCATCAGAGCTAATGAATGTTTGGAGACTTAGGCCCTTTTATACAGTTTATTCCTCTTAACACAGAAAACTCTCTAGAATTACAGTGCTCTCAATGAAGCTACCTACTCTATTTGGATATGTTGTGTAAAATACGCTATCTATTTACTCTGACAGTGGAATACGGGGCTTGCTAATATGTCAAGCATTTTCAAGGACTAGTTTCCGTCAGTGAAGCCAGCTAGCGTAGAATGGCCTATACGCATCCTATTAAATACATCCCTTAGCCTCTCAGACAGGGAGATATTATTGACATTTCCTATTAGGAATGGTTGTTTGACCACACTAACTCCTGACCCTGCTTGATAATTATTTGGGAGAATGCTAGTTGGCAAGCTCATGAAGTATGTTAGAGACTATTTCAACAATTTAACTGCACAAACACATGGTTTCTTTTGCCTAGGAAGGTTCTCTGTTTCTGTTTAATTTACTAAAAAAGACAGTCACAAGGGGCATCAGTAAAGTACTTGACAGTTTTTCAGTACCTTTCCATATTTTCAGAGACTATACATTGATTTACCTTGCAGTGGAAGGAGGAAAACAGACAGATGTGGTTTAAATATTTTATTTGTACTCATAATGAATGGACCCAATATAAAAAATTCAATATTTCGTTTATGACAGTTATGTTTGTGAGGGAAACTAATCAGGAATAAAGTAGTCTCAGACAGTAAGAGCAGTTTTCTTGGCAGGGCGGTATGACAACAGTGGTTTGCAAACCCTTGCTGGAGGCAGAAAACTTAAAATAACTCTTACAGGAATTGCTACCCATTACAACAATCTTTATTCCCAGTAGGCTCTTGCTCATCTCCAACTTAGAAATTTATTTCTAGTTCACTTGTCTGTTTCTGAGGGTTTACAGGGTCTGGTTTGGGTAGGGGTCTTTCTTGCAATCTTTATACTGTCACTGAAAAGATAAATTAAGATAATTTATTATTGCAAGCTCTGCATTCTTACCGAAAGTAGTTAATTAAGAGTTACTTTTATTATATTTTAAAATTTATTTTAGTTTAATGTTTATTAGCATACTTATGTAAGTAAAAGGTAGGACATTCTTCAATCATTCACGGAGAATTTTAAAATTACTTCAATAATGCTATGTTATACTATTCTTCAAAAATAGTTAGGTAAGTTTTAAATAAGAAGGTTTATATACTGAGTTTTCATCAATACTCAAAGAGCCAAAAATCTTCCAGTCAGCGGTAATCCTTCTAGTCCCTTTTCTTATGTCTCAAATAAATTAGATTTTATTTTTTTGTTACCTTTCCAGGCATTAGTCATCATCTGAAATGTAAAATGTTCCCATGCAAAATGTTCATAGTTACTCAGTCATTTGCTGCTATTTCTGGAAAGTTTCTAAGGACTCTGGCAAGGCACATTTGTCTAGCAACATTAAAGCTTCATTAGCTCAAGAGTGCGATAATTTACATTATGAACATCACACTCTTGCAAAGTTTCATTCTGGCAGCAGTATCTGTCATGACAAGTAATATAGCAAATTATAAAATGGTTCTATTTTTCCCAAACTAGACAAATTAATTGACAAAATACTGTACTTGTCAATTACATGACAAAATAATTAATTGATCTTTTGTATTTATTTGATAATGATTTGCTTACTGATTTTTAATTTGTTGATGTTATATCAGACATCAGAGTTAGTTTCTTCTAATAAAAACGTTCTCCATTCAATTTTTAATCTGGGTAGCAAAGCCTTCATGTTAACAAAATGTACTTAATATACCTTTGATTTCTGCATCCAGATCATTTATAAAAACATTAAAGAGCACAGACCCTAAAATTGAGCCCTGTGGAGCCCCAGTGCTGACCGGCCACCAACCTGATCTAAGCCCATTTACTATAATTCTTTGAGCCTGGCCCATCAGCCAATTGCTCACTCAACATATCACGGACTTGTCTAGAGATGCAATGCATGTTCCATCAGAATAAAATCCTAAAGGAAAAAAAAAATCTAACACACAACACCAGGAACACTTTCATAGTTATTTATTTCCCCTAGGAAAATTATGCTCTCTTATAGTAAGGCCTGGTAATTGTCAGAGAGAATATATAGTTGTACCTGAATACAGAGGTAGTCAAAACTCCAAAAGATACACCTATTTGTGAGCTAGGAGCTTGACATTTAATGCAAATTGTTTAAAACATAAAGACAATAAATACAGTTTTAAAATTTATTTTTCTGCTTGAGGAATTGTATTGTGAGTGTTGCATCACAATTTCTTTTCCTGGATTGGGTTCTTAAAGAATATTTCTCTTCTTCAATATTAATACAAATATTTTTGCCCATACATTACTTGTTTGACTTTATTGATTCTCACCTGTCAAAAGTGATCTTAATAGAATGTCCTGGTCTTGCTTCAATCACCCATTCACAGTTAAGGGAGTCTTTGTAATATCCTGGCCACCCTGGTGGTAAGATAACACCACTTGATGCTGTTAAATGTCCTCCACATGGTGCTGAAAGAAAAAAGCATGTATACTTGTGTCATACACAATATTTCTAACACACCACTATATATTCAAAGAACATACAAAAATTTAAATTAAAAGCATAGAAAAATAAGTTCAATATATGACACAATTAAATTTTCTCATCATGTTATATGCACTCTGTTTTCTTCAGAATCATAAGTCCTGCAATGCATCTTATGAAAGCTTATTACTCTATACATACCTTAATACAGAGAGCATGGCTCTTGATTCTGACAGCCTTCCTTCTATTGAAAAGTACATTATCTCATTAAAAACTAATGTATCATCATTTTTTATTTCTAGTATGATTCCACATTTATGTGGAAATGTCAAATTGTTCCAAGTAATTTATAGTTAATTATTTTCATTGTATTGTGCCATCTAATGCCCTTTTGAGTAATCACTCAGCTCAGTGGAACTGATTGTTGTAAAAATTCTATTGATTGTAGAATGGTTGAAGTTGGAAGGGACCTCTGGAAATCATCTAGTCCATCCCCTGCTAATTACCACAGATTGCACAAGACCATATCTAGTCAGCATCATGTCATCCCCTCAAAGGAAGACACTCCACAGCATCTCTGGGTAATCTGTACCAGTGTTTGATCACTCTCACAATGACAGTTTCTTTGTAGGTTTAAACAGAATTTCTTGTATTTCAGTTTGTGTTCATCGCCTCTTGTCCTGTCACTGGACAGCTCTTGTCCTGTCACTGGATACCACTGAGAAGAGTCTGGCTCCATCTTCTTTACACTGTCCCATCAGGTATTTATACATATCACTAAGATTCCTCCTAAACCTTTTCTTCTTCTGTCTAGACAACCCAGTTCTCTCAAACTCTTCCTGTATGACAAATCATAGAATCATAGAATCACAGAATGTTAGGGGTTGAAAGGGACCTCTGGAGATCATCGAGTCCAACCCCCCTGCCAAGCAGGACCATAGAATCTAGGGCAGGT
>VZZY01008634.1:0-15572 GCA_013400335.1 Eurystomus gularis | reverse complement strand
TTTTGTTACTCCTTCCCAGGTGCAGGACTCTGCACTTATTCTTCTTGAACCTCATTAGGTTCCTCTTTGCCCAGCTCTCCAGTCTGTCCAAATCCTGCTGAATGGCCACACAACCTTCAGGAGTATCAGCCAAACCTCCCAGTTTTGTATCATCAGCAAACATGCTGAGAAGACACTCTGTCCCTTCATCGAGGTCATTGATGAAGATGTTGAACAGGACTGGACCCAGCACTGATCCTTGAGGACTCCGCTAGTTACAGGTCTCCAGCTGGACTTAGCACCGTTGATCACCAGTCTTTGGGTTCTATCATGTAGCCAGTTCTTAATCCATCTCACCATCTGTTCTGATTTCTCCTTCATAAATCCATGCTGACCACTTCCAATCACTATCTTGCTCTTCATTGTTTGGAAGTGGTTTCCAGGAATATTGCTGCATCACCTTTCCCAGTGATCAAGGTGAGACCTGCAGTTCCTTGGATGTTCTTTCTCTCCTTTCTTGAAGATAGGAATTTACCTTCTTCCAGTTCTCAGGGACCTCTCCTGGTTAAATTAACTTTCCAAGATAATTGAGAGTAGCTTTGTAATGCCATTGGCTGGCTTCCTCAGCACTCTTGTGTACATCCCATCAGGCCCATTCCTGTATGTCAACTTTGTTTAAATGTTCTCTAACTTGATTCGCCTCCGTAAAAGGGAAAAAAGTAACAGGGCTAGACAGGAAGCATTTTTCAGAGCAGGATCAGAGGACATTATTGTAGGATTAAACAAGAGCAGATATGACTGAACAAATTTTGGGAAACATGAGTCCCCTATAAAATTAAGCTGTCATAGCACAGGGCTTTGGGATGTTATATTTTACTAAAGGCTATGAAGCAGTCTAAAAGAAGAAGGCTTTCAAGGTTAGGTAAATTTATCTTAGTATCATTTGTATTACCCTCAAGTAGTCAGTGGTATCATTATCAGTAAATTCCATATTGCAGTGCAGGAAATCTTGTCACTTTCCTTCTGTTTCTCTAAGCAGTGACAAGCAAATCTATTATGCCATATGGAAACGAATAGTAACATGAATTTGTGAGTAGTAAATTAATATTCCTAGCTTTGATTCTATGTTTTTAACAAAATAAATTAACTCAGAGAGGTTATTTAATCTTATTCATGACTTGCACTTGTCTCTGGGAAATTTTTCCGGATTTAAGGAAGTGGGGAGAAAAAAGGCACACATAAAACATGAAATGTACACATGAATTGTGTCTAAAAGAAAATGATTGGCCAGGGAAACGGCATTTACATTGCATGTCTATAGTTAATGGAGAATGAAATGTATTCCATAATGGTTTTTAAATTAAATTTTATCACATTAAAGACAAGAGCAACCAGAACACCGTTGATCATCATCTGATTATCACAAATCACTTACTTCATGTATTTGCTTATGGAGATTATTAAGTATACAAAGACGCAGAGCAACAACAACAAAAAAAACCAGTTACTCAGAAATCACAGACAATTAGAAGCAAACTAAATTATTTCTGGACATAATCAACTTCCATAAATCATTGCAAGGTGAGGTCTTCCAGAAGCTGGAAGCTGGAAATTTGATAACACACGGCAAAGTATAAAAACTCAAAAAAGAAAACAAACGCTCTCTTTCCCATTCACTACACAAAGGGAGCACATTGCTTCTGCCAGGCGTGCCCCCCACCCCCCACCCCGCCGCTGCTGGGCAGTTCACCATACTAACTAACAAGGATGCTTGGTCCATACTATAATCCAAACCCAGAAACTCCTTCATTATCAGCTAGAAAGAGAACCCACATCAGAAAGGAACTCATCCTGAATGTAACTTAAAAGAACTGTACTTCCCTCTATACCAAAACAAACAATAGGCAAAATCTAAAAAACGGGTTTAATAGTTTAGTCTTTTTCTCACTAAAAACTAGGTAAACATTCTGCAAGGTTCAAAGAAATGATAACTGAACAGTATTTCTGTATTTTCTTAGTGAGTCATTTCTGTACTTGTTTTCTCTGTCATTTTTTTCTCAAAGTGCTCCTCTTGGGTCCTTCATGTGTTTGTGGAAATAAAATTACACAGAGATTACATTGAATACTTTATTAATTGTGTATAGAGTTTCAAACTGAGAAAACATCTTTTGATAAAGAACCTCACAGGCTGGTTTTGCTCTAGGCAAAAAAACTTGCTCCACTGCATAACCCATTACATCGCTTAATGAAGATAAGAAATCTTGCTAGTACAACATCTAGGTTCACACACACTACTTCTAGCAGGCTGTTAACAATTTTTTTCCAGTATCTCTAATTTTTCTTGATAATTCACAGTCTTAGGAGAAATGAGTTGTCAAATTGCCCAGATAACAGAAAACATAAAAATTATATGATCCAGATCCTTAAGTTACTGCAATGACAGTGATATAAAGGGAGGTGTGAAAATTACACAGATTAGAAGGTTTGGATTAGTTTCTTAAATAGTATAATTTAATTGAGTGTCTGACTATGTATCTGTTGTGTACTAAAAGATATACAATTTTTTGAATGCTGCTTTTAGCAGACATACTCTAGTTTTTTATTAAATAT
This sequence comes from Eurystomus gularis, assembly GCA_013400335.1. NCBI lineage: Eukaryota > Metazoa > Chordata > Aves > Coraciiformes > Coraciidae > Eurystomus > Eurystomus gularis. The sequence goes on along the minus strand of VZZY01008634.1, from coordinate 12,983 downwards.
ATTTGTATGTCTTGTCTTAGGACACATAACTGTTAAGCATCAACAAATCAGCCTACTTTTTTTTCTTACTGTATTTCATACTAAAGAGAGATTAAATCCTAAGTATAGCTCATTTGAGTCTTTTTATTGACCAAGGCAAGAACAAGCAAATAAATTTGAATTTTGTGAGGAATATAATGAATATGAAACATAGCTCTGATTTTCACTATATTTTCAGAAAAGAAAAAATTCTGCAGGTTATTATGTTACATACAGAAATTCAGATATACTTTTGTTCTGAGAAAATTAAAGGTGCAAATTTTTAAAAAGTAATTCTAAGGATAAACTTTACTTCACTTTTCTGTGTGGTAGATAATTATGTTCTTCAGTATACTCCAGTCAAAACTGTTACAACACAACTGAGTAAGGATGGTGACAATCAGAACTTGAAAAGAATAACAACTACATATTTAGAATGTTAATTTATTTCAAGAATATAAAGGCAAGCTATCTTGTTTCTATTATTGCTTTCTTATTTGACTGGAAGAGTGTTAAAATAAGATGAATGAATAACTTCAGTTAAAGCAGTCTTATTTAAGTGTGAGATGTAAAAAGTAAGCTAAATTTTTAAAGTTTCATTATTCAAACTGTAGGTGCAAAGTAAAGATTGTGCCCTTACCTTCACAACGTGGGACAGTAGAGCTCCATACTACATTTCCATCTTGCATAATACATGTTATGGATTCAGAGCCTTGGGTCTTCACAAAGCCATCGTCACAGTGAAAGGAAACAGAACTTCCCAGAAGGAATCTGTCTCCAAATCTCCTCCCATTTATAGGAATGCCTGGATCATGGCATTCATTCTGACCAAAGGCTGATAAAAACATAATAATAATAGTAATAATCATAACAACAGTAATAACAACAACAGCAGCCCCTCTAAAGGATGTCTCTTCTTTTTGGAGGGGGGAATAACCTTTGATAAGTAACACAATTACAATATAATTAAAAGTATAGAAAACTCCTCAATAAAAAGTCAGCATTAAATCCAATGACATTCACACAAATGCAACATAATTCAAATTCTGAAATGACATATTTAGCAATATGTGGCTTAGATACACAAGAACAATTTGCTTAAATTTCCCTCTGGACAAAATTCAGCTGTTTGCCTCTAACACAGCAACGTGTTTTCACATTGCAGCTAATCTGACAGAAATACAGGCTACTGCTAAAAATCCAAGCCCACTGCCTATGTCTGACGGAGCGACCTCCTGACAGGATGTTCAGAGCAATCTGCCTCCATGTGCATGTTTGATCTCACAGAGGGTCTTCTTACCAGTATATGGATCAGTGAGTTTTAGAGAGCAGTTGTGTGGGGGCATGTAAAGCTAGGGGACCTCTGTGCCTTTCAGGATGTGCGTGCCTTTTCCTTCAAGGAAAAGGGCTGAGTGCCTGTACCTTATGTCCTGTGAGAGGAAGGTGTTTATGTAAATCATGGCAGGGCAGAATGAGGATGGATAAGAGTGGAAAGGTATTTATAAATTTATATGTGTTAAGAGTCACAAGTGGTGCTCCCCAGGGCTCAGTACTGGGGCCAGTTTTGTCTAATATCTTTATCTATGATCTGGATGACAGGATCAAGAGCACCCCCAGCAAGTCTGCAGATGACACTAAGTTGGGCAGGACTGTTGATCTCCTTGAGAAAGGCTCTACAGAGGGATCTGGACAGGCTGGACTTATGAGCTAAGGCTAATGGCATCAGCTTCAACAAGGCCAGGTACCATGCCCTGCACTTGGGTCACAACAACCTCATGCAATACTACAGGCTTGGGGAAGAGTGGTTGGAAAGCTGCCCAGCAGGAAAAAACCTGGGGGTGTTGGTTGAGAGCCAGCTGAATATGAACCAGCAGTGTGCCCAGCTGACCGAGAAGGCAAAGAGCTTCCTGGTTTTTATCAGAAAAAGTGTGGCCAGCAGTACTAGCGAAGTGATTGTCCCCCTGTACTCAGCACTGGTGTTGCTGCACCTCAAATACAGTTTTCAGTACAAGAACTACAAGAAAGACATCGAGGTGATGGAGTGTGTCCAAAGAAAACAATAAAGTTTGTGACAGAGAACAAGTCATATAAGGAGTGGCTGAGGGAACTTGGACTGTTCAGTCCAGAGAAGAGAAGGCTGGGAGGAGACCTTATCACCCTCTACAACCACCTGAAAGGAGGTTGTAGCCAGGTGGGAGTCAGCCTCTTCTCCCAGGTACAAGCAATAGGACAAGGGGAAATACCCTCAAGTTGCACCAGGGAGGTTTTAGACTGAAAATTAGGAAAAAAATTCTTCACATAAATGGTTGTAAAGTATTGGAACAGGCTGCTAAGGGAAGTGGTGGAGTCAGCATCCCTGGAGATATTTAAAAGGACATGTAGATGTGGCTCTTAGGGACATGGTTTAGTGGTGGTCTTAGATTTATGGTTGGACTTGATGATCTTCAAGGTCTTTTCCAAACTAAATGACTCTATGATCCTAAGATAAACCAGGCAACATAAGGAAGCACCAAGTGGGGTCTCAGCACCAAGCCTGTCAGTGTTCAAGACTGTCTGGATGATACTCTTAGTCATACAGTTTAGTTTTAAGTAGTCCTGCAAGGAGCAGGGAGTTGAACTTGATAATCCTTACGGGTCTCTTCCAACTTGAGATATTTTATGATTCTAAGATTTTGTAAATGTCTGACATTGTGGCTTACCTGTTGAATTGCTGATATTGATTCTGAATCTACAGTTCACTGATTGTCAGTTATGTTTCATTAATCAATGATTTGGTTTAAAACACAAGTGGAACACTTTTTCCCTGCAACACGGAGGAAGTCCAGAAGTACTAGCACTTCTCCTGAACTTTAAGCATTTCCTATGAACACAAAGCATTCATAAATCAGGGACACTCATATTTGTCATCTCAGTTTCCCACTATGGAGGCATATATGCTCTTAGATAATTCTAGTACATAAGATGTGCGTCACACTCAGTGGTAACACCTACTCTAATAAGAAAAATGTGGTGAAAAGCTCTTTTGCATAATACCTAGATGATCATGACTCCCAGGGAATTTGATCCATAAGCATTATATTTCTGACTGCATAATTCTCTAGCTTTAAATATAAATAGTAAAGATTGTCCTTATTACAGTCTGTCTTCTCTTTGGTAGAATCATATGGAAAAAGGTGTCTGAATAATCTCAGACAGAAGCAGAGCTAGAATTCAGGCCTCATTTTCCGGTAAATCTTTTAATCTCTACAGTCTTATTTGAGGTGAGGATCCTCTTTTCTCTTCCTGTCAATTTTCAAAGGACAATAATTATCTCTTTCTCTGAAAGCAAAGTGCATGATGTGATAAAGACATATTTATTGTCAACTTCTTCTATAACCTCAGAAGATAATTTCTTCAGCTCTAAAGATATTTTCCATATATACAATGCCTTTGAATGACTAATTAAACTTGTAGAAGAGTTAGCAGTCTATGACAAATGTAATAATGTTTTCTACATGGTGGTGATGTTTCTAGAGTTTTCAGTTGAGAGTACTGTGGAGTAATATCCTTTCACATAAACAAAACAACAGATGGCTATCTGTAGCCAGATATTTTTTCTCCTGGTTTTCCAAACAGGAAAGACTCATTTTTTCAGTAGCTCTCCATATGTGACTACTAGGTCCATATTTAACAAATGTTGAACTCGTTGACCGGTTGCAAAGAAATATTGCATTCTCAAAGATATATTATTAAAATTCTTAAAGAGACTGTAGCTGGAGAGAAGAATGATTCTTTAATTAGTGCACTGCTATAGGAAAGACTTCAGCATGAGATCAGCTCTTTTCTTAGATGCTGGAAAAACCTTAGAGGGTGACTACTATGCATATCCCCAAAAATATTTAGGGGTCTGTATTCTTAGATGCCATCTAACTGGAAGATAAAATGCAAAAGGAAAACAGGTTCCCAGAGCTGTTTATTTGCAATTAAATTCTAATTGTTTTTTATACTTCTATGCTTTTCTTATTAGCATCTCGATATTTGGGATCTAAGCTTAACACCTTTGTGAACTTACTCCTGCTGGTTCCATTGAGAAGTATATTAAATCACTTGCACTGGATGGTTTGATCTGAATGATCTAGTTACGTTCTCTACATATACGCAGCGTCAACCAAAAAGGCCCTTAAATACTGAAAGAAATTCCTCAGCACTATCACAAATCAATTAAATAAATGATACAGACTCTGATATGTAATTCAATATGAAGACAGCTGAAAGCAGTGCAATTATACAAGCACTGCAATTTACTTCTGTATTATATATAACAACATGATCTATTTTTCATTATTATGAAGAAAGATAGCTTGATTTTAAGATTACACATAAAATAAAAGCAAAGGTTCTTACTTGTGTAAGTGATGTTAAATCCTCTTCCAGTGGTAGAGTGATCCGACTGAAATTCAAGTCTTACTATGTGCCCACTGCTAGCCAACTGAGAAGGGACCTCATTGCCAGAAAAAGTGCCAAGAGGTGGTAAATCTGATATCCCATCATCTTTCACTGTAAGGTAGTCAAATTGAGGTTCTACATCAAAGTCGTTGAAAATCAGATGGATTCTGCTTCCTGGCTCTGAGATAATTAACCAAACACAGTTCATATTGTTCCCATACTCCTCAGGATAATTTGGGGACAGAATAATTCCAGATGGTGTGGTGAAGTTGAAGAAACACGAGACTAAAGAAAACAAAAATAGATTTGCAAAATACTTACCATAAAAATTGCAAATGCTTGTCTTTATATTTTTAAGTTTTGTGGAAAAAAAATACTTTTGAAGTCTGGATGTCAAAACTATTACACAAGAAACCTGGAAATGTTTTAGACTGTCAGAACATTTCTACAATATAACCTGTCAGCCTTGCATGTTTTTATTTCCTCAAGTGAGGCTAAGTGACTGCACCGGGGCCTGCAAGATGCTATTTAAAAGCACGTAGAGAATGCCAAAGAAAGAAAAAGTAATGCTTGATGTATCAGAATTTGGAAAAAAAAAAAAAAAAAAAGGACAGGTTTGTTCTGAAATGAAAATGAAACTTCCAAATTTAAATGTGGTTTTTCTCTAAAGAAATATGTGTGAAAATGTATTTGGCAATCAAAAAAAAATCAAGCACAAGGGCCAGTTGTGTCTGTAGTACACAAACTTCACGCTGATGCAAATAATAGTAAAAATTTAGATGTGCCTTGATCAAGAACTCTTAAGAGTAAATAGTACAAACTTATTTCACTCCTAGTTTCCCTTCGATAGTACAAGAAAATTAAACACAAATAATTCATAACTCTCCTCCCTTTTCACCCCTTTGGGTTAATTTTAATCAAGAGAATTCCTAACTGATTTCAGAGTCATGAGCTTGTTGCTGGTACTTCAGTGAGAAGTACAGTACATTCAGAAAGAGGAAGGCTCACTGCATATTCATTAACACAAATGACAACCTCAGCTCTTCAAATGTGTCGAACTGAACTCGGTATTTCTAAACAGGTGTTGTAAGTTTAGGTTCCACTGTCTTTCACAGGGCACAAGTACATCTAGCAGCGGAGCACAGTAAAACACTCCACAGCATCACCAACAGAAACTGATATACCTACACAATGCAATGCAGCGCACTGTCTCTGTGCCCAGGCCATACACATGTGCTTAGACACTTTTCAGCACTGCTTGGGTGTATAGACACCTTCCAGTCCATAGCAAGCTTACCCACCTTGGTAAGTCAAGTACTAACACAGCTGAAAAACACATGTATGTCCACGCATAACTGGACACCTCACTAAGGTTGTTTTGAAAATGCAGAACTGAATTATGAAACTCTTTATAGGAAAAGGTAATGTGGTCTGGAGAACTGAAGTGCCTATTATATACCAGTGTACTAGAATGATTTACTTTATTTTACCATAGAAGAAGAAAAAAGAAAAGTAAAAATAAACCCAAATCATCCCTATTTAAACCCATCTACAAACATATTTTATCTTTTAAAACAAAATTCTCAACGAATCATCTTACCTACCATTTTTTCCATGTGGGATATCCTTATATTCCTTGTATTAATTTTCCTGCTTTATTAGGATATCAGAAAAAAACCTCAAGTCTTCTCTCACCTGGATCTGCAGACTGCTTTGCACTGCCAGAATCAATGTGCATGTGCCAGAGTCTTTTTGAACACTTACAGGCTATTCGGAATTGCCATTAGGAATTTAGAGTCTAATTCATCACACATTTACATTATGAGTGCTAAATGGTCCAACTAAATATAAAACAAAGAGAAAAAACATTCTAAACAACTCCTACATGATGTTCCCCATAAATGAGCTAGTAGTGAGCCAACTAAAAAAACTCATGTAACTGAAAAAGTCTCTGAGGTCTTTTGAAATGTTTTCCTGCTGGCTAGTCACAAATGCTGAGAAAAGGAAGAGGCTAAGGTCAGAAAAATAATACAGAAAAAAAAAAAATCTTACAAACACAGCTGGGTTTGTTGCCAGACCACTGATTGTTTTGTTGACATGTAATCATTCTCTCTCCCACCAGTTCAAAAGCTGCTTGACATTCAAAGGTAAGTGTATCTCCATGCAGAAAACTGTTGCCAGTCCTTTTTCCATATGATGGAATTCCAGGGTCTCCACAGCCTCCTTTCTCAATTTCTGAATATCAAAAAATTCAAACACAGTAAGAAAAATGTATTTGCAATCAATTTATATGCCAGTATCATAAGTGCTTTCAAAATATTTGGTATTATACCCTAAGCTATATTTACAGTTGAAAGTGAACTAGACATGAATGCTGCAAAACTGCCCCAAAGATGACTTAGGATCTAAAGTCTTTTCACAGGCTAATAGCTTCCACACCTGCACTGGTGAAGATCACAAAATACTCACGTTTGAGTGCATGGCTGCACTAAATTGCAGCATCTTTGATAGTAAAATTATAAAGCCATTGTCCCCATTCTAACCATGGAGACATACTACATGTAGATCCTATTTCTGGTAACGAGGTACTCATTAACTCTCACATCTGAAATTCCATTTATAAGGCTATTATCAATATGATTTAAAGTATATCATTTGCTGATACCATTCATTAATTACATTTTAAGCATTAAAACATAATAAAAACACATTGAGGAATTATTTCTTAATCTCATACTTCAAATTAGAGCCACATTTTTCCCAACTGCATTCAGCTACAGTGAAAATAAATTAACATTTTGGATTATACTTCCTAGATATTCCCTAGGATATCTGCCATTTAAATTATTTGATTTGAAGATGTTGCATGTACATATACAAAATAACAATATAAAATACTCAAGTCTTATGAAATTTATGAATAATAGGAATATTAATTGTGTGTGACAGAAATGCTGAATCAACTTACAAAGTACTATATACATGGCTCTCCATCAAAAAAGAAGGCTCAATTTATTTGTCATTAAATGTAAGGTAGCTTTTTTTTATTAATTTACATTTGAGCAGCAAAAACAACAACAAAGCACTTCTGTTTTATAAACTATGTTTCTACATCTTTAATGAAATGGTGTAAATCTCATTCAAATGAAATTAGTGATACAGTCCTTTTTATTTAGATGTTTCCCAGTTCAGTCCAAGGTATGAAATCTTAAACATACAAGAAAATTCAACTCACTGCATAGTATTAAATATTAATGTAATTTAACACCATTAAAAATGTCTACTGTTAAATATTATTAAAACTGCTAGTTCATTTTAAATACTGGTAGAAATGTAGAACTTGACATGCTAACTCTAACAGAAATTTTAAGATGCAAGGTGGCATTATTATGATATGTGAAGTCGATCCATTATGTTTACACCCTTTAAGCAGTTGTGAACAAATTGTTGACAAGCATGTTCAGAATTGTATGCCACGTTTCAGAAAAGAAAAGGTTATGCATCAGGATTAAAAGATTTATAATTTTTTTTTCTTGGTAATCTTAAAATCAAACTTTGACAAAAGTAGGAGTAACTACTTCATCTATGAATTTAAGGCAGTTCCAGAGTCAGAGGAACTGACTCCACAGCTCCACATCCTACATGAAAATATGGGGAGCTGCAGAAAATCAGAACCCACATTTTAGTTGAACTTTAAAAGTTCACCTCCTGCAGTGGTAGCAGAGCTATATCTAATCCAGCATGTGAAACAGATCATAAACACTTTTTTCCAAAAACCTGTTGTGTCTCAAAAATCAGGGCAATACTGTCTCAGGAGGAAAACTGTCTGCAAGGTTTTCCAAAGGTATTGTTGAAGACTTATGCCTCAAAAGAAAGCAATAAGTATTTCTTTCCATGGTCTACAGAGGAAGTCTCAAAATACTTTTAATTAATGCATTTACTGAAGTAGAAGACAGATCAGGATGCTTTGTAACTCTCGGGACATACACCAAGCCCTAGGAGAGGGGTTTGGATGACTGAACCAAAAGTTTTAACAGAAATTGCCATGAATTTAGCTTTCTGACAGGTCGAAAATTCCTCTTTTTTTTGGTAGGAAACTAGTACATTATGTCTTTAGTCAGAACGGAGCTCTTAGTGAAGAAGGCAGGAATGCAGGATAAACTTTGGTGACCAAGAAAATACTTTGTGTGTCTTAACATACACCCTTCATCCACAAATGCCCAGTTTTACTTGGGGTGGAGATATAATTTGAATTTTTTAATATCTGATTTACAAGCACAAACAAGCAGTGAAAAATGTGAAAACTAATTTTGAGTCAGACTTTTTTAAAATACTTCTATTATTTTGAAAAATAAAGTTTTAATAAAATCTGTCTCATAAAAAGCATTTTAATAATGAATTTGAGGTTCTCTCTTAAAGTACCTAGAGAATTTTAAAATCAAATTATTTTACATTGAAAAACCAAATAATTCATTAAAAATGTCAAAATTAAGTGAATGAACTTCATTTCCATTTCAGCTTCCAGGGTGTGTGTTTCTTTGTTCAACAAAAAACAATTTGGCAAATGTTGCAAATTTATAAAACACTTCTGAGGATGTCTTATTTACATTTTGACAATAAAAAGCTTGAAAAATTCCCACTTTAGAAATCTACATCTTCACAAACCTTGAAGACTATCCTTAACAGAAAATGTACTCTAGTCAAAAATGAGTTATTCAGGTTGACAGAAAGCACTCATTTAGTTTTAATGGATAGCATTCACTTCTATCTTCAAGTTTCACACATATTTCCCAGTATGAAGATTTACTATAATATGCATATTGTATCATTCTTATTCATATTGCATTACAGGTGTTATGATTAATACCACAATTTTAGATCAATTAATATTCTACCAATTAATTTTACAGCGAGACAAAGATGTTATTTTCACACCACAAAATAAAAAAGAGCACACAATTTAGAAACTTTAACAACTTTCCATGCACTTTTACAGTTCAACATCTGTCTTTGCTCTTGTACTACAATTAATTAATGCATGCATTAGACAATTTACTTCCAAAATATTTGAAAAATATAAAAGTATCAAAAAGCTGTGTCTTAACTAACTGAATTTCTCATAGATAGACTGATGGCAGGTCTGTAGCAGTTAAGATGATAAAACATTCCAAATTTTTTAATTTCTAACTAAAATATTGTAAAATATAAATCCATGTAAAAATTCTGCCAGCAGCAGAACACAATATTAGATATTGACTTTCTTAATATTCAGGAAATCATGAGGGAGTAACAGAACAAACCATATTAAGCCAGATGCAAGACGGTCTGTACATTTCTTTTTAGTAAAGAGATAGTTTTCCATCACTTATGTTAATGACAGACTAAAACTTAGGGAAGACAGAGAAGGCCAGATTCAGGGGTTTGTATTCATACATAAAAAATACTATTTGTTTATAACTAGATCTAGAGTAGCACAGGTACGTAATGATTCCTAGCATTTTTATGTCCTCTGGGATTTAACAGAGATTTTTATTTCATTATTTCTTCTGGTACCTGTCTGACTTACACTTACTTGATCATAAAACATTTTTTTAAAATCTTTAAATTCAGTTGAGGTGTATTGTGCCTATTCAACACATGCACCAATTATTCTGCTTCATGAATTGCAAAGGGGCTATATATCTGTTTGCTAAAAAAATGTTCTTCTGCCCAAGTTAGTTTGAGCTATGTTGAGCTCTTAGAGAAATATGGGACAGAAAAGGTTCTTAAAATGACAAACATGAAAATAAAAGCTATGCTAACCTACTTAAAGCGTGGTGATAAAAACCCTGTTCCTTAAGGATTATTTTGTATACTCACTCAGTGTTGGACTTCTTTTGATCTGAGTCCTTAGAGCTGTGTGAACTTCATGAACTTCGCAAATAAGCTCTCAAGCTCAAATTTAAACATCAGCTTCCTCTGGTTACAAAAATATTAACATTGATCTTATTCAATTGTTTCTGGCTTTCATGTACTCTCTTTCAGTAGTCTGGGGAAAAAGACTTTTCATCTTGTTTGTAAAATAGAAATATTTACTGAGTTCCAGGGAATATTCTCCCTCTCATGTTGGAAGAATGACAAGATAAGATTTCTGCTGAGATCACATCCCTCTGAATTTATTCAAAGACATTTCTGTTACTGTGTTTTCTTTCAAATCAAGAACTATGGCAATTCTAAAGTGACATTAAGCATCTAAATAAGCATTATGACTACTACTTGAAAGGTGTCACTTTGCAATTCAAGTTTTTGATGAAAAGGCTTTGCATTACTTTGACCTAGGTATCTGAAATATATAACAAAATGTTTCACAGCTCATAACATTCGGTAGTCTTGAATTTGTTAGTCATGGTAGTCATTTTTTTTCCCCTGTTACTAGATTACAAATATATGGTTAAAATGAAATTTTTTATATCATTATGCTTTCATTCACACTATCCAATATTCTAGTTTAGATGACCAGTGAATCATCAGATCACTAAATCGGTAGCTAGATAAAACTGTTACCAGTACTGTATTAATAATATATCCATACTTTAATAATTCAGATGTATAAATGCAGTTTAAAATAAATGAGTGTTTTAAACACATGGGTTACACAACAACTCATTGTTTAAAAGGAAAGATACATAAATAAACATCAGTAGTTCAAAGTCTATCAGAAAGTTGAAGTCAATACTTCTAAAACCTAAAATCATTAATTTGATGACATTTTATAATTATCATCTTTAGCTACATATTAAGATAGGTTAAGGGATGCCGAGAATTGACACGAGTATATATTTACACACACAAAAAATGTTTTAAATACAAGAAAATCAACCATTTAGTTTACTTCTTCTTACTCTTCTTCTCACTTCTTCTACTTACTTCTTCTACTCTTAACACATGACTCCCTGTGTTAAGTCATAATATCTGACACAGTGAAGTCTGATCTAGAAACACAAATGGAGAAATCTTAATACAAAGAGATACCCTTACACAAAGAGAAGGGAAAGAGAGATATCCTCAGGATTGCAGAAGAAGATATAAGAACATAAGTAAAAGAATGATATTGTAGATATGATTCCTGCAAAGTAACATGGAAACAGCTACTGAAAGTGAAAATGATAAATTAAGACTAATAGAAAAAAAGTATTTCAGATAGCACATAATTAGATGGTAAAAATAGCTATTAAAGCTAAAACAAGGCTGGCCTACAGCTAAACACAGGGTGGTCTTCCATGATGATTTTATAGATTATCACAATTTTTCATTATTTCAGTAAATTTCTACAAAGAAAGGTTACAGTACAACTTATTACTAGTTTCCAACTATGACGAGAAGGCCTCCTTCACAGATCATATAGTTCCCAGCAGCATTTGAAGAGATTCTCACAATTTCTCTGAAATGTTTTGTCCTTGCTTTTATCAAAAAGGTCACAGATCCAGTAGATTAATTTTTGTTACTTCTACCTTATGGTGTCTGTATCAGTATTAAAAAAAACAACCTATGACCAGAATCAGAGAGATGGTAAACAAATGTGATTTATTTTTTTTTTTATAGGAGGCCCGTTTAGGCTAACAGTTCACTGCCACAGAATATGGATTCCTTCTTGTTAATAATAATGTATCATATTGTATCATATTATATCTTACAAAATTATATAAAAATCCTTGAAAGTAATAAAACAATATGAGAAGTAAAAAAGAGCAAACCTTTTTGACAAATATGTTTTTCAAGTTTAATATTTACTGTGTACTTAAATATTCCAATACAGAATGCAGAAATGTAAAATACTGTTTTGTTTACAATCAATTGTACCTATCTAGGGTTAGAGACAGACCAAATCTGAACAGAGATAAGGAAGAAGCTTCCTGTTACTAGTTGCAGAAAATGTTGATACCAAACAAAGGACTGATGAAATAGCAGGTGAAATTGCTTATCAATAACTGTAGAAATATAAATCTGGAAAAAAATTATTATGAGCTTGCATGCACAATGATAGGTTCTGATTTGACAGTTACCACTCAGGAATAAGAACTATGGCATAGTAAAGATATTTCTATGAAACTTCAAGCTATCAAAAATTTTAAGAATTCCTAGGAAAGGAACAGGGATCAAAACAGAAAACAAAAGAGATCACACAAAACCCTTTTTCATTTGCATATTGAATTTTTTTTATGCAGTTCTGCTTCTCAATGTAAAGAAGGATACATTAAAATCAGAGAAGGAAAACAAAAGATCAAAGTTACTGCTTATGAGGAACTGAGGACCGGTGAAATAGAGTGGAAATACAATCTCTTATTCAGAGATGAAAAGTATTTGAGCCATGGAGTTGGACTAGATGATCTCCAGAGGTCCCAGAGCTCCCTTCCAACCCCTAACATTCTATGATTCTATGATTCTATGCATCACTGGAAATAGGGAAAGCACTCTGGGATTACCTCTGTCTCTCAATTTATCACTGTATGCTTCATTTTTTCCTTAAACATTCATTATAATGCAAGGTCCTTCACCTGGGT
>VZZY01008631.1:4299-20690 GCA_013400335.1 Eurystomus gularis | reverse complement strand
GAAGATGGAACAACCACAGCCGCAGCCCCCGGAGCCGCTGCTTTGTGCCGTCCCGGCGCCTCTCTCTTTTTGGGTTCAAATCCCGGGATTTTAGCTCTGTTGGGATGACACGACTTTCCCATTCAATCAAAGGGGTTTTCCCCCAATTCCCCCCCTCTTTTGGGGGGGCTTTTTTCCTCTTTTCTGGCTGGTTTTCTATCAATCAACCTGCCTAGATGGGGGAAAGATTAAAAAAAAAACCAGATTTTGGTAAAAAAATCCCCAAAAGCACCAAAACCTCCTAATTCTGGGCAGATTTCAACCCATTTAAATCCGGGAAAACCACAAAAATCACCAGCCCCGCGATATTTTGGGTAGTTTTTCCCCAAAAAGCCCCATTTAGTGGCCGGCGCCGGTGGCGGGGGGGTCGTTTCCTCGCTCTGTTTTGGGGCTGAATTTAATTTTCACCCATTTTTGGTCAATTTTAAAGCTGGTGGGATATCGAGGGGGGGGATTTGAGGTTAAAATCCGTCCCCGCCAGCGGCAAAATTTGTGCTGTTTAAACCCATTTTAATCCATTTTTTCCGCCTCGAGCTGTTGGGGAAGCTCGAGAACATCCCGCTGAAATATTTGTCATTTAATCCATTTTTTCCCTCATCCGGCTCCTTTTGCACCTTCATAAGGGGGTTTTCTGGAAAATTTGGTGGATTTGGGGTGGTTTGTGGATGGTGGAAATTCGACGTGGCTCCAAAAATTGCCGGTGAACCCCCCGCTTTGATGAACTTTTGAGAGGAGGTGGCAAAAGTGGCCTGGAAAAAATATGGAAATGGTTGAAACACGGCAAAAATGGTGTGAAAAGGGCTCAAAAAGGCACTGAGGAAACGGCGTCAAAAATCCTGTGGAAATGGGGTGGAGAAGGTGCTGGGAGATGCTGCAAAAAGGGATGGAAAAGGCATAAAAGTGGCTGGAAAGACATAAAAAAGGGGTGGAAATGGCAGAAAAAGGGGCTGAAGAGACACGAAAAGGGCAGAAAATGCCCCAAAAGTGGCAAAAATGGCCCCAAAAGGGGAAAAAAGGCCCCAAAAATGGGCAGAAAGGGCAAAAAAAGGGGCACAAAAAAGGGCAAGAAAGGCCCAAAAAGGGGTGGGAAAGGCTAAAAAGGGGCAGAAAATGCCCAAATAGTGGCAGGAAAGGCCCAAAAACGGAGCAGAAAAGGCCAAAAAAGGGCAGAAAAAGCCAAAAAAGGGCGGGAAAGGCCAAAAAAAGGGTCTCAAAAAGGGCAGAAAAGTCACACAAGGGGTAGAAAAAGCCCCAAAATTGGCCAAAAGGCCAAAAAAGAGACAGAAATAGCCCAAAAAGGGGCATAAAAGGCCCCAAAAGGGGCTGAAAATGCCCCCAAAAAGGGCAGAAAAATCACATAAAGGGGCCCAAAAAGAAGCAGAAAAGTCCCAAAAAAGGGCAGAAAAGGCCAAAAAAAGGGGAGGGAATGACCCAAAAAGGGCAGGAAAGGGCCGAAAAGGCCAAAAAAGAGGCAGAAATGGCCCAAAAAGGGGCAAAAAAGGCCCCAAAAGGGGCTGAAAAAAGCCCCAAAAAAGGGCAGAAACATCACAAAAAGGGGGCCAAAAAGGAACAGAAAAGGCCCCAAAAAGGGCAGAAAAGTCACCCAAGGGCTCAAAAAGGCCCCAAAAGGGCAGAAAGCGCCCAAAATATGGCAGAAAATGGGCAAAAAGGGGCAGAAAAGGCCTCAACAGAATAAAGAAGTTGCAACAGGCGCACAAAAAAGGGTTGAAAAAGGGCAAAAAAGGCATAAAAAGGGGCAGAAAAGGCCCAAAACCCTGTGGAAATCCTACAAAGCTCCACCAAAAAGCCACAAAAATGGCTCGAAAAAGGTGCAAATTGACAAATTTGGCCATTTTTCCCCTCAGCCCTTTCTTTTCCCTCCAAATTCTTTCCTTTTCAGCAAATTTTGGTTTGAACGAGCCCTCGAACCCCTGAAGGATGACGACAACCCCCCCTGACGCTGGAAAACCAGCAGAATTTCACCCCCAAAAACCCATTAAAAATCCCCAATTTGCTTTTTTTCTCCTCATTTTCCCTTTCCCGCCTTTTTTTGCCGCCTCTGAGAACCGCCGTTCCCCCCAGCCTGCCTCATTTTGGGGGTGAAATCCTGCATTTTAGCCACGCTGCTCTCATTATTCCTCTTACCCCTATCTCCACATCCCCATGAAATGACTTTTTTTTCCTCAAAAGCCATTTTGGGACATTTTTGCCACCCATTGAACCCTGACAGGTTGTGCTGTGGCTGCGGTTTGATTGGTAACTTAGAATTTTACAGCAAAGCCGCCGCTTTTTTCGGTCAATAAACCAATATTTTGGGTAATATCGACCAGCGGCGTCTTGAAGGGAAATACTAATTATAAAAAAATGAAATTAACGCCTCTCCTGGAGACCAAGACGCTGCCGGACAAGCCCCATCCCGCAACTTGGGGCTGAATTAATCATAATATTTCATTTTTTTTCCCTCCCCCTGGATAAAATTCCCTCCTTTTCCCACATGACCCTGTTTAACAATCAACCCGATTTTCCCCGCTCTGTTAAATTTTACTGGTTTTGGGAAAACCGTTAACCAAAGAGCGAAGGATTTTCCCCGTTTCTGCGCTTTGCCGCTTCATTCCTCATCTCCTCTGAGCTTCTTTTGCTCCACCGGCCATTTTTCCCCCTCAAAAAAAGAGTCGGAAATGTGGCTTTTTGGCTAAAACCTCCCCGATCTGCCGCTTAAGAGGCCAAATTAAGCCCAAATCGGACAAATTGCACGTTCTCAGCGCATCCTTGAGGCGCTTTCCTCCTCTTGCTTCCTCCCCTTGACAACAGAGGGTTCATTTTGCAGCATTTTTCACCAAAAAGTGGGGTTTTCAGCCCAAAAAGCCCAGAGCTTCCTTGAAGGACCCACCAGAGAACCTTTGATTTTGCAGCACTCCTCAACCTGCCGGTTTTCACCCCATTTCTACCCGTCTCCGTGATCCCAAGCTGGGATTTGGGCCTCCCCAGATTCTGGAGCTAAAATTGAGAGGAAAGGAAATTTCAGGCCCCAAAATTTAGGGGAAGGAATATTCTGACCCCAGAATTCAAGGGACAGACAATTCTGGTGCCAAAATTCAAGGGAAGTGAAATTGTGGACTCAAAATTCAGGGGAATGAAGATTCTGGCCCCAAAATTCAAGGGAAGGACGATTCTGGCGCCAAAATTCAAGGGAAGTGAAATTCTGGCCCCAAAATTCAAGAGAAGGGAAATTCTGGCCCCAAAATTCAAGAGAAGGCAGATTCTGGCCCCAAAATTTAGAGGAAAGGAGATTCTGGCCCCAAAATTCAATGGGAGGGAGATTCTGGCACAAAAATATAGAGGAAAGGAGATTCTGGCCCCTAAAATAAATTCAGGAGAAGGGAGATTCTGGCCTCAAAATCAGGAGAAGGGAGATTCTGGGGCCAAAATTCAGGAGAAGGGAGATTCAGGCCCTAAAATGGAGGAGAAGGGAAATTCTGGCCCCAAAATTCAAAGGAAGGGAAATTATGGCCCCAAAATTCAAGGGAAGGGAAATTCTGGCCCCAAAATTTAGAGGCAAGGAGATTCTGGCGCCAAAATTCACAGGATGGGAGGATCAGGCCTTAAAATTGAGGGGAAAGGAGATTCTGGCCCCAAAATTCAAGGGAAGGGAGATTGAGGCCCCAGAATTCAAGGAAAGGAAATTTCTGGCTCCAAAATCCAAGGGAAGGACGATTCGGGCCCCAAAATGGAGGAGAAGGGCATTTCCGGCCCCCAAATTCAGGGCCAGATCCTGTGAATTAAGTGATTAGCGACGTTCACATCCTGTTTTTTATCAAATTAGCTAAAAAGGGGTTTTTTTAAGAGATTTAAAGCCGTGTGGTGAGGAGGGAGAGCCAAGAAGGTCCCACCCCCCTCACTCCGGCCCTCCATTTTCCAGGTGAGACCCCAAAATTTCCATCCCCCCCCCAATCCCCGACCGCCGCGATGTCGTCACCAGCCGTCAGCCCCGACTCCTCGTCCCACGAAGGCCTCTTGTCCGTCAACTCGGCCCCGGCTTGTTCCCCCACCTCCGACTCAGAAAACCTCAGCCCCGACGAACTGGAGCTACTGGCCAAACTGGAGGAGCAAAATCGGTGAGTTCCGGCCGGGATCGGGCTTTTTTTGGGGGGTATTTCCCTTAAAATTGAAAAATGATGGGTAACAACGAGGTGTTTCTCCTCCAGACAGGCGTCTGGAGTGGGGTTTTGGAGGAACCTTCTCCTCCTTTGGGGCATTTTGAGGAATATCTCCATTTTTTGGTGAGGTTTTGGAGGAATCTTCTCCTTTGGGGAATTTTGGGGCATATCACCGTTTTTTGGTGAGGTTTTGAAGGAACCTTCTCCTCCTTTGAAGCATTTTTGGGGAATATCTCCATTTTTTGGTGAGGTTTTGGAGGAACCTTCTCCTCCTTTGGGGCATTTTGAGGGAATATCTCCAGTTTTGGGGCTATTTTGGAGGAATATCCCCATTTTTTGGTGAGGTTTTGGAGGAACCTTCTCCTCTTTTGGGGCATTTTTGGGGAATATCTCCAGTTTGGAGGCTATTTTTGAGGAATATCTCTGTTTTTTTCTGTGGTTTTGGAGGAACTTTCTCCTCTTTTCGGGGCATTTTGAGGGAACATCTCCAGTTTGGGGGCTATTTTTGAGGAATATCCCCATTTTTTGGTGTGGTTTTGGATTAAATCTCCTCCTTTGGGGCATTTTGGGGCAATATCTCCATTTTTTGGTGTATTTTTGGAGGACTCTCTCCTTCTTCGGGATATTTTGGGGGAGTATCTCCCTTTTTTGAGTGGTTTTGGGTCAGCATCTCCTCCTTTGGGGCTATTTTGGAGGAATATCCCCATTTTTTGGTGTGGTTTTGGGGGACTTCCTTCTCCCTTGGGGCATTTTAGGGAAATATCTCCTCTTTTGGGACCGTTTTGAGGGAATCTTTTCTCCTTGGAGGCTGTTTTGGGGGAATCTCTCCTCCCTTGGAGCTGTTTTGAGGGAGTCTCTCCTTTTTGGGGTCTATTTTGAGGGAACTGTCTCCATCTTGGGGCCTGTTTTGGGGGAACATCTCCTCTTTGGGAACATTTTTGGGGGGCTCTCTTCATCTTGGGGCCTGTTTTGGAGGAACGTCTCCTCTTTGGGGACATTTTTGGGGGGCTCTCTCCATCTTGAGGCCTGTTTTGGAGGAACATCTCCTCTTTGGGGACATTTTGGGGGGCTCTCTCCATCTTGGGGCCTGTTTTGGGGCTATTTGGATCTCTCGCAGGCTTCTGGAGGCCGACTCCAAGTCGATGCGCTCCATGAACGGCTCGCGGAGGAACAGCGGCTCCTCCTTGGTCTCCAGCTCCTCGGCCTCCTCCAACCTCAGCCACCTCGAGGAGGACACTTGGATCCTCTGGGGCCGCATCGTCAACGAGTGGGACGAGTGGCGCAAGAAGAAGGAGAAGCTCCTCAAGGTGAGGACAAGGCTTGATTCTTCAGCCCCTCTCACACCCACCCCCCCCCGGGCCAGGCCAGGACGACGTCTCCTCATCCCGACGTCTCCTTATCCCTGAGGATCTTCCCCGTCTTCTCCAACCCCATTTTCTCTGGATTTTACCCCGTTTTTCCCCACAGGAGCTCATCCGCAAAGGGATCCCCCACCACTTCCGCGCCATCGTCTGGCAGTTGCTCTGCAGTGCCACCGACATGCCCGTCAAAAACCAATACTCGGAGCTGCTCAAGATGTCCTCCCCTTGCGAGAAGCTCATCCGGCGGGATATCGCTCGCACTTACCCGGAGCACGAGTTCTTCAAAGGCCAGGACAGCCTGGGCCAAGAGGTCCTCTTCAACGTCATGAAGGTAAGGCCTTCCTTCAGAAGCCAACGGATCTTGGCCACGCCGCTTCGTGTTTTGAGGCTTGTTTGAACTTGAAGTTCATTGGGGATGGGTTTTGGTTTCCACCACAAGCTGCTGGAGCCGGCGCTTCTCGCGGCCCTTTCCTCGCCGAGGGACCTGGTGCCCCAGAGCTCGTTTGTCCTCCGATTGTGGAGGTTTTTGGGGTTGAAACTGGAGTTTGTGGCAAGGTCATGCTCGCAGGAGATGCTGTCACAGAAAAAAAAAGCTGGTTTTGATAGAATCTTCGAGTCATGGAGTGGTTTTGGTTGGGACAGACCTTGGAGATCCTGGAGACCAAGAGTTCCTCCAGTGCTGCCAGGGCACCACCAAAGCAGGTCCCTCAGCAGCACATCTCCAGGGCTTGGAAAGCCCTCCAGGGATGGGGACTCCACCACTGCCCTGGGCAGCTCCTGCCAACCCTTGCCAGCAAGAAGTTGCTCCTCAAGCCCAACCTCAACCTCCCCTGGAGCAACTTGAGGCCAGTTCCTCTTGTCCCGTCACTTGGGGACGAGATCTCACCCCTCACTTGCTCCAACCTCCTTCCAAGGAGTTGTGGAGAGCGAGAAGGTCTCTCCTGAGCCTCCTTTGCTCCAGGCTCAACCCCCCCAGGTCCCTCGGCTGCTCCTCACAACTTCTCCAGCCCCTTCTCCTCCTTCTCCAGCCCCTTCCCCAGCTCCGTTGCCCTTCTCTGGCCACGCTCCAGCCCCTCAAGGTCCTTCTGGGCGTGAGGGGCCCAACCCTGACCCCAGGATTGGAGCTTGGGCCTCCCCAGTGCCCAGCCCAGGGGGCCCAGCCCTGCCCTGCTCCTGCTGACACAAGCCAGGACATTGGTGGCCACCTTGGCCCCCAGGTCCTTTCCCTGGGGCACTTTCCAGCTGGGAGCGCTCAGGGGGTTGTGGTGTCCCAGAATTCCATGGTCCAGGCTTCCGTGGAGGTGGTGACCCTCATCCCATCCCTCTGCTCGCAGATTTACGCCGGTTCTTCTCCTCTTTCCAGGCCTACTCGCTGGTGGACCGAGAGGTCGGATACTGCCAGGGCAGCGCCTTCATCGTGGGCCTTCTGCTCATGCAGGTTTGTGACACCCCTGGGCGAGGAGAAGCCACCGACGGGTTTTGGACACCCTCTGGAGACGGGGGTTGGGGTTTTGGAGCCTTCTTCATCCTCAGGATCAAAACGGACTCGTTCCCACCATCCCAGTTCCTCTTGATGGGTTTCAAATCCCCCTTCCCCTGGGGACGGCTCCCATCCTATCCCGATGGGAAGAGGGTCTCCACCCGGAGCTTCCAGCAGAGGTTTAAGGGGGAATTCATGTCCCTTTGGGTCTGCAGATGCCCGAGGAAGAGGCCTTCTGCGTCTTCGTCAGGCTGATGCAGGAATATCGCTTACGGGAGCTCTTCAAACCCAGTATGGCCGAACTGGGGCTCTGCATCTACCAGTTTGAGTACATGCTGCAGGTGGGCACCACCCCACGTCCCCCCCAGAACGCTCGGGGTTGGGGGGAAGCGGTGGGTAGAGCCAGGGGACGAGGACAAGGGAGGTGTTGGAATGAGGTGGCAGCTCTTGGGAGAAGTGGGTTCCTCCAGTGGAGCTCGTGGGCAGTGACACAGATCCTGGCGATGTTCATGAGATGCTCTGAGGACCATCCATGGTTCCTCACATCAATGAGACCCCAGGGATGTCTACAAGATACCCTGTGGGATATTTGGGAGACCCTGGAGACCATCCGTGAGCCCCACTCTACCAAGAGACCTTCCGTGAGACCCCAGGGCACCTCCATGAGATGCCCCAGGGACCACCTGTGAGACATCCAAAGGAACCATCCATAAGACACCCCAGAGACATCCATGAGACCCTGGGGACCGTCCACAAGCTCTCCCATCCACGAGACCCCTCAGGGACCTCCACAAGATGTCCTGAGGGCCACCCCTGAGACCTTGGGGACCATCCACGAGCCCTTCCCTAGAGGACCTTCCATGAGACCCCTCAGGAACCTCCGCAAAATGCCTTGAGGGACATCATGAGACCCTGGGCACCATCCACAAGTGCCCCCACCAAGAAATCTTCCATGAGACCCCTCAGGGATCTCCACAAGATGCTCTGAGGGACACCCATGAGACCCTGGGGACCACCCACGAGCCCTCTCCCACCAAGAGACCCTCCACAAGACCTTGTAGACCCATTCAAACCTCAAGAACATGGTTGACCTCTAAAAACCCATCCACCATTCCACATTTCTCTTAATTTCTCACGCCCAGGAGCAGCTGCCGGAGCTGAACATCCACTTCCGCTCGCAGAGCTTCCTCACCTCCATGTACGCCTCCTCCTGGTTCCTCACCCTCTTCCTCACCACCTTCCCTCTTCCCGTGGCCACGCGCGTCTTCGACATCTTCATGTACGAGGTAACAAGGCCGTGGCCAACACCAGAGGGACCTCTTGGGTGTGGAAACGTTCTCCTCACGTCAACTGGTCTGGTTTTGAGGGGAGAAAACCACCCAGTCCTGGGTGGGAATGGTCATGGCATGAGGTCAAGAGTGGGACCTTTCCCGTAGGGGCTGGAGATCGTCTTCCGCGTGGGGATGGCTCTGCTGCAGTTCAACCAGGCCGAGCTCGTCCAGCTCGACATGGAGGGCATGTCCCAGGTACGTGCCGGTGGCTTTTGGGGTGAGTTTGGCCCAACGGGATGAATTTGGGGATGGATTTGTCCAACGGGACATGTTTTGGGGTGGAGTTATCCAAGGAGACGTGTTTTGGGGTGGATTTGTCCAACAGGACATCCAAGAGGACCTATTTTGGGGCATATCCGTCCAATGGGACATGTTTTGAGGTGGATTTGTCCAATGGGATGTGGTTCAGGTTGGGTTTGTCCAATGGGACATCCAAGGGGACATACTTTGGGGTGGATTTGTCCAACGGGCCATCCAAGGGGACATACTTTGGGGTGGATTTCTCCACCGGGACGTGTTTTGGGGTGGATTTGTCCAATGGGATGTGGTTTAGGTTGGGTTTGTCCAACAGAACATCCAACGGGACGTGTTTTGGGGTGGATTTATCCAAGGAGACATCCAAGGGGACGTATTTTGGGGTGGACTTGTCCAACGGGATGTGTTTTGGGGTGGATTTGTCCAATGGGACGTGGTTTAGGTTGGGTTTGTCCAACGGGACATCCAAGGAGACGTGTTTTGGGGTGGATTTATCCAAGGGGACATCCTAGGGGACGTATTTTTGGGGCGGACTTGTCCAACGGGACGTGTTTTGGGGTGGATTTGTCCAATGGGACGTGGTTTAGGTTGGGTTTGTCCAACGGGACATCCAAGAGGACATATTTTTGGGCATATCTGTCCAACGGGACGTGTTTTGGGGGTGGACTTGTGGTTTTGGGTGGATTTATGTGACGAGGACGTGTTTTGGGGGCTGATGGATCCAACAGACCCTCTTCTGGGGTGGTTTTACCCAACGGGTCCTGCTTTGAGGCTGGTTTCAACCATGACCTGTGTTTGGAGGCCACGTTTCATGGCCGGTTTCCACTCCTGCAGTACTTCCAGAAGGTCATCCCCCACCAGTTCGACAGTTGTCCCGACAAGCTCATCCTCAGGGCCTTCCAGGTCAAGTACAACCCCAAGAAGATGAAGAGGTGAGGCGAGAAGATGGTTTCCTATGCTTGGATGAGGTCCCACCTGCAGCCGTGGGGCGCAGCGTCAAGGGGGCTGGTCCCCATCCTCGTGTCCTACTTTATCCCCATGTCCCGAGCAGGTTGGAGAAGGAATATGCCACCATCAAGAACAAAGAGATGGAGGAGCAGATCGAGATCAAGGTGAGACAGGGCAAGTGGTGCCTTCCTGGGGTTGCTTGAGCTGTCCTCTTGGCCACTTGGTCCATCCCTGGGGCCAGCTGAGATCTCCTGACATTGTGCAGCCCATCCTTAGGGTCATCTAAGCCATCTTGAAGCCACTTTGGCCCATCCCAGGGTCACTTGACCCATCCCCAGGGCCATCTAAGCCATCATGGGGCCACCATGACCCATCCCAGGGCCATTTAAGCTGTCCCCAGGGCCACTTCAACCATCCCAGGGCCTCTTTGACCCATTTCTGGGGACATTTAGTCCATTCCTGGGACCATCTAAGCCATCCTGGGCCCAGCAAGACCATCTGAGTCATCTCTGAGACCATCTAAGCCATCCTGGGGCCACCATGACCCATCCCAGGACCATCTGAGCCATCTCCAGAACCATCTAAGCCATACTGGGGCCACCACGACCCATCCCGGGACCATCTAAGCCATCCTGGGGCCACCATGACCCATCCTGGGACCATCTAAGCCATCCTGGGGCCACCATGACCCATCTCAGGGCTACTTTATCCCATCTTCAGGGCTCTTGGAGCCATCCTGGGGCCACTTGACCCACCTGGGGATGGTTTAGCCCTTCTCCAGGGCCACTTGTCCCCCATGTCCCCCTGTCCCCAAGCTCAGTGACCCCCCTGAGGACATCACCAACCCCCTCAGGGCTAATTCCTCCCCGTTTCCCCCACCCCAGCGCCTCCGCACTGAGAACCGGCTGCTCAAACAGCGCATCGAGACCTTGGAGAAGGTGAGCCCCATGGAGGACATCCCCAAAAACCCCCTCGGGACATGTCAGAACCTCCCTGGAGCACCCAAAAACTCCTCTGGGGACACCCAACCCTCTGTGGAGGACCTCAAAACCTCTCTGGAGCACCTAAAAGGTCTCCTGGAGGCACCCAACCCTCCATGGAGGACCTCAAAACCTCTCTGGAGCACCTAAAAGGTCTTCTGGAGGCACCCAACCCTCCATGGAGGACCTCAAAACCTCTCTGGAGCACCCAAAAGGTCTCCTGGAGGCACCCAAAGCCCTTTGGAGCACCCCAAAACCTCCCTGGAGCACCTAAAAAGTCTCCTGGAGGTACCCAAAGGCCCCTAGAGCACCCCAAGCCCCCTTGGAGCACCCAAAAAGTCTCCTGGAGGTGCCCAAACCCCCTTGGAGAACCCAGAAAAGTCCTCAAGGGCCACCCAAACCCCTGCTAGGAACATCCGAACACCCTTGAAGCACCCAGAAAAGTCCTCAAGGGGCACCCAAACCCACTTGGGACACCCCAAACCCCCCCTGGAGCACCCGAAGTCTTCTGGAGACACCCAACCCCACCCTAGAGCACCCAAAAAAGTCCTCAAGGGGCACCCAAACCCACTTGGGACACCCCAAACCCCCCCTGGAGCACCCGAAGTCTTCTGGAGACACCCAACCCCACCCTAGAGCACCCAAAAAAGTCCTCAAGGGGCACCCAAACCCCCACGGGGGCACTCAAACCCCCCTGGAGAACCCAAAAAGTCTCTTGGGAGCACCCCAAACCTCCTTGGAGCACCCCAAAGTCCCCCTAGGAGCACCCAAAAACCTTCCTGGAGCACCCAAAAAGTCTTCTGGAGGCACCCAAAGGCCCCTGGAGCACCCAACCCTCCCCAGGAGCACCCAAGAAAGTCCTGAAGGGCCACCTAAACCCCCTCTAGGAGCACCCAAACCCCCTTGGAGCACCCAACCCCGCCCCTGGAGCACCCCAACCTCTCCTGAGCCACCCACACCACCACCCTGGCCTTGATCCCAGCACCCATGGGTGCAACCTTGCCCCTTCCCACCTCCACCCAGACGCTTCAACCCAACCAGCAGCTTCTCCACCCAAAGTTCTCCCTCCACCGATGGAAACTCTCCCATTTCAAACCCACCATGGGGGGGAGGGGGTCGGGAAAGACCTAAAATCCTGGGAAATCCACCCAAACCGGGATGCGATGAGGTGGGAGAAGGTCGCCGGGTGCCTCCGCTTCCGGGCTCTTCCCGTTGTCTCCATCTCCTACGTTCATCTCCTTCCTTTTCTCCTCCCGTTTCTCGCTTCCTTCCGCCGGCGGCCGCAGGAGAGCGCGGCTCTCGCCGACAGGCTCATCCAGGTAGTGTCCCAAAATCCTGCTTTTTTGGGCTCTTTTTTTTCTTCCCCTTCCAACCCGTTTCTTTCCAGAGGGATGGGATCCATCCAGAAGGATCTAGATAAGCTTCCAGGTCAACCTCAGGAGGTTCAAGGGTTGAGAGGAGGCCTCAGGAGAAGGGTTTGGGGGTGTTGGGTTGGTGAGAAGCTCAACGTGGGTCAATGATGGGTGAGTGAAGCCTCAGAAACCATCTCCTGGGCAATGAAGGGTGGCCAGAAGGTCAAGGCAGGTGGTTCTCCTCCTCTGCTCCGCTCTGGTGAGACCTCACCTGGAGGTCCAGCTCTGGAGTCTTCAACACAAGAAGAACGTGGAGCTGTTGGAGCAGGGCCAGAGGAGACCACGGAGATGACCCAAAGGTGGAACCACTCTGCTGTGAGGCCAGGTTGAGAGTTGAGGTTGTTCAGCTTGGAGAAGACTCCAAGGAGACCTTCTTGGGACCTTCCAAGGGGTCTAGAAGAAAGCTGGGGATGGACTTTTCAGCAGGGCCCGTTGGGACAGGCCAAGGGGGGATGGTTTGAAAGTAAAAGATGGACATTTAGACTAGAGAGAAGATGTTTTTTGAAGCTGAGGGTGGTGAGACCTTGGCCCAGGAGAGACATGGACCTGTTGGAGCAGAGCCAGGGGAGGCCATGGAGATGACCTGAGGGTGGAACCTCAGAGAGCTGGAGTTGTTCAGCCTGGAGAGGAGAAGGCTCCAGGGAAAAGAACCTTCAGATAATTGAATGGAGCCTCCAAGAAAGCTGGGAATGGACTTTTTAGGAGGGCTTGTAGTGATGGGTCAAACTGGAAGAGAGGACATTTAGATGAGATGGAAGGAAGACGTTCTTCACCATGAAGGTGGTGAGACCCTGACCCAGGTCACCCAGGGAAGCTGTGGATGCTCCATCCCTGGATGACTCCCAAGACCACGTTGGATGAGGTTTGGAGCAACCTGGTCTAGTGGGAGGTCCCCACCCATGGTGGGGGGGGTGGAACTGGGCGATCTTGACGGTCCCTCCCACCCCACCCCATCCTGGGTCTTTCTGCTTCTCGTTCTTCTCCCTTTTTCTCTTCCCAACCTCGGGTTTGGGGGAATTTTGCCTCTTTTCCTACTTTTCCGGAGGCTCCCGCGCACCTTCCCCGCTCCGGGAGGGGACAGTCGGGGGGGTGGGGACCATGCTGGGGCTCGGAGGGAGGTGACGTGGTGGCACTTGGGGGCGGGGCTTGACCAAAATGGGGTAAAAGGCCCCAATTTGGTCAGTTTGACCCAAAATGTGGATTTGGATGGGAAGAAGTTGGGGGAGGGTGGCTTGGAGGTGACAAAAGGGCCCTGGAGGTCCCCATGGGGCTGGTGGCACCTCCTTGTCCTTGGGCACCTTCTGTGGGTCTCTTGTCACCTTCCAGAGCTGGTGTCACCTGCCGTGGGGCTGGTGTCACCTCCTGGTCCTTGGTGTCACCTGCCATGGGACTGGTGTCACCTCCTGGTCCTTGGTGTCACTTGCCATGGGGCTGGTGCCCCCTCCCAGAGCTGGTGTCACCTCCTGGTCCTTGGTGTCACCTGCCGTGGGGCTGGTGTCACCTCCTGGTCCTAGGTGTCACCTTCTACTCTTTGGTGTCACCTTCTGTGGGTCTCTTGTCATCCTCCAGAGCTGGTGTCACCTGCCATGGGGCTGTTGTCACCCCCCCAGAGGTGGTGTCACCTCCTGGTCTTTGGCATCACCTACCATGGGGCTATTGTCACCCTCCCCAGGGCTGGTGGCACCTCCATTGTCCTTGGTGTTACCTTCTGTGGGTCACTTGTCACCTTCCAGAGCTGGTGTCACCTGCCATGGGGCTGATGTCACCCCCCCAGGGCTGGTGTCACCTCCTGGTCCTCAATGTCACCTTCTGTGGGCCTCCTGTCACCCTCCAGAGCTGGTGTCACCTCCTTGTCCTTGATGTCACCTACCATGGGGCTGGTGTCACCCTCCAGAGTTGGTGTCACCTCCTTGTCATTGATGTCACCTGCCATGGGGCTGGTGTCACCCCCCAGAGCTGGTGTCACCTCCTTGTCCTTGGTGTCACCTGCCATGGGGCTGGTGTCACCCCCCAGAGCTGGTGTCACCTCCTTGTCCTTGGTGTCACCTGCCATGGTGACATGGATGCTGGGTGTCACCCAGCATCACCCCCTTGTTCCCATCACCCCACCACCCCCACCTCGGTGACACCCTGGGGAGAAGAACTGGTCGCTCCGTGGCACGGTGGTGACATGTCCCCAAATGTCCCCAGGGCCAGGTGACGCGGGCGCAGGAGGCGGAGGAGAATTACATCATCAAGCGGGAGCTGGCCGTGGTCAAGCAACGCTGCACCTCGGCCACCGAGAACCTGCAGCGGGCCCAGACCACCATCCGCCAGCTGCAGGACCAGCAGGTTGGTGGCCCCAAGTGTCCCTAGGTGTCCCCAAGTGTCTCCAGATGGCCTCAGAAGTCCCCAGATGTCCCCATTGCCCCCACACATCCCCCTTTCATTTGTACCTTGGCCACCAAGACCCTTCAGCGCACCCAGCCCACGCCATCCACCAGCTGCAGGACCAGCAGGTTGGTGGCCCCAAGTATCCCCAGGTGGCCCCAGATGTCCCCAAGCTTCCCTAGATGTCCTCAGATGGCCCCAGGTTGCCCCAGATGCCTCCAGGTGGCCCCAAGTGTCCCCAGATGTCCTCAAGCTTCCCTAGATGTCCTCAGATGGCCCCAGGTTGCCCCAGATGCCTCCAGGTGGCCCCAAGTGTCCCCAGATGTCACCACCACCGTAGCCTGGTTTTGGGTGGGGGTGGTGGGAGGGGACAGAGGCCACCCCACGGCGGGTGACAGCGCTGGGGACGGTGGCAGGGGAACCCCCGCTTCAGCGAGGAGTTTGTCACCCACCTGGAGACGGAGCTGGAGCAGTCGCGGCTGCGGGAGAGCGAGACCCTCGGGGCCCTCAAGGAGATGCAGGACAAAGTCCTCGACATGGAGAAGGTGACGGGGACGGCTCGCGGGTGGCCCTGGGGACAAGGAGGGGATGGGGATGGTCATGGGAGTGGCCTTGGGGGCAAGGATGGTCACACAAGTGGTCCTGAAGATGGAGAGGGTCACATGAGTGGTCTTGAGGACAAGAGTAGTCGTGGTGGTGGCTCTAGAGATGGTTCCATGAGTGGTCCTCAGGGTGGGGAGCGTGACATGAGTGGCCCTGGGGACAGGGATGGTCACACGAGTGGCCTTGGGGACAGGGATGGTTGTGCTGGTGGCCCTGGAGGTGGTCTCATGAGTGTTCCTCGGGGTGGGAGTGTCACACGAGTGGCCCTGGGGACAGGGATGGTTGTGCTGGTGGCCCTTGAGATGGTCCCACAAGTGGTCCTGGGGATGGAGAGCGTCACATGGGTGGTCTTGAGGACAAGAGTAGTCATTCTGGTGGCCCTGGAGATGGTCCCATGAGTGGTCCTCAGGGTAGGGAGCGTCACACAAGTGGCTTTGGGGACAGGGATGGTCACATGAGTGGTCTGCCTGGTGCCACCACCCTGAGGTGTCCCTGCCAATGACCAGCGTCACCACCCTGAGGTGTCCCCAATGACACCCAGTGCCACCACTCTGAGATGTCCCCAATGACCAGTGCCACCACCTTGAGATGTCCCTGTTGATGTCCAGTGCCACCACCCTGAGATGTCCCCAGTGACCAGTGCCACCACCCTGAGATGTCCCCAGTGACATCCTGTGCCACCACCCCAAGATGTCCCTACCCCGAGGTGCCCCCACCGAAGTCCCCATCCCGGGGTGTCCCCACTGATGTCCCCGTGTCCCCGCAGAGGAGCAGCCTGTTGCCGGACGAGGACAACGTGGTGCGGCTGCAGGAGGAGCTGCAGGCCCTGGCCCTGCGTGAGGCCGAGGCCGTCAAGTCCCTCACGGAGCTTCAGCAGCAGGTCAAGGACCTCAGTGACAGCTGGCAGGTGAGGGGACACGCCTGGAGGGCCCCATGGCCACCTCAGGGCACCTCCTGGCCACGCGGATCATCTCCTGGCCATCTGGGGCATCTCCTGGCCACCTGGGTCCCTTGTCCTGACACCAGGAGGTCTCCTCCTGGCCACTTTGTCTGCTCCTGACCCCCCAGGTCCCTTCTTCCAACATCTGGGTCATCTCTTGGCCACCTGGGTCCCTTGTCCCAACTCCTCTGTCCCTCCCTGGGCACCCAGGTTCCCAGGGGGTTGCTCCTCCATCTCGGGTGGGTTCCTGATGGGTTCTGGGTGGGGTCACCTATCTCAGGTGGGTTCCTGATGGGTGCTCGCCCATCTCGGGTGGGTTCCTGGTGGTTGCTGCGTGGGGTCACCCATCTCAGGTGGGTTCCTGATGGGTGCTCCCCCATCTCGGGTGGGTTCCTGACGGGTGCTGGGCGCAGGCCGGGCGCTGGAAGGACTCCCCGCGCCGGACCAACGCCAACGCGCTGCAAGAGGCCGTGGTGGCCGCGCGGCTGCGGGAGGCCCAGGCCCAGGCCGAGCTG
>VZZY01008626.1:0-42858 GCA_013400335.1 Eurystomus gularis | reverse complement strand
ACTTGCTGAGGGTGCACTCATTGAGCTGAGATTGAAACAAACTGGGCTGGTCAGAATATGAACAAAGATCAGAAACAGGCCTAACAGCAATGTAAAGACATCAATGAAAAATTCAGTGTGAAAAATATTGCTGTGTGTTGGGGGCTAGGTTTTCTTCCCTTTTGTTCCTTTTTACGTATCGAATTTTTTCCCATAAGTTACCAGGAAACTAATGACTGAATACTTAAGAAAGAACAAAGGCCTGGGGAAGAAAGTATCTGGGAGTTCCTCAGGAAGGGACAGAGATATGGTGAGATTTGGGCTGATAAAAGGGGGGGCGGAGTCAGCTGCTGCCTCTCTTGCTCTGGGCTTCGCAGGAGGACTGTCGCTGCTGTGGCCGGCCTTCTTTCTCCCCCCCCACCTTTGCCCGGAGCTGTCCTCTCCTGCCGCGAGGTGAGCCATTGACTGGGACCGCATTAACATCCACCTTACTCATGGAATATGAGATTAAATTTGGGAAAAGAAGCGAGTAATAGCTTCATTTATTACTTTGACTGTCATTAATCACCTGTGGCACTAATACTGGGTCCATTCATGCCACTTGGCAGATTCCAATTTCTAATTATTCTGTGCTCAGAAGGATGGACCAGAAGTCTGGGCCTGCAGTGTGGGCATGTTTCTGTGGCCCAGCCTTGGCAAATGGCCTGGACTGCAACAGCTGCTGAGAGAAGAATGTGGATATAAACAGTGTGAGCATGGATCATATACACAAAACTGCCTGGGAAGGTGTTCAACTAAAACTGGTCCTGTAAAAGAGAAAGATGAGCATCAGCAGGATTAAACTGTTTACTCTTTCTGAGACTCAGAGACTGGCTATTCTATACATCTCTGAGAACTATCCTGGACGCAGCCAATAAAACCTTTTTTCATATGTTCTTGGTGAATATCCCTTCTGACAGCAGGACAAGTATTTTAGTATGAGAATACAACCAAGCCATGGACTCATGGTCTTTGTTAGATACAGTTGCTATAAGTTTAAATCTTGTCTTTGAGTGTTTGCAGCTCCAAGTGTTGGCAATGGAGATAGCTCACTCCCAAAATCTAAAGATAACTCTCTTCCCCTATTTTGACTCCTGGTTGAAAAGAGTCTGTGAAATGCACTGTTCTGCAGAAATCTAGGTCTAGTAAAAATGTACACTCTAAACATCCTTACCAGACTATAGGATTCATCAAGCTCCTGATAAGCTTTTCCTTGACAGCCAAGAGGCACCATTTGCTGATGGCCCAGATTTGCTACTCACATCCTCCAACAATATTTATGTAGGAAGGGATGCCTTTCCTTTCTAGATCACACGATTTCTTGCATATTCATCATACCTCATTACCAGACTCGACCTTCAGCTTCCTCTTCATGTTACGTACCACTTGCATACCCTCCTGGTTGTCATCCCCAGGTTGTATAAGAATTTTCTTGGTTATCTAGACTACATCAAAGCAAAAAAATGTCATTTTAGCACATTTCACCTTCCAGCTGGTGATTTTAGAGAGCTACATTTGTGGAAGGAAAGTCTAATAAGCAAGACTCCTTGCTGAAGACAATCAGTTTACAAGGAACAAGCTCTGCACAGCCGTGTGTTGGAATTTCAGGTGAACAGGAATGCAGGCAAGACTCTTCAGACCTTTCTTTGTGTGGCAGAGCCAATGTGGGCTCAAGCATAGCTACAAGCCTCAATAATAATCATACTTGAGGGGAAAAAACTATGCCCAAAATGCAGAAGATCCTGTAACACCTCCTCACTCAAAATTAGTTTTAACAAGGTCCATTCAATATCTATGAGTCTTTACTACCTACTAGGGTCAAAATCCAGGTCAAGCATGGGGTCACCTTTACTCACGATACAGAGATTTGTTCCTGGCAGGAAGGCAAAATCTTTGGTGTGTATCTAACTTATGAGTAAGAAGGATAGAATTATGGAGTATCCATTTGCTGAGGGTTGGAAGGGAAGTACAGAATGGAGAAGAAAAGAGAGCAGACCTGCTTTACTTGGGGAGGAGCAACATATTTTAAGGAATATAAGCCTCTCTTTTGCTAGCAGGAGTTGCTAAGCTAATATATTGTTGATAATTTACCTCTTTTCTGGCTCATGGTGTTTCTGTGTCTATGTTTTGACTAGCCTTGAACTGTATATGCACAGAGGTCCTGATTTTGTGTGTCACCTCAGAAGCCAGAGCCACTAATGGGTGCACTGCCAAGCTCAGATAATGTATGCCAAAGAATAAAGTCCTGCAACTACCAACTGAAGTGAAAGAACTTTCCAGAGGCTGTGCAGGCATAGCAGGCTGTATTTTTTCTTCCCTGTACTGTGGATGTATTGGTATCCAGCCTGTCCCTCAAACTTCACCAAAGGGTGGGCAGGCAAGTCAAAGAACTTTCCATGTCAGTCCAGCAGGAGATCACTACTAGGTAAGCTTGCACGTGCAAGAGTTTCATGGCCCAAGGTAGTGGTGTGAAGGCATTTAAGACCACTCTGACTACTTAGATGCTGTGTCCTTGTTGTGGGGGGAAGGGTGCAAGCCATCTCCTGTCAGTAGACCCCCAAACTGTGGGAATTGCAATTTACCCAGTCATGATAACTGTGTACTCTCCATTGTGGTTACAAGGCCTTGCATATTGAAAGCGTAGAAACCATTCCTATCGAGGTAGTAGAGGAGCATTTTATTTGTCTGGGATATAATTTATTATATGTTGTAACTGAAGGGAATCAATTCTGACTGTCATCACTGAACCCTCTGGAAACGTGGTCTAGAAACTGTTTCAGGCACCAAGCCTGTGGATGCTCACACTGTCATAGCACATAACAACTACTGGGAGCTCATGGTTTTGTTTTCTGCAAAAATTTGGGATTAAAAATGAGAAAAACAATGAACTTTTAAAATAGAAAACCCAAACCCATTTTCCAAATGCTTGAATATTGATGAAAATACTGCTTTTTGGTTTGGTTTCCTAAAGAAATGGGTTTATTTGGCCACACTCTGTGTGGCCAAAGAGAGTTTCTTTCTAAAAATTCTGAGGATGTTGGCCAAATTCAATTACACTGAGTAAGGGTTAGAAATCTCAAAGTTATTCAGCAGTGGAGAATTAATACAAAACATAGTTTAAGGACATAGCTTATGTACTCACACCATTAGCCCAATAAAGTTGTAGGCCTAGCACAGAATGAGAGATAAGATATACGGCAAGGTGGTGGAACAGAGTATCATAAACAAGGAAATGATGGTGACAATGGCACTAAAAGAAAGCAGCTGCATGAACATAGTTTGAAATAAAAATTAGTTTTAATAAAAATAGAATGCATCCTGGAAGTGATTTTGTATTGTTGTTGTGGTTACCAATGCTTTTTCAGAGTGGGCTCCTATAACTTTAGGAGATTCTCAAACAATTAAATCTAAACATGATGTCGAAAGAATACAAAAGGTACTATTTCCAAGCTTAGATAATGATAACAAAAGAAAAAACAGGATGGGAATTTGAAGGGATTATGTTTGTAAATGAATGAACTTCCTAGGGAGCTAATTCTGGCACATTATTTATTCATAATGTTTTCTAACTGGATGACGTTAGGTTTAGAATGAACTTTCCATTTTTTTTCCCTCCAAAGAGGTTAATTATTTAATAAACCTCTTTTATTCTGTTTGTTTTTCAACTCTGACCCTTGCTACCCAACATAACAAGACTTTGATTGTTTGCATGGGGGTAAACCTAACTGCTAAGCTGCAATGCAAGCTTTTAATGCTGTGAAAGCTCTTCCAGGCAATAGAAAATTTGTCAAAGTTACAGAGCACTGTAATGTGAATTACAGTAATGTGATTGTTCTATTTTAAGCAGAATTGGTGTTCAGCAGGTCCTTTCCACAGAAATTTCCATTTTTAATTTTGCTAATGGGAACATGCTATGTAGAAACACTCTTAAAATTGAAATAAACTGTTAGAGTGTTGAAAAATGCTTCAGTGTAACTTACAAGTTTTCAACATGATAATAGTATTTATTCTTTGTACTACAGCATTGCCTACACGTCCTGGCACACTTTGGAGTGGCACTGCATGAAGACTTCTTCAAGGCCAAACTAAAAAATTTTTTCTCTCACAAATCTTATGGTCTAAAACATGGACAAAAAAAAGGAGAGAAAACAAATAGTTTCTGTTTTTTACTTATGGTAATTTGAGGCAAGCAAAGAAACAAGATAAATATATTTAAAGATCCTGGACATGCAGTGATCTGTGTGTATTTGTTTTATGTGTTTAAGGTCAAATATAAGGAACAGTTGCAAGTTAAACCGGATGGAAGACATGACTTTTCTTAGCCTACCTTCTGCTGCCCCTAATTGCCATACCCAGCCTCCCAAACAGAGGGTTGCTGTCTCTTCAGATCTGGTGGCATCTTCTTGTTTCACTGCTCCTGAACTAGTTTCTATCAAAAGAACCTGATTTACCTTAAACACGGCTGTGCGAGTTTATAGAACCCTTCTTTCTTGACAAGATGAGCAGAGAAAGTAATTGTACATGCAGTTATGCTGCTGTAAGGTAATTGTGTCATCCATGGAGAGAGCTGATGAGCAGCTCAAGGTTGGCGGAGAGCAGTAGTCTTTCCAGATATCTGCAGTCAAAACAGTGTGTCTTACCCATGCCTAGCATCCATGAACATGAACTGACCCCCAAAGCAAGCAGGAGTTAGAGGAGGTATTCAGAAAATGGGAAGCCAGGCTTGCGTGCCAGGAGTCCGAGTATACAGGACTCCCAAAGACACTTAAAGAACATTAATGGGTTTTCAAGTAAGATAGCGAGATGAAAAGCAAGTAATAATGAAGACAAAGGCTGCGAAAGCACAGAGAAGAATTTGAGAAAGGGCATTAGCAACAAAACTTCTGCTGGAAGCACTAGAGACCAAGCAGAATATGCATGAGCTGCAGATCTGGTATGCAGACCATCTTCAGGAGTTCAAGTCCTGATTTGAGATTCCTTCCACCTCCTCAGATGCAGAACAACTGGGATGCTTTTTCCATTCAAGATGGACGTAAGCATTGCTCTGGAAGCCAAGTTCGGCCTCCAAAGCAGAACCATCTGTATTTAGTTCTTCTAGGCGTAACTGTACTTGTCAGTGACTTTAAAGTTTGCAACTCTTTTTTAGCCTACTGAGTCCAGTTTTGTAATCCACTTTGCACTTTTTAGCTCTCTCTGTGTCACTGCCCCTCTGTTTAAAGATAAACATATAATGCTTTTGGTTTTCATTTAGTAAAATATTTTTTAATGGGAAATGTCCTGTCCCTCTTCTCCACCCCCTCCTTCCCTATGAATTCACCCACTGATCCTCTGTGTTTTTTTCTCCAGGTGTTTCAACTTGCAGATCAGGAGTTCCTGAAAGCAGGCTTCTTGAGTGATGAGTTATCACAGTGTGAAAAAGTCTGCTGAGGTATTTGATACCCAGATACTATCTCCAGAGTGGTTAGCCAGTCCATTGAGGTGCTTTTAAAATGTGTGATAATGAAGCAGATTCTCAGAGCTGGAGCACTCTGCAAATCTTGCTGCTCTAATTCTCTCAAAGTGCTCCAAAGTCAGAAATGTCTGCAGCCAGGAGTCATTTCTGTGAAGCTTCTCAGCATCATAGATCAAATATTCTTATTTAACTAGTCAGAGGAAGGAAAATTGGTCAGGAATAATGCAAAGGAAAAAGAAAGAAAGACAAGTAACAAGCATGAACAGTTCTCCCATTAGTCTTCCTCCCCAAACGTGCACACAAGATGAATAGCAAGGATATCCAGAGAAGGACCATAAAGTCCTTCCTTTTACTGCTCTTCCAGGGCAGAAATAAGGAATCTCTTTGTCATCTCTATCACCCTGATCTTTAACATTCAGGTCCTAGCGCACTTACAAATTTATTCATAGCCTACAATATCTTGTCCAGAATTCAAACTCATAGAATGATTTACTCGAAAACCTCTATTTAACAAATTTTTCAAACCCAAAACAATTCCTAAGACTTTAATTAAATAGAACTGAGATTAAATTTTAAAAAGTAAATTCATTTCCCTTGCATGAAATGTGGTGGCAGCTGGAAAGTGTAACCCCGCATTGCTTCATGTGAGTATTGCTCAGTGTACATGCAGAGCATTGGTGTGAGGATATTAAATACAGTCAGGAGGCCTCACAATATTTTATGGATACATAATTAAATTTAAACATAAAAGTAGTAATTAAACTGGGATTTCAACTGAGTATTATGCATTATAGCTATCTGATAATTACAAAAGTATTTAAGGAAATTAATACACTTTCCGCTTAACCAAAAACTCTTTCTGATACATTGCAAAGTGCTATTCCCTCTTTTTATTCTCCTTTCTTTGCAATACTTTTTTAGAAATGGAAAAATCCCACTAGTAGGGTTTCTGAAGTCAAATGCAGACAATAATCTTGTGGGATGCTGAGGGATGTATTATGGGTGCCTACTATGAGTTATTTAATCATGGAAATTAGTTCTTTCCATGGTCTAGATATACCAAGGTTTGGTACTCCTGAGGATAATTAGGTTAAAAGGTTGATTGACATATGAAAGTAGGGTGCATATCTGGTCTTTAGCTTAGGCTCAGTTCATGGTCTGAGCACTACTTTCTGGGCAGACTGATACTGCATGGTTGGTCTTGCCTAATGTATTTTCCCACACAGTGTGTTATTCAAACCTGTTTCTCTTTACCAGTGTTTTGGGTTAAATCCAAGTGATTTTTTTTCTCTT
The DNA here is from genome assembly GCA_013400335.1 of Eurystomus gularis. NCBI lineage: Eukaryota > Metazoa > Chordata > Aves > Coraciiformes > Coraciidae > Eurystomus > Eurystomus gularis. The sequence continues at coordinate 36,095 of VZZY01008626.1, read as the reverse complement.
CTTTTCTTTCCCTGCTGAAATTAAAAACTAAAGCAGATGAATAATATCTTTAGTTTAACCAAATTACTTGTCTTCCAATCAGTGAAATGTTTAATATTGTTTTAGACTTCCTTTGTTCCCTCTTTTTACTATTCCTCCTGGGAACTTTCAGACTTAATCATGAGACTATCACATTTGGGATACCTGAGGAAAAAGCATTTCACAAATTCATTTGTTTTGATTTTCTTAGTCACAGTCATTCACTAATAGATTTAGTTGTGCTCAGATTGCATTTGTCCAGATCTAGTCTCAAGCACATTTTCTACTCTAGCTTTAATGACTCAAGAGTCAGGATTTCCAGTGGGGCCACTGGTATCTGTCATACCAAAAACCAAAGGTTGCAGAAATAAGCTGAAAAGGAACCTTCTACCGATTTTAGTGACATCCAGATTGTCCCAGCTGGTGGTCCACACAACATTTTTAAGGGCCTTCTAGCAGTCACATGGCTGGATCTACATATACGAGACACAGAGTGGGCACCATGAGGACTTCCATTCCTGGGAGACAAGTTGTGCTGCCAGTGCATAGTCCCATGCATGGTCCCTGGATGCAGATACATCTTATGAAGAACTGAGAAAGGGAGGAGGCTCCAGGTCAACATTTAATAAAAGCCTATTCCTAGTGGTTCTTTTTCCGAAGGACAACATGGTACCTTGTCAGGGAAATGGCTAAGTATGAAATAATGAAATGTTCTGGGTTGCTGCATACCTGCTCCTGACTCTCATTTCTTCCCCACAGTTTCTCAATCCTTTTTTCTAATCACATACATGAGTGTGCTCTGAGACAAGGGAACTGTCTGCCAGCTCTTTGCCCAGATCTGCAGATGCCAGACTACATATGATCTACGGGATCCTCCTGACCACAGGAGGACTGTGGCTGAGCATCCCAAGCCCATGATTAGGCAACTGAGCAAAAGCGTTGCTTCAGATCAGTAGAAAGAAACTATATGTAATACATACTGGGAAGAAAGGCTTGTCCTACAAGAGAGGCTGCGGCCTGGAGCCAGGGCCCATGTGCTGTCCCTCCCTGCAGAAACACCAATCTTTTCAGAGACCTATCGTACACCATTTTCAGCCTCTCTACTTGGATCCTTTCCAATGCAAAATGCAGACACAACCATATTTAACTTCATAAATCTCAGATGTTCTGTCTATAAAGCTAGTTTCAAAAGTTTCCATTTATTAATATTGCTAAAATCTCCTAAAATCTTCAGGCATATGTTGTCCTCTTAGTGCTGTAAAGAGTTATTAGATTTGATGCCTACAAATCTGCAAGATATTTAATCTAAGCCCTAAAGAGTGGGAAAAGATAGCAAAATAATTTTTCATTGATCACTCATGAGCCTGTTTGCCTATTTGTGATGATCAGGTTAAAAATATCCAGTCTTTCCAGGGAATATGTACCCAGGGGACAACCCTTCATTCAGTACGCTTTCAGAGACAAGTTCTTGCATTTAACCCTTTTCTTCTCTGAGGTTGTCCCTAGTCCCTTGATTTTATCTGTCCAGACTTCACTAGCTACCCCTTAAGCACAACTCCACAGGAGATTTATCTTCCAGTAACTAGCCCCTGACATTCATACAGGGAAATTGGATTCATTAAACATAAACAGTGGCATGCAGAAGACACGCTTAAGGATAAATTGCAGCTCCTGGATGTGAGAGGACAAACTGCTCGACTCAGCCAAAACCAGAGCAAGAATGTGACAGCAGAGACAGTGCCAAGAGGGATGTCCAGGCCACACAGATGACAAAGAGTGGGTATGTGAGAAATATCCAAACTCTCCAGGTCACTGGAGGGGTATTTGCAGCTTTTGGGAAGTAGGACTGGGTGAAACCAACAGCAGTGCCAATAGGTGACCATGTCAGCAATGCCACACAAGGCCAAGCTTACCCAGGTAAATGAGGCAAAAGTACCAAGTTTGGCTATGGATGTGGCAGAACTGGCATTGAGGGGAAAGGGCTTCAGAAGCAGGTTGTGTAACTGGGGGGAGGCTAGAGTTTGGGAGGAGAGGTACAAGTGGCAAAAGGAGGGCCAAGGATCAGGAAGGGTCAGGTTGGACGAGGCTCTGAGCAACCTGATCTAGTTGAAGATGTCCCTGCTCATTGCAGGGGTTATTGGACTAGATGACCTTTCAAGATCCCTTTCAACCCAAATGATATTACAATTCTATGATTCTATGAAAAGGATGATGATGTGCAAGTCCCATGATGGGCACCATCTGAGGGACATGTTGGGCAGCCCCATGTTTGTTGATGGTGGCTGAAACAGCACAGCCACCCAACCCTGCTGTCCTGATCATGCCCTGAGGGTTGAGCTGCAACAGGCGTGGGAGCAGGTGGGTGCTTTCCTTGGCTGGTGAGGGGACAAACAGACATGGACAGAGGGAGATGAACATGGGCAGACAGATAGAGCATCCTAGTATCACTGTGTGGGTGCTTGTTTCAGGCCTGATGGCATCAGCCGCTGTCTGCCATTTCGTAACACTGTCACTTCACAATTTCTCCTCACAGGCGTGAAACTGGCTTTTCTTTCACAGCTGAATGTATCTCACTTAAACTTCTGGGATGCTTTTTTACAAAAAAAGGTTCAACTTTTCATGAAAACATTGAAAATTCCTTCTTCCTTTTCTTTGCCCCCTTGCCTGGTAGCAAATGTTTTTGAATGTATAAGAAGCTACCTGCAGGGATCAGGTTAGGTTTGTTTTTAATGGAATAAAGCGGTGAAAGTACAAACACTGCCCTCTCATTATACTGCCTTAAATACTGAAGCAAAGCCTGAGGTTTGAGTGCAGGAAGCTCAGTCCTCAAACACCGCTGAAGTACTGTAAATCTTTTATTACACATATGGAAAATAAAGAAAAGATATTAATTCCATAGATGCTTTATCCAAACAGTGTTTCTTTTCTACCTTCAGCTCAAGAAAGTTTTTGTAAGAAAAAATGTCCTTATTTCACAGTCTTTTTGACAGCATAAAGTCTAGAAATTTCTAGTCTTTTTGGAAGAAATTCCAAAGGCTAACTGGGATGTGCTGATCTTGCTGTAATATCCTGCTTCCTTCAAGACAAAAGGAAGCAAGCACAGACAAAAGGGCAGAGAAGAAGATAGTCATGATACAAGACAGCTTTCTTTTGGGGAAATAAGGGCTTTGCACCCTATTTTACTTGTACCTCATGCTAAACATCAAGTGTTGAACTGCTTAGCCACTGCTTTCAGGTTCTTTCTGGTCCAAGGCTCACAACAGTTTTGCAAAAGGTGCAATAGTAGCTGGCTAAGGTATTGTTCTTCCTTTTTTTTCCGTCAGAAAGCACCTGGTAATAAAAGGAGGCAGGAAGAAGAAATAAACTGAGGAGAAAAAAGGATCACAGCAATATACAGGTACGAGAGACTTTAGATGGTCAGCTAATCCATCCAACTGTCCTGATGTCACTTAAATACTCTTAGGCTACCTGTTAACTCTTATTAGATACTGAGCGAGCAGTAACTGCTCTGCTTTTACTTAGCTCAGCTTTGCTGTGTTTAGCTTGTATTTTTCCAGACTGAATCCCACCGTAATTCCTATCTTTATTCCTAACCTCCTGATCTCCTGCTAGAATACTTATTACATTGCTCGTATGCATTTATAATTATGGCTGTAGAACTTCCCAGTTCAGACTGCTTTACATATATGATCAAGGTGCTTCCTACCTACACTGCCAGGTTGTCTAAGATGCTAAATTACACAGAACAGAACATCCACTGTTGGAGCATTCTGGGCACCTAAGGCAGATCACTTACAGTTTACTGTTGTGTTTATTTTGGTCTTTTTCTCGATTTTCCCTTACTGTGACAAACAGAAACCTCTTCCTCAGTGTCCAGACTTGAGCAATCCAAACTTGAGCAATCTGGACTAGAGCTTGTAAGCACCTTCCTATACACAGAAAGGTAGTTGCTTTAACCTGATACATTGCTGAGGTCCATTGTGAAGAGTAGATTCTCTGTTTCCCCATTCCAGCTTTCACACTTGGCATGGGAATGTCCCAACACAAAGCATAACCCTGGTCAGACTTCTGTGAAAAGGGTAGTAAACAGTTGGTGAGTGTCCTTTTGGGAGGCAGTAACAAGTGGAGCAGCTGGGGAACTATTAGAAAGCCCATACTGTTCAATAACTTCATCAGAGATCTGGATGATAACATATAACGTAACATATCATCTAATAATATAAACCGGACAATATAAAATTTGCACCCTTAGCAAATTTTCATATGATACTAAATGAGGTATGTGGTTGATGTGCTCACTGGCAGAGGCTCAGTCCAGAAAAGCCTTGGTGATTAGGCCAAGAAAAACTTCACAAAATTCAGCAGAAGTGCAAAGTCTGACTGGTAGACAAAATAACGCCATGTATCCATACAGGCTGAGCACTGGCTGAGTTGCATTCCTACTAAAATGGACTGGGGACAATGGTGGATGTTAATCAGGCAAACTAAGCTACATTATAAGGATCATGTTCAGTAGCTGCTGTTTATCATTCCTCTCTATTTATCTAGCACTGGTGACACCTGTGTCCAGTTCCAGGCTCCCCACTTTAAGATGACTGGGGATAAATTTGAGAGGGCCTATGAAGAGGCTACTAAGATAGTAAGGAACCTAGAGTGTATGAGCCCCAAGGAGATGTTGAGGTATTTATTCTGTACTACTGAACGTGCTGCAGTATAGTCAGAGCTCCAGTTAGATGCTCAGGCCTCCCATACCCCATGTAGCCATGGTCATCATAGAATCACACAATCACAGAGTAATTCATGTTGGAAGGGAGCTCAGGAGGTCTCTAGTCCAACCTCTTGCTCACAGCAGGGTCAGTTTGAGGACAAGGACAGAGAGTTCTGGAGCATTGTCAGGGTTGAGGCCTGTCTGTGTGAGCCTTCTCCAAACTTTTGCTGCCTGTGGGTTTAAAGGAGTATCAATTTTGAAAACTCTGATGACATGCAAAAGAGACTTGCAGCACATAAAAGATCTGTGAAATGTGGGCTACAGACTCCTGCCATGTCCCATTCAAAACAGTGTTCCTTCATTTCTTACCTTCCGTACTTACATCCCAAACAATGCTTGGATCATCACCAAGGTTTTGGTGTTTTCCTTGAACCCTGTGAACCTAGACTGGGATATCCAGATCCCTGATGCTGTGTGACAGATCAGATGAGAGCCATCTATTCCCAACTTGAGAAGCATTGTCCTATCTAAATACACCTTTAGTGTATTTGTTAATATGTGTTTCAGAGACTACAGGGAACCTTTTTCATTTTGCTCTCTTACATTCAGTAGCCATGACTGGTATCTTCCTGAAACACAAAATTAAAGGAATTTGCATCAGCTTTGATGACAATGATTCAAACCTTCCCTTTTTATATACCTCAAAACTAAATTTTATGTAATTGCTTTGAGAACATTATATGGCATACAAATGTCTGTATTTTCATGTTTATAGACACATTTTTCCCCTTCATACCACTGCCAGTTGTCTTTGTGCTCTGGAAGTGGTACTCATTTTAAACCAAATCATTACCAGAATGACCTGCTTCCTGGTGGAGGAAACAGAACCTTTCTGAGTATTTAACAGGTGAGACGCAGATGTAGGTGGGAAAAGGAACAACTCACTCATTCCATTTGAAATTCAGTCTTGCCATGTGATGCCCCAGAAAGGACCATCCATAACCATCCCTCATAATTCATGTGCAGAGTGATAGGATGGAAGCAGAAAGTCCCTTTATCTTTTGAACACTTGAATTATTTTCAAATTTTATTGTTATAGAGTTCCATATATCCTGCGTCCAGCCCTAAACTGTTTATTGACATAAAGAACAGTTTTATATTTTGTAATATTTTAAGACAGGGGCTCGTTTGGCAATGTGCCTTTTTCATGCTGAGTTCCCTGAAGCCACGCGGGAGTACTAATTGCCATTTTCACAATTTTGCCTTTAATAAAACTTTCCAAAGCGCATAGGCAGTTGACTTATTACTGCCAAAACTTCACCTTCACACAGCCTTGGCACAGGTCTAACTCAGGGCAAAAAACAAGTAAATCAAGCAGGCTGACTGTCTTGATGCAAAGTCTGCCTCATGAGTGCTTTTCCCAGTTGCAAACAGGTTTAAACATCCCCATGGGGCCATTATTTAGCAGAGCTCTGCTCCACTGCCACAAACTCACAGGCAGACTGGGTGGCTGGTCTTTGATGATGGTAAGATCTAAGTCTGTAAAGTAAAGATTGTTCACTTACAGCATTTTGCTTGCTTGGAATGACTGGAAATTAAATGATTTATGCACTCATCAGCATTCTCCACGTCTTCACTTGTTGCGAACACTGTCAGCTGCATTTAAACATATTTGCTTACTTGTGCATTTAGGAGTCCTCAGGCAGTAGAATAAGGTAAATAATTTTCCGCTGCCATTTAAGGTACTCCTCTCATTTTGCCTAATTTACCTAATTAAAGTTATTACCATAAAATGATTATCACAGTATTTTGGAAAGCAAAAGCAGAGCATAGTAGGATTGTCTAGAGAAGTGTATGTCAGGGCCCTGAGTGCTCTAGTAGGTCTTGGTGTCCTGATCCTCTCCCTAGGGCTCCTCTTACACTGCCCAGGGCCCAGAATCCCATGTTCTTCCCCATCCTTGGCACCATCAGTCCCTAACCCAGTGATGCTGCAGCAAGGCTGGTGTCCAACTTCCACAGTCCTGCCCAGTGTGGGCATGGGCTCCACCAAATTTTGCCTATCCAAATGCCCATATCCTGGTCTGGCCTTGGTCCCCAAGGCGGTGCCTGGTGATACCGGGACCTGATGGCGACCTGCAGATTGACTTCCTGGATTGATTTTGGTTCTTCCTTATCATCACAAAGTGATAGCCTGATTTAGAGTAGTTTTTTCATTTAGAGTCAGAGTGGAATAGTGAGCAGGACACTCCTAGATTACAGTGCCTGCTCTGATACTGATAATCACAAGTGACAGGCATGAAACATTTCAGCCTACATATCCTTGTATGGTCTGTAAAGAAAGGCATAAGTATAACTAAAAGAGATGACATTCTGCATGCAGTTTGGAAGTGAGGGAAGAGTGGGGTTTCAGCAAGAGAAGCAGTCTAGGTGCCAGGGCAGCAGATACACAGCTGAGAAGAGTGACCAGTTCAGGTGCTTTCATCTGTTTTCAGACCTCAGAGAGCATCTGGAGCTGATGGCAAGGGAAATCCTGGAGAAATCACTACTCTAAAGAGTAAAGGAAACTAAGGAAACTTTCAAGCATTTGGGGAAGTGCAACAATAAGAATTACAGCATTTTCTGATTGAACCTTGGGGCATCAAAATTTGGGTCTCCTTTGCAGCTGTATAATGGTTCCAATTTCCAAAGAGATGCACAAACATTAATCAGCACACATATTTGTACCAGAGAAAAGGCAGGCTGGTGTCATCTGCTGGTTCCATCTAGACAATTCATTGTCTTGAAACCAAGGCTAATACACTCCAAGAAAAAAAAATAACATTGCAAATAGCAGCTCAGACTGGAAGCCTGCTACTTGTGCAAAGCTGTTGCCAGTGATGTCAGAGTAAAACCTGTACTGGAGAGCTAGCACCTCCCGTGTCTGGATCCTTCTACTGGCACTAGCCTTTGAGTCCAGCCCATGTTTCATGTGTGATGTCTCCTTTAGATAGGAGATCTCGAATATACTACTCTGCATGCTAGCATACTTTATATTTAATCGAGACTCCTTGGCTTGCCCATTTTTTTTTCCTCATGCTAGCACCTTGTTGGCTCATTTGTTTTGTTTTTTGTTTGGTTTTTTTTTTTTAACTTCCATTTTAGGATAAGCAAATTTTTATAAAGAATTGTCTGCAAAGATACCTAAGGCCTAGGCACTTTGGGTTTATTTGGATCATGTATATGTGTGGAATAATTTGAATTGCTATGTTTAATATACGTGTGTGTATGCGTATATGTGTATATGTGAGTATGTATGTATATATGTGTGTGTATAGATGTATCAAGGATGAGAAGATGATTGGGTGTAGTCAGAATGGATTTACAAAAGGGAAACCAGTCTTGACCATCCCGATAGCCTTCTAAAAGGACATGGCTTTCTTGGTGGATGAGGACAGAGCAGTGGATGTTTTTACTTTAGCAAGACTTTTGACACTCTCTCCCATAGCATCCTCATTGACAAACTGATGAAGCACGGGCTAGGTAAATGAACAGTGAAGGGCACTGAAAACTGGCTGAACTGCTGGGCTCAGAGAGTTGCAATCAGCAGCATGAAGTCCAGCTGGAAGCTAGTAACTAGCTCTGTTCCCCAGGGACCAATATTTAGGCCAATAGTAACATCTTCATTAATGACCTGTACAATGGGACAGAGCACAAGCCCAGCAAAATTGCAGACAATGAAAAACTGAGAGGACTGACAGATAGACTAGATGGTTGAACTGCACCAAGAAGAGCATTGCCACCAAGTCAAGGAAGGTGATCCTTCCTCTGCACTCAGCTCTGGTGAAGCACCTCTGCAGTGCTGGGCTCAGTGCTGGGCTCCTCACTACAAGAAAGGCCTGGACATACTGGAGCAAGAGGCAATGGACACAGATTGAAATATAAGAAATTCCATTTAAACATCATTTTCTTCTTGTGAGGGTGGTTGAACACATAAACAGGTAGCTCAGAGAGATGGTGGAGTCTCCATCTTTGGAGATATTCAAAACTTGGATGGACAATGTCCTGGGCAACATACTCTAGGTGACCATACTGTGGGCAGAGGAATTAAACTAGACAAACTCCAAAGGGCTCTTCCAACCTCAACAATTCTGTGAGTTTATATGTCCCCATATATGTATGCATATGTGTATGTACATACAGAATTTTATTACAGCCATTTTATTTTATAGCAACTCAAATTATTCCTTTCAATGGACATTACCGTGCTTGTATAAACACTGTACTTTTGCTGCCATTTGTTTCTTCTGGTTCCACACAGTTCTAGGTATTCCCTGATAGGGAAGAGTCTCCTGGAAGAAAAAAGTGTTCCTCATAAAGAGTTGTAGAAATAGCTGTACAGCTCTTGTGAATACTATAGCAAATACATGCCATTGAGGCTTGTAGGAATAGTGGCTTCTTTACACTGGCCTAGGATAATACTGCATGGAGAAGGGGAATGCTGGGCAAAATTCAATTTACATCTGCTGACCTTCAGACAGACCAGTGACTGATAGGCTCAGAACTTTTTGGTGGCCCAGCATTTCCAGCATGCTGAGTTATAATGTCACACTGAGTTTGGTAAGGAGTGAATTAATTGCAAGACCTGGTGATATCATGGACTTCACTGGAACTTGGTGGACAGCTTTAGAATAGCCATAGTGCTCCCATCAGCATGTCCTGGCACTATTGTTTCTCCAAAACGAAAAAAGGCCTCCCCACTTCTCACATCTTCAGCAGCTACAGTTGGATGTGGAGACCAGTTGTACAATACAAGAAGGGTGCATACAGGTCTTCCCATTCTTACACTGGCTCAGTCAGAAAGACAACTCTGCTGCCTGAGCCCTGAGGGATCACTAATCCTCACTGTCTTGAAGACTCTGCCACTGATGCATGAGCATTTGTGCCAGGCAGGAGCTAGCACAAATGGTAGTGCGGACAGTGGGCTCCTCAGTGCTGCACAGCTCCAGCAAGAATATTATGAAAGTATGGAAAAAGCAGGAGGTTGCAAAGCCCAAGTTTTAAATGTGCAGCTTTATTTTACTCCTGTTCTGTATAGGCAGCATGATACTTTGTCTGATTATGTACTTTTCTGCAGCAAGGACCTGGCCTCATTCAGTAGATACAAATGATGTATGTAATTTATTATACTGTGTTTTCTGAAGCTCCTTGAAAATTAAAATCACAGTGTGCTGCACTGTCTTGATCTCAACATCATCACTCCAAAATGTCTAGTGGGACCAAATGCACTCAGATTTTTCGAAGGTTTTAAACCCTACCCAATCTGCGTCTGGTTTTGTGGGGTTGGCAGAAGATGCAATTCTGGCAGTGTCTCAGGTGGCATCCCAGCCTTCATGGCTTGGAGGTGAAGCTCCAACCTTCTCTCAGCCATACCTCTGAGAGCCAGGTATGCTGTTTCACTGAAGCACACAGGTAAATCTGGTGGGACCACACACAGCCAATCACTGTGATACTTACCAGCTGTTGAGTGCAACCATCCTTCTCCTTCTCTTCAAGTCATTCCCTGACTTGTGTTGTGGCTCATCCCACAAAGCATTAAAATTTGGTCGCTTAGCACTGACTGCCAGACCATGTCTATACACTATAAACTGGTCCAGCTTGCTTTCCATTGCAGTGTCACTGAATTTTACAGTGCTAGTCGGGAGTATGACATTCTGTGTTAAATAACAGAACTTTAGACACAGAGGAGAAAGAAAACAAATATAATGGCTTGGGTATGAAGAAAACTTGTACTGAGGATGCATTAGCAGATCCCATTGCCCTTCTTATGTCAGGATGTAAACTGTTATTTGCTAAAACAAATACTAGGTACTGCTCTTTCATATGGAAGATCAACGCTTTAACTCAGCCACACACTACTATGTTCATTTCTTTGTCTTTGGGTTTATTGCTGTGAATACAGTTTGCAAAATCAGGGATTAAACCTTTGTCTGCAACCCTGGCTGTCACCTCCTCACCCCACTCCAGGGCCAACCACCTATGCCTGGAGCCCCAAAGCCCAGTTTGATATAGCCTTCATGGCTGTGTAGCCACAGTTCAGGCTGCCGCAGTCATGGCACAGTCATCAGGAGTAGCCAACTGTAGAGCAGAGCCAGGAAAGGATACAAAGGTGACACCCCAGGCAGAGGTAGGGTAGTTGAGATGACTTTGCTACCAGCTCAGGTATTCATGAGACAAGAAACATCATGGGAAGGTATAAAGCCCTCAAGAAGAAAAAAAGAAGGCAAAACAGGGAGACAGCACCATCAAGGATGCAACCTGGGCTGCAGAGACCAACTCTTCTCCCTCTGAGAAGGTACCTGTGCAGCCAGCAAAGGCGCTGGTGTACCATGTGTGGGTGGTGAGCTCCCTGTGCTCAGCTGGGTAGCTTCTTAAGCCCCAGCTGTTCTGTGTGTGGATGTGCTTTGATCTTTTTGTTGCTTATATCCTCCTTGCAGAATCTCTTTCACACAGCTAAAGATGCCAAACAGAGAGAGATGGAAAGAGGAGGGGAGGTGGTTTTGCTGCTATTTGTCCCTTCTTCTTTCAAATCAATCCCAAGCACAAATACAGGCTGGTCATTGAGTAGACTGAGAGCAGCCCTGAGGAGAAAGACTTGGGGGTGCTGGTTCATTAAAAGCTCAACATGAGCCAGTGCAGCCCAGAAAGCCAACCGTGTCCTGGGCTGCATCAAAAGAAGTGTGGCCAGCAGGTCAAGGTACGTGATTCTGCCCCTCTATTCTGCTCTCATGAGACCCCACCTGGATTAATGCATCCAGCTCTGGAGCCCCCAGCACAAGAAGGACATGAATCTGTTGCAGAGCATCCAGAAGAGGGCTACAAAGATGATTAGAGGGCTGGAACACCTCTCCTATGAAGACAGACTGAGGGAGTTGTTCAGGCTGGACAAGAGAAGGCTCCAGGGAGACCTTCCAGTATCTGAAGGAGGCCTACAAGAAGGCTGAGGAGGGACTTTTCACAAAGGTCTGTAGTAATAAGACAAAGGGTAATGGGTTCAAACTGGAAGAAGGTAGATTTAGATTGGAAATTAGAAGGAAATTCTTCACTCTGAGGGTGGTGAGACACTGGAATAGGTTGCCCAGGGGAGTTGTGGATGCTCCATCCCTGGAGGTGTTCAAGGCCAGGATGGGTGGGGCCTTGAGCAACCTGGTCTAGTGGGAGGTGTCCCTGCCATGGCAGGGGGGTTGGAACTAGATGATCTTTGAGATCCCTTCCAACCCAAACCATTCTATGATTCTATGACTTACAAAGTTTTTAAAAATCAGGAAGCTGTTCTATCCTAATGCCTAATCTCCTGTGAGCAGGACCATATGTTTGAAACAGCTTCGACTCAACTGACAGAAGTGCATGATGTGCTCTCATTGATGGACGAGGGCAGCCATTCTGGAGAGAGTATTTCCAAGGAGATGTCACTGGACTGTGGTAGGGACATTGCTGACAGTAGCTCTGTCTCTTGGGGAAGGAACTCAAGCACAGAGGAAAGAGAGAAGGATACGTCCGGACAGTTTTCAGTGTTTTGTGTTTGGCTTGATGCCTCAAAGTGGACAGAAAAAAAGAACTCAGAACTTTTTAATTTATGGGCCAAACAAAAGGTTCCTTTAATTAAAATTTAGGAGCCAATTTCAACAAGCAATATTTGGAAGGCAGCCCAGAAGAAAGATGACATTATGCTCTGACAAAATAAACTTCAGAAAGTCAAAATTCATTGGTAAAATCAATCTCAAATAAAGTGAGGAGCAAAGCAGGGAGCAATGGAGCTATGCTGAACGCGAAAGATTTAATCCCAAGAGAATTGTATGAAATGGCACAAAGTTAGAGCAACCGTTGGGACACAGAGGCAAGCCCTGTCTTTGGAGACTCTCTCATCCATAGCATAGAATTAGCCCAGCCCTTAGCACATTTTTGCTCACAAATATACTGTTTACAGTGACTCACCTCTCTGGGAGGGGACAGATACTTCACAGCAGAAAAAGGACCCAGAAAAAGATTGTTTCAGGCAGATTTCCTCCCTCTAGTAAAACTTATGGGGTAGAGTAATGGGTGAGGGTTCAGGGTGTGCCTGTGATGCAGGGCTGCTCAAGAGATTTTTGTGGGTACTGTTTTGTGGTCCCAGAATAACTATAAATAGAAGAAACAGAATTGCCAGGAATTAGGAACAGATTAATAGAAAATAATCAATGTTTGGATGTAGCAAAATTTTGCTCATTGTGTGAAGGTTTCTAGGTAAGTGAAACTCCTTTGGGCAATTTCCATCTTTTTTTCTCCATCACTGTCCTTTTTTCCGTGCTTTGCTAAATACTGTCTTGCCCTTTCAGCAGCCAATCACCATGGCACCAAAAAAAGTGGTAATTTTCCTATCATTGACCATGGCATTCTCTTTTTTAAATCCTTGACAAACTCCTTTCCAGTACTACAGCAAACCCAGCCTGCTTGCCTTTTCTGACTTCTTTAATGGGCTACTTTCACCCTTGTGCTGAAAGGTCGGTTCTGCGTCCCATCCCAGTTACCACCAGACCTCACCCTGCTGCAAGCATCCTTTCCTCATCTGGATACCTTTCAAGTATACGTTTTCATACATTAATCCCTGTAGTCCTTTGTGTTTGAGGGCAGTCATAGTGTAATGAAGTAGTGTGCCTCCAGCATCCCCCTCTTGTGCCTTTATAATCTCTTATTTCCCATTAGGCCCACAATAACTTCACGCTGGGTACTGATGTGCTCCAACCATCTGTCCACAGCCCTGATCAATTCTTTCTATTCACCAATACTTTTTTGCATCCTCTCTCTTGTTGCCTGTTGTTGCCATCTCTCCATCTCTTGTTGCCATTTCTAAGTGCCTTGGAGATACCTTTACATCCTGTGTTTGTACAGAACCTGGCACTGTGAGCTCCTGATTCTTTGCTAGGCTCTTTGGGACTGTAACAAGATTAATGGGAATAATCATGAGGAGAAGGTTTGGGTTATGTGGAAACCAGCTTGGCATATCAGTGTCATTTCATAGACTGACTCTTAGGAATACAATGCATTTTGCATCAGTAATAACTTTCTCAGGAAAGATAAAACTTGAATACTTGGGAAGAGGTATGAAAAGCTTCTCAGTGAGGGAGTTTTCTTTCTGCTAAGGTTGATGTGTGAGTTGATGTGAGGTGACATTTCACTCAGCAGCTGAGTAAAGTGTTGCCTCTGGGCAGAAGATATTGGGTTCCAGTGCTACCAGTTCCTCACCTGTAATGAAACAGGAACTAAGAAAGAGGGAATAATTTTTTTGCATCTGTTGCAGAATATTTGCTACCAGACCTGGGACAAAAAAAAAAAAGAAAAAAACCCCAGAAACACGATTTTCTGTTCTAGAGGGAAGCAGGCAATTTATGGCTTTTCTACTAGTTTAATCAAGACACAGTGTCCTGTCCCACCCAAATCTTTTAGTCTTGTACTATGATGAATTTTGCCATAAGTCTGATGCATGGCTCACACAGCGCTGAAGGTCAGAGAGTAACTTCTGCTCACAGCCATCTGTATATTTTAACCTGATTCTTACCCATGAGCTGCTCATAGATTTCAGAGACTGTTAAGGGCAGATGGAGCCATTATGATTATCTAGTCTGACCTCCTTCATGACACACTGAATGCCACCTAATAATTCCTACATCAAGCCCTTCATGTCTTGTTGAGCTAGGCACATTTTTCATTTTCAAGAAAAAAGGTCATTTCAGCCTCTACATAAAGGTGTCAGAAAGGAGAGTGGATCACTGCATCTCTTAGGAAGCTGTTCAAATGGTTAATGACATCTCTGCTAAACACAGATACCAGTCGTAACTAGGATGTCAGTAGCTTCCTACTGTGCTTACTTAGATGTGCTCAACCAGTTACTAACAATTTGGTCCATCCTTATTGAAGCCATTAAATGTTGTTCCTGGTTTACTCCAGCCTGGGGGGAATTATGTGTGCAAAAAGGCATCACGAAGCTAGAGGAGGTAGGATGGATAAATTAAGCCTAAGCAGTGGATGATGTCCCCCCTCTGTGACAGTATGTTGAGGTTTAGGTTCAATCCACCAGTCCTACAACAGAGGCTCTCTGTTAACCCCTCTTTTCTGCCGCCAAATAGAGGAAAAGAAAGAGGATAAAGGAGAGAGACTTATGGCCCCCTCCCAAATGGGAGAGGAAGGGAATGAGAGAGAGGTTTCTGGATTAGAAAAGAAAACTAAAACAGCTTTAATGAAGATAGTAACAAATTGGGATACATACAAACATACACAAAACCAGTATAAAATCCAACCTCCCCCTGATGGCAGTTGCGTCACTGTCACCACTGAGGCTGTGCAGGCACTGGCAAAGTCCCAGACTGGGCTCAGCAGCTGACGGGAACCAGGTTCAGGAGCTGGTCTCAGGAACACACAAATCAAGATCAAAGGCACGAGATGGTCCAAAAGGGAAGAAGGCCCCCAAGGGAAGCGAAGGCCAGCAGAAGGATCAATGAGGGGGAAAAAGGGCAAAAGGCCTTGAGATCCTCGTGATCCCTCATCTTTATGCTGAACATGACATATATGGGATGGAATACCTCATTGGTCAGTTTAGGGTCACCTGTCCTGGCCACTCTTCCCTGCAGGTGTGGCCTTTCACTTTCTACATCCCCCAATGTGGTACACAAAAGTTGGCAGTGACCTTGGTCTGCACACCAGTCCTTGGTAGTAACTCTAAACATCAAGTGTTATCACTGCTAGGAGCAGACACTGTCTGCAAAAACATGCTGTTAATTTCAGAAAGTGCGGTTCGTTAGAAAAGACTGAGCTGAAAGGTAAAATCACTGAACAGAATTGATTTGGTTCTAACTCAAACCAGGACACAGTATTTAAACTTAAGTTCTCAAAAGATCAAGAGGAAGTTAAATGATCATTCTCACAGATTAGTTATCATCCTGTACATCATGTCGTTTGTTACACCCTAGACATTTGATCATGGGATACATTTACCTAAACAGCAGTGACTAGCGCCGTTTGTGATGCTCTGGAGTATCGAAAATGTCTGCACAGGGCTGGCAGGTAAGATACAGGACATCAGGGAGCTCTTACTTTCAGCAGTGGCAACTGGAGGTCAGAGGGGTACACCTCAGTGCTTAAGAAGATGTACCTCTTCTTTCTATGGGATGACTGAAACATTCTTTGGGTTCTGCTATTGGCTAGATGTCTGTTCTCTATAATGGTGCACATCTAGTTACCTAAATTTGAGTGTCTTTCTATTGAACTGCATACCTAGCATTAATTCAGTCCAGGGTTAGGAGTACTCAAGTTTCTAGCACTAATAGAGCAGAGAATTTCTGGGTATGGCAGTAACAGACTTTCAACTATTTAGAGAAATTCAGTGATAGTAAATAAGGCACTTGCAGATCTTACAGGAAGGATCTATCTCACCAGACTTCAGGTAACTCCATCTGAATTAGCTACCTCTTGTCCAGTTTATTGACAATGGAGACTCTCTGGAGTAACTCATGCTTAGATTTCACCGTGAAGAATTGCTTCTTCAGACCCAGAAAGTGCTCAGTGTGATTACCTGAGGTGAAGATATCTACACTACAGCTATCTATGTATGACCAGATTAATTCCATCTTTTGTGCCCCTAGGATAACACACCAACTAAGTAGACTTTATTTTTTTATTATTTGTATTTTACATGGAGAAATGCAGTTGGGCTCTCACTAGGTGTTCATATTCTCCTACAGACTTAAATCATGTTTCTTGCTTCTGGTTTGTGTAGCTTGAAACACCCTAAAATCACCTCATTTTCAGAAATTCACAAGCATCCACTAACAGCTCTCCTTTAGTCTCCTTAGAAGCCTTTAAAAAAATCTCAATTTAGAGACCAGAGCTGCAATTATTATGCTTAAGATTCTAAGACTGAATTCTGAATCCCTTTGGAAGTTCAAAGGGATCATCTTGATGAGCTAGGGTAAATATAGCCACTGGGTTATGGTACTTCTTATCAGAAAGGACATTGTTCACATTTGCTCCAGTTCTTCTTCTGGTTCGTTAAAAGTACCTGCCATTTCTTCAGTTTTAGTGTTCCCTGTAGGTATCTGTAGTTTGGGAGTACAAATTCAGGAGATGTCCTTGGTACAGGACAGATATGTTCATTTTTGGTATAATTACTTTATGGATTAATTCATGCTACATGTTAGTATCTGCCTCATGGAAGAAAAAGATCACAAACTCTCTAGTCATGTTTTTTGGAACAGGGAAAATTCAAAAGCAAAATTTAGACTTGTTCACCAAGGGCAAATTGTGCTTGACAAACTGGATTGCCTTCTGCGACAAAGTAACCTGGTCCATAGACATGGGGCAAGGAGTGGACATTGTTTACCTGGATTTCTTTGATGCTTTTAGTTCGTCACAGCCGCCTCCTAGAGAAACTGATGTGTTATATGCTGTAGACAAGTGGTCTGTGGGGAACTGGCTGACAGGCCACACCCAGAGGGTGGAGATAAATAGCTCTTTTTCAAACTGGCAACCTGTCCCAAGTGGGGTCCCCCAGCGATCAGTTCTGGGCCCAATGCTGTTTAATATCTTCATAAGTGATGTGGATGATGGGATCAAGCATACTCTGATGAAGCTTGGTGGTGAAACCAAAGTGAGTGGGGAAGTGGACACTTTAGAAGAGAGAGTCACCCTGCAGGAAGACTTGGATAGGCTGGAAGGGTGGGCTAGCAAGGACCTGATGAAACTCAAAAAGAAAAAGTGTGAGGTCTTCTACCTAGGAAAACATAATCCAGAAGCGCAGCACAGGCTGGGATCTACCTGGCTGGAGAGCAGCTTCGTGGAATGGTACCTGGTGGACAGCAAGATCAGTGTGATTGAACAGTATGCTGAGGTGACAAAGCAAGCCAACAAGATGCTGGATTGCATCAACAAGGGCATCACCAGTAGAGATATCATTATTCCACTCTACTTAGTGCTTTGTAGGCCACACCTGAAATACTGTGTTCATTTTTGGTCCCTGCTATACAAAAAAGATGTGGACAGGCTGGAGAGCGTCCAGAGAAGGACCAAGTGAAGTGATCAAAGGACTAGGAATCCTGCCATATGAGGAGAGGTCTGAGAGAACTGGGTTTGTTCTGTCTCAAGAAAAGAAGGCTTAGGGGAGACCTTATCACCATGTTCCAGTACTTATAGGGCAGCTATGAAGAAGTGGGAGACTCCCTTTTTACAAGGAGTCACATGGAAAGGATGAGGGGTAATGGGTACAAGTCACTTCTGAGGAGATTCTGACTGGACACAAGAGGAAAAATTTTCACAGTGAGAACAATCAGCCACTGGAATCATTTCCCCAGGGAAGTGGTGGAGTCCCCAACATTGGACACTTTTAAGATTCAGCTGGGCAGGGTGCTGGGCCATCTTGCCTAGACTATGCTCTTGTCAATAAAGGTTGGGCCAGATTCTTGTTGTCCATTCCAACCTGGTATTCTATGATTGCTGACCCCCATGCTGTTCATACATACCACAGGGTACCACAGCGTGTTGCAGTGCACATTTTTCAACCCTAACACCACAACCAGAGTTGTATGAAATGCAACTTTTCATAATTTCATGTGATTCTGTGCAAAACTCCAAGTATTAATAATCCAAAAGTCCAGGAATCAATGGCATTTTCTCATTTCTGGTAATTCACAAAAGCTTCTGGTTGACTTCTCCCTTGCATGATGGCAAGCAGTAAAACTGCATGTCTGTCATACTTAATCAAGGAGAAATATTAGAGCTAATTTGTGTTAAAGAAGAATGGCTTGTGTAAATTTTATTCAGCTTTACTGACATATAGTACCAAATGGCTGCTGAAATCAATTCCTAGGAATAAAACCTGAAATAGTATAAAAAAAATCAATATGAATCCTCAGTCCCAGAACTTTCATGAATTTAGGAGATATGAGGCGGTCATTGCATACAAATTGATTTTTCTGGCTGCCAGGCTGCTAAATATAAGTATCTAGCTGGTGGAGGTACATACTCATACATTCTTTTACATACACACACTTGCATATGGTGTTTTACAGAAGTAAAGGTATAATTGCTTTATGGATTAATTCATGCTATATATTAGTATGTGCCTCATGGAAGATAAAATTCACAAACTCTCTAGTCACTACGGTTTTTTGGAACTGGGAAAATCCAAAAGTAAAAGTCAGAACTGGTGCAGATTAACACAACTTCATTGATTTCCATTTTATCTGCGTGACTTGCCTCTACAGCTGGGCTGAGTTCTACCTTTGTTATCAGAAGTGTTTCAAAATTAGATGGTGTGAAATTCTGTAAAATTCCACCTTCAATCTGCCAGTGATTTCAGTGGAGCCAGGATTTATACCTGCATTGCTCCCCAGCTGCGTGATGAGAGTGAGTCATTCCCACTGGTTGTGCAGGACCATGTTGGGGTTGGGAAGCAGCACAGCTGGGGATTGTGGCCTCCGTCTCCAGAGAATAGAACTCTGCTCTCATCAGGGCTAGTTTGCTCCAACGTTAGGGAAGCAAGACTGCTTCTGGTATCATATCTGAAAACTGCACCTAGTATTTCTCATTACATGTATACCTGGATATTTACCCAGATACCAGGTTGGGAGTCTTGTCTCTTAGAAGGCGTTTTCCCCGTCCTGCTGGGATCTCTGTCTCATTCATGCTACTGTGCTGTCGTAACACAGCAACAAAACAAAACCAGAATATATTTCCAATAGTGAAGTTGCAAAGCTCTACTTTTCTACATAAGCTGAAATGGCAGTTGGCATTGCAGTCTTGAGCATGGTAAACACCACTTGTCCTTATCAACATGGTATTCTAAAGTTGTGGCTCTGCTGATCACAATTCGGCACATAAGAATTAGACAGGAGCGCTGGATGATAAATTAACTGCCCTGAGACTCAGTACATCTTTTCACCAGAGGGACAGAATGGGAGGGCTAGAAAGATTTACTCCACTCTCCATATTTTAGTTGAAAGCTGCAAATGGCCTTCTGGAAACTTGTTTCTGTTACCATCTGTAGTTGGAGTCTCAAGATATTTGGGTTCTGAAATCATCCCTCCAACTATGTCATTCTGAAGGGGTTTGTGCACCTTATTCAAGGATTCTTATTTTTTGCCCCTCTTTAAGATACTGTAGCCTTTCATATGTCTACAAAATATATAAAATCCTAAGTATTCACTCATATTTCCCCAAAAAAATGGCTTAAGTAAGGCTGTGAGGATTAGCGGGAGTTGCGGAAGGGAAAGCTACTCACCTTCTGCTCCAGTGTGTGACTGCTAGACTGCTGCACCAAGCAGCACTCACTGGAATGGGGCTATAGACCCTAGAGATTCCCAGTGAGTCCATTTCTGAGGACCCTATTTGTTTAGTGCAAGTGAATTAGTAAAATTATGGAAAATAGAGTCAAGGAGAGGAAGAACTGTTGAACAGTGGGATTACCTTTTGTAGTTAGTCTTTCTCCTCTCATGTGATTTCACTCCACCCACGGTTCTCTACCCAGCCTTTGCTACAGGGCTTGTTTTAGCTTGATCCTTCACTTTCAACAAGACACTTTATTTTAAGATATGAGCGGAAAGCTCCTGAGCCCCTGTAGTTCCAAAACTACCATGACCTCAGAGATGGAATAGCTTTAAATGATGAGCACTAAAGCTATCCTCATGAGTAGAAATGAAATATTTAGGATCTGAGGAACTTCCATTTTAGCTGTTCATCTTCTTTTCAGTGTGATATTTCTATCCAGCTTCCATACACACACCTCATTTCAATGACGAACTTAAAAGAAGTCAGACTTTGCATAGCTGCTCCTAATAGTGAAGAGAAAGGTTTCAGAGTTTTATATTCATCTAAGTATCTGTAACAAAGCTTACAAGCTCAACCCTTGCAAATGTATCCCCCAGTGTTTGAAGACATTTTATTTCTGGCTCTTGATCAGTTGAAAAAGGAACCTGGTTTTCACATTTCTCTGGTGGCAGCTCTAATGCATTTTGACTAGTGGGAATCAATGTAAAAATTTGTAGGAGGCTGTTATGTGTGCATGCATGTGTATAACACAAGGGAGGTTTAAGAAAACAATATAGTAGAAAACAAGAACAGTGCAGATTATTCATTATCAAGTCAATACTAACAAGATTAAAATACTTAGTTATTGTACTTAAGAAAGCAGAAAAATTTCCATTACCTTGTAAATGACCTTTTAAGCTTTCTCCTACATGTTACTTATCACGTCCAGCCCAAGCTGACAGATGCCCATCTCTGCAAGCTTGGGCACAGCCAGCAAGATCCCTACAGAGGTCTACTATACAAGTATGTGAATAGTAAGAACTACTTCCCACCTGTCAGTGTTAGCTAAAAAAAAAGAAATGGTAAGTTGCTGCATGTTTTAACAAGTTTCCATATGGCAGCTCCAGCTGAGCACAAAAAGGGTTTCCGTTGCATTATGCTACCCCTGCATATCACAGTTAAAATAGAAGGGTAAAGAAAGACGTCAGTGGGGTTTATAAAGTTCTGGTGGGGATAAGCCAAACTGTCCTTAAGGTAAGAGCCACTTCTGCATTTCTGGTCATTGCAAGAGGCGAAACCAAATTTGTTGTGGGAACCTCTGTTTAGTTTCTTCATATCAGTCTCAAATCATCAGTGGGTTGAAAGAAGAATATTCCTCTTGGTGAAAGGGGATTTGGAAATGAAGGTGATCAAGTGTGAAGTGTCAAGAATGAATAAAGACTCTGGGACAAAATTAGTATAAGCAAATACCACCAAATTCAGACTGTTTCTCAGACTAACATAGGGTAGGACTTTGTTCCCTCAGTCTTCCAAGAAGGAAGACTGTAGAAATGTTGGTGGCAAGTTCTGGAGGTCTCTAAGCTCATCTTCCACCAAGTGGGACTAACTCGTCACCAGGCCAGGTCAGCCAGGGCTCTGTCTAACCAAATCTTTAGCACCTCCAAGAATAGAGATTTTTGTCACCCCTCTGAACAACTTCTTCTTCTAAACAATACATTCATTGATAAGTGTTTTGCTAAAGTCCAGTCTGAACCTTCCACGCTGCAATTTGTGGCTGTTGTCACTTGTTACCTCATCAGCCACTAGAAAGTAGAGTTTAGTGCTGCCATCTTCATAATTGCATTTTGAGTTGTTTTCAGGCGCCATGGTATCCCTCCTTAGCCTTCTCTTCCCCAGGCTAAATAAGGTCATCTCTCACAGCTTCTTCTTGGGATTCATCCACTCTAAGTCCTTGACCATTTTGGTGTCACCATTCTAGACTCTCTCCACTTTCTCCTTGACCCTCTTGAACCAGACTCAGTATTCCATTGCCAAGTAGAAGGGAATAACAGTAACTTCCATGAATTTCCTGGTTGTGCTTCTCCCAGTGTTAGTTTGGTTTAATGTCTTCAATCAAGACATCTACATCTGAGATGCTTTTTTTGATGTTATTGATAGAGAACTGGAAAGAAAGAAGCACCTGAAGAAGAACTGGAAAGAAAGAAGCATATTTTACCTCATTGTTAAGTAGATTTCTAATACAGGTCAAATAATTTCCTACTAGTGCTTTTTACTTTCCATCAGAGTGGAGACTAACCCTATTAACAAAACCTGCGGTAGAAATGTCTAGCACCAAGTAAAATGAATCCCTCCACTCCAGTCCCTATGGGTAGTCCTTCATTCCCTAGTAAATAAGGATGACAGGTACTTACCAAGAGCTCCTACGGAGAAAGTAACTATTATCTCATTCCAATGTACCGAAGTCTTGATGACGTTTTCTATCTATAGGGCCAGATTTTAAAAGATATTCAAGCATCTAAATATGCAGATAGACACCTGCTGGAGATAGATAAAGGGACAACTTGGCAAGGTGTTGAAAAGCAAGAGTGAACTGGGTTCCTAACTCATCTCCAACCTTTGTAAATCTCACTAGCTATCTCAGTGCCTTTGCAAATCTGTTTTTTTAATGCCCTTTTTTTTGATCATGGACTTCAAAGTTGCTTAGTTACTTTTGGAAGTCAGACCCACCAAGCCTACATTTCCTGAGTGTCAGCCAGAAAAGCGTGTGATTACATCTGGTACATCAATTTCCGAATACTGCCTGAGCAATATCAGTTCACTGTGCATCCCCATCAAAAGCACAGCACTGTATTCTCCGCTCACCTATAAAATATGCAATCAGAATATGTATCTACATGCAAATAAGTCTTCATGCTAATGCATTTGCACTACAATTCCTTTCACAGTCTGAATGTCTTTAATTCCCTTTAGCAGATGCAATTCCTGCAAAGAACTGGCAAAACAGTTGCAATTAAAAAGACACTCTTTAAGCTATTAGCATGAAAAATCTATCTTCCCTGACTGTCATCTGTAATTCTGAGCCTGCAGGTGGGCAGCCATGTAATTATATATCCATACCGCACACATTCATGCACACGTTCACGCTTTTTCTATATTAAGGATCGATTACTTATGATGATGAAAATATCATTTTCAAAACATTTGTTTCACAATAAACTAATGAACATGTCCTGTGATGCCTTAAAATACTTATTCACCAGAGGAGGACTCTGTGTGTTCGAAAATAATTACAAGAATGAACTCCAGATGGTCCCGCTGTCAAGGTACAGTAGGTCTTTGTTTGGCTTAACTAGCATGAACTGTGGCAGAGAGAAATCAGATAATCACAAAGCTGAACAAAACGCATATTCAGTGACGTGTCTCTTCCAGGCCGAGTAGCATACTTTGAACTTGAGAGAGAGAAAATAAACCTGTGTGAACAGGAGAACAAGCAGCAGAACATAGAAATGCTGTGCTGGGTGTCATATCTTCCAATTATGCATCTATACAGTATGGTGTGGCATGGAACTTTTATATCATTCATGAGCATATTTATGAGTATATTCATATATATACATATATATTTTCATGGAATATACAGCAACCTGGGAAAAAAAAAAAAAACTACAATATACAGTGTGAGAATAAGAGCCAGGACAGTCTTTGTAAATGCAAACAGCTGTCTGCTGCTGCCAGAATCATGACTGTCCCCCTGTTACTTCTGCCTCTGCTGACTCCTCACAAAGCTTAGCTGAGGGAGCACCATGGCGAGGTGTACTCAGTGCCAACAATGTGACTCCTCTGTGAACACCGTATTGCTTCTTCTGCCTCTTTCCTGTAGCCAGCTGCCTCGCTGCCTGCAGGACAGCAGCTTACTCGGGCAAGTCTGGCCTTGAACCAACCCGCTGGGTGTTCTGGGGCATGGGATGTCTCACTGGTTCTGGATAGTGGTCCCGGGCACTGCTGAAGCCACACTTTCAGACTGGGTGGCTAAAGGGCAGGTACGTCTTGAGTGTGGACTCAGCTGTGCCCTTCCCATTTGGCATAGAGGTACCCGTGGGGAAGACAGCAGTTTTAATGGGAATGCTGTAACAACAGAGTCCTGAAACACTCCTTGGTGTTGTGAGAAGGTCACCACAATACGTACCATAATAATTACAAATCAGGGAGAAATACAAATATTTTTGCTATCGGTGAACCTACGATTAAGAACTGTAAAAAACCTACCAACTACAAAAGAGTAAAAATAAATCCTCAAATAGGATGCAGGTATCACCATGAATAAAAGCTCACTCGAGTTTGGCATGTATTCCTCTTTCTTTTTCTCTTTATCCACCCTGTATTTCCATCATATATTTGGAAATCTGTTTATAAGTCTGCATAGTTTCATGTATTTTTGGCACATAACTTTTGACGACATAAAAATATTCCAGAAAGCCACCAACCATGGGCTTTTAGCTATCACAAGTTGCAGCCATCCACTCATCACATGACTGAAGGTCACCAAAACAACCCATGCGATATGTCATCTCTTACCAGCTACCAATCGGCAACAATGGTGATCCCTGCTGTAGCATATCAAAGCTGCTGGGGTTCTTTGATTTGTTTAGCTGAAGCTTTGCTATCCCCCTACAACAGGTTTACAACATGGTCCTTTATGAATCCCATTGGTCATCGATCCTGCAGGTGACAGGATTTGCCTTATGCTGCAGCCAGCCTCTAAGGTGTTGCATCCAGGCTGGGCATCATGCATCAAAATAAGGTCTGATGAACTGAAAACACAGATCCCTAGATGGAAACTACAGGGTTTTTAGCTGCCTATCCCAGAAATCCGTGTGGAACTACATAGGAGAGAAAGCGCTGGTCCATTATGGGCATTTAACAGATAAAACGTTCTTGTAGTTTAACCCCAGCTAACAACTAAGCCCCACACAGCCACTCGCTCGCTCCCACCCAGTGGGATGGGGGAGAGAATCGGAACAGTAAAAGTGAGAAAACTTATGGGTTGAGATAAAGACAATTTAGTAGGTAAAGCAAAAGCCGCACATATAAACAAAGAAAACCAAGCAATTCATTCACTACTCCCCATTGGCAGGCAGGTGTTCAGCCATCTCCAGGAAAGCAGAGCTCCATCACATGTAACAGTTACTTGGAAAGATAAATGTCATCACCAGGAAAGTTCCCCTTCCTTCTCCCCCCAGTTTTATATGCTGAAAATGACATCAGATGGTCTGGAATATCCCTTTGGTCAATTGGGGTCAGTTGTTCCAGCGGTGTCTTCTCCCGGTGCACCCCCAGTCTGCTTGCTGGTGGGGTGTTGTGAGAAGCAGAAAAGGCCTTGATATTATGTAAGTACTTCTCAACATTAAATAAAACATCTCTGTGTTATCAACACCGTTTTCAGCACAAATCCAAAACATAGCCCCATAGAAGATGCTGTGAAGAAAATAAACTCTACTCCAGCCAAAACCAGCACAAACATGCAGAAAAGTGTTGGACTGTATATAGAGTTGGAATGGTTTGCACTGGAAAGGACATTGAAAGATCATCTAGTTCAACCTCCTGCCACGGGCAGGGACATCTTTCACTGGATAAGGTTGAGCAGAGAACCTGAACTTGAACAATTCCAATGGATGGGGCATCCACAACTTCCAGTGTCTCACCACCCTCACTGTAAAAAAATTTCTTCCTTATGCCCACTCTAAAACTAGCCTCTTTCAGATTAAACCCATTGCCCCCTGTCCTGACACTGTAGGCCTTAGTAAAAAGTCTGTGGCTTTCTTATAAGCCCCCTTTATAAATTGAAAGGACACAATAAGTTCTCCTTGGAGCCTTCTTCAGGATGAACAATCCCAATTTTCTTGCCTTTTCATCATAGGAGAGATGTTCTAGCCCTTTGATCATTTTTGTGGTCCTCCTCTGAACATTCTCCTGTTCATGTGTTTCTTGCAGTGAGGAGTCCAGAGCTGGATGCAGTAGTCCAGGTGGGGTTTTACAAGAATGGGGTAGGGAGAGGAGAAGCCTCAGTCTTCTGGCTGCACTTCTTTTGATACAGCCCAAGATACAATTGGCTTTCTGGGCTCCAAGTGCACATTGCTGGCTCATGTCCAATTTTTCATTCACCAGTACCCACAAGTCCTCTCTGCAGGGCTGTTCTCAATCCATTCATCTCCCAATCTCTATTGATACTGATAGGATTGCCCCAACCCATGTGCAAGACCTTACACTTGACCTTGTTGAACTTCATAAGGTCTGCATGGGCCCACTCCCCAAGCCTGTCAAGCTCTCTCTGAATGGCTTCCCTTCCCTCTAGCATATCAACTGCACTACTCAACTTGGTGTCATCTGCAGACTTCCTGAGGGTGCACTCAATCCCGCTGTCTATGTTGTTAATGCTGCCAGTATGGACTCTTGAGGGCCACCACTCATTACTGGTTTTCACCTGGGCCTTGATACATTGACTATAATTCCGTGGGCATCACCATCCAGCCAATTCCTTAACCATCTAACAATCTATCCATCAAACCCATATCTCACCAATTTATAGGTAAGAAAGTTGTGGCAACCTGTTTTAAAGTCCTTACAGAAGTCCAGGTAGATGACACCCTTACCTCTTCCCTTGTTCACTGATGCAGTCCTTTGTAAAAGACCACTAGTCTAGTCAGGATGCTAACTCTTGAGGCAGCTGCAACATTAATAACAACTGATAACAATTGTCAACTAAATATTTTCCTTGGTACCAACAAACCTTGAAAACTTAGAAAGATGAGAACCGCTGAGTAGAGGTGAACACTCCATGAACAGTCAATAGCCTGAGAATAAGTCACCTGAAAAATTTATGAGGACACTATTAAAGTCCTTATAAAGGAGGTGAAGAAGAGGTCAAAAAGAAAAAAAAAATGTAATGGGATTATTCTTTTTATAGAGAGAATAGTTTGGGAAAATGGGACTTTCAATAAAATTAAAAGGTAGGAGCCTGAAGATCACTTAAAGGAAATACTTCGTGGAACCAATGAGTCAGCTATGGAACTTCTTGTCAAAGTAGGTCATTGAAATCAAGAACTAATCAAGATATTTTTGTGGGTGTCAGAATTACTGTAATTAATTATGAACATTCTGGAGAGAATATTAAACCACATGCTTCAGAGCTGATGATAAACTTTTGTACAGCTCAAAGGAGAAGAGGAAGGGGAGGAGAAACAGACTATCTGATACCTGTCTACTATAGTGTCTTAATGGCTTACTCTAAAACTTCTTGTCTGTTGGAGGCAGAGTACAACCCACAGACCTCAGATTCAACCTTTCAAGTCAGTCTCCATTTTGCACAGCAGTTGCCTGGCCACAACCTCCTGGGAGACTGATTATTCAAGTGTGATTTGCATTAAAAACTGATGACATGAGAGGATTAAGAAGATCTAGCAGCACTGGCATATGAGTCACCAAAATAGTGTCTTCTTCTGGATGTACACAAAGAGCTTATTATTTTCTCATCAGCTGTGACTGGATCATCTAAACATGTCCTAAAACAGCCCAACCTAATGTTTTAAGCCTTT
This sequence comes from Eurystomus gularis, assembly GCA_013400335.1. Classification (NCBI taxonomy): domain Eukaryota; kingdom Metazoa; phylum Chordata; class Aves; order Coraciiformes; family Coraciidae; genus Eurystomus; species Eurystomus gularis. The sequence continues at coordinate 8,468 of VZZY01008626.1, read as the reverse complement.
CGTGATCTACTAATTTCCTTCTGTCCACTTTAAAGTTGTATGTCAGGATGCCCCATTTGTTGCCAGAAAGACTCTGTTTATGAACATTGTCAAGCGTAAGCTTGAAAAAGATACTGGTCCCCTTCAATCCATGGTAGATGTCTTTGAAATCAATGCGTGACTGAGGTGGGACAACCAAGGATATTTTTCTAGTTTTGTAAGGCTATACTTGTAGCAAAGTTAACTTTCTAGGACATGACAATAATCAAAGAAATATTTTGGGGTTTCTTCATTTTCATTTTCTGATTATTCATATAATTGCGCACCCTCTCCTGGATTCAGATTCATTTATAAATTGCAACTGGGACAGACAGCAGTTGAAGGATAATTGGGTAGTTTACATAAATTAGATCCCTTAGGTATATCCAGGACAAAGTCAAGATATTCAAGCAGAAGGAAAGAGATGTAAAAAATACAGAAAAACTTGGAATTAATTAAAAGACAACCCACTTGAAGTCGCATTCAGAGCATGTAGTTTACTAAAACATACAACAGATCTAAAGGGCAGGAGTCTATTTTTGGTTCTTTATATGACTGCAATCAAGTGACTATGGAATGTGTCTTCTGTATTTTATCTCTATTATCTTTTTTAATAATTAGGTGGTGTATGATTGTAGGTGGGTTGTCATATTTTAGAAGAAAAATTTCTCCTGAATCCCACCTCCACCATACAATTTTCTTCTCAGGCTAGTTCTGCATTGAGTTATTTGAGTTTCACATGAAGTCTTCTTTAGTTTATTTATTATGTGTTTTCCATAATCCTTTCTGCGTGCTGATTTCTAGCGAGTTTTTTGAGATATGCATCGCCCTCCCACAGACTAAGCATGAGCAAAGGTTATGTCAGGCTATAAAGCTAGATATTGCCAAAGACTAGACAGGATATCCTTTCCTTGCCAAAGCTGATGATACAGCTGGCAGTAGCAGACATATAAAATGTTATTTGAGGTGGCTGCAAATGAAGAACATATTTGGACAGAATAACTATGAGTTCATTTAGTTTACCGACTATAGCCAGGAACAAATAACAAATAAGAGATACCAAATCTATTAGTAAAAAGAGGGAGGGGCTCTGCTGCTATTTCATATTTCTATTTAGGAAAACAATTTATTTTTAAATCATGAGACAGATTTTTATTAACAATGTTTGTCTTGCTCAGCTAGGGACCTAGTAGTTAACAAGCCTGGATAGTGGTATTCTCTTCTCCATAGCAATGGAGAGAAAAAAAAAAAAAAGTGCTTTCAGTTCTTTGGAGACAGAAAGGGGAGGACGAAAAAGAATAGCTCCCTCTCCAGTCAGCAAGTGTGAGGCTGTGGTGGAGAATAGATTTTCAGAGGGTCGTCTGCTTAAATGACTGTGTAAGTAATGAGATACCACAATGATGGATGTTTTATAAATGCCGAGGTAGGTAGATAGATATGACAACCAGAAGAGTTCTAGGTTTAAACTGAAATGAGACACTCCATCACCATGTCATCTCCGGAAAGTCACTTGACCTTCTTGTTCCTGAATCAGACCAGCTGTAAGAACTGATAAAAAGCTGATTTGCTCTGAAACCAAGAGCTTAATCCAAACTCATGGCTTTCCACAGAAGCCTTTTAGTTGATTTGAGTGGACTGGGCTCAGGTCTTACATACTTTGAACAAGTCTACTTTGCTTTGCCTGATCTTGCTCTCCTCCCCTCCTCCTCCTCAATCCCTCCCAGGCAAACACTAACCATTGGCTCCTAGAGGTGACTGAAATGCTTGAGAGCTTGCTAGCCTGGGCCCTCCCCTCCTTTCTCCTACTCCTCACTTTGTTCTTGTTGTACACATGACTTTGTTTATCAGGAGCTTAATATCTCAGTGTTTTATAAGTATATTATGGGACAATGCAATTTATCCTACAAGGATGAAGCTGACAGCATGGTAATTAAGAATAGAATAAATGCCAAGGGTGAGAGCAGATTGCAGTGAATGACTGATTATTTTTGATAAGAAAATTGTTCTGTTGGTAACAGAATTGACAGTACTTAAGAACTGAATGGAGATGCTAGAAACAAATACAATTAATGTCTTCATCATGTAAATATACAATCTATGTTGTTAATCTGCAACATGCAGCCTAGTTCTGCCAGTAACTTCCAAAAAGTGGGTGACCACCAAGAGAAGCTTATTATTTGCACATAGATAAACTGGTTGCTAAATTCAGAACCTCCATATTTATTATGTGACTGGAAAGTGAATTTCATTGTCATTGGCACTGCAGCAAGACAAAGCATGGACTCCCCCAGAATTAGAGATCTGTCTCAAAACAATTTGTGTGAATAATGATGCCTGACATTGCTGTTTGGTAAGGATCCTTCACAGCTTTAGAGGCATGAATGCCCTAGAAGTCCTTGTCAAGTAAGTAATGGTTACTCCCATTTTACAAATCAGTGAACCACAGTAGAAAGCCAAGAAGATGACATCTTTGTGACAGGGATGACAACGGCCTTCCAGAGCAGCAAGTTCATAGAATCATAGAATCACAGAATCATAGACTCATTCAGGTTGGAAAAGACCCCTGGGATCATCGAGTCCAACCATCAATGCTACTCTACAAAGTTTTCCTCTAAACCACATCCCCCAACGCCACGTCTAAACGACCCTTAAACACATCCAGGGATGGTGACTCAACCAGCCTATTCCATTATCTGAGTACTCTTTCTGTTGAAAACTTTTTCCTAATGTCCAGTCTAAATCTACCCCATTACAGCTTGAAGCCATTCCCTCTTGTTCTATCGTTAATTACCCGCAAGAAGTTCTCACACAGAGAAGGATGTAGACAAGACAGATGACACAACCAACATCTGGAACTGTTTTTCTAGTTAACTGGTATTGAATTTATCCCAGCTGAGATGAGAATACACAAATTCATACATCCATCCCTATTAACCATGCTTACCTGTGAGAAAAGGGGCAATGTTACTCAGTTCACACAGTAGCCTGTACAACACAGTTGTCAGCCTGTGTTCTCTGCTGTACTTGGACATCATGTCATTCAAGTGCAACTTGTATGCCAGGGCTGCATCACATGGCTGATAGCAGAGGTGTGTTTGTCTAGAAGATGCTGCCATACATCTTTAACAACAGGTTGCCCAGAGAGGTTGTAGATCTTGGGGTTGTTTTTTATGATTTTATGCAGATTCCTGGCTTTTGGAGTATGCTAAGAGGTGTGAGCAATCAGAGAGTCCTAAGTCCAATGTCACTGAGTCCTACTGCAACTCAGCAGCACACCTCTAACAACACCCAAAAAACTCCTCTCCTTCTAAAGGAGGCGTTGTCACTTTCCACCTGTGAACTGTTCCTCCTGTCCCGGCTCTTCAAAGTGTGTGAGATGCTTTGTGGCTCTCAGCCAGGGAAGCTTTTAGGATGGAGCTTGTAGGATCAGGAAAGATGGACAGTCTGCTTGTGGCAGAGTCATTAACACCTCCTATCATCACTGAAGATTTTGTCTTTTATTTGATTAACAAGGGGACCGAAGTGGATTCCCAGAATCACTGATATTATGCTATCTTTGTCAATAGCCTCTAAAATCTACCTATTCTATTTCTCTCACCCTCTTAAGGGATAACGAGGAAGAAAAATTGATCTGCTGAAAATACAGAGGGAAAACAGAACCCCTGTTCTCCAACAAATCACCCGTTCCGAGTAGCAGCATTCTGTGGCTTTTAATTTCACTGAAGGAGAGCCAGGAAGTATTTATGGTTTATCACCACTGGGGAAAGGTTTCCTGAGGTACAAACTAATTATGTTTTTAAATAAACTGATTGTCCATGTAATAAATGATCACATTTCTAATCATTTGGAGATTTATGTTACTTTATTCAATCATCTGTGTGTAGAATTGAAACCTTAGTAAATCAACTGGAAAGAAAATGTCTAGATTAAATTGAGAGCTCTGCAACTACGAGGCATTACAAAATGAACCTGATAGGAGGGAATAGGCTGGGTGCACAAAGGCCCTCGATACATCCAGTTTCATACGTTAAAAGAATGGGTGTAGTTGACAGCCAAACCAGAATTTATATGCATTTAAGGTCAAGTCTTAGCCTGTGCTGCACAGATTTGGCATTTATTAAAGAATAAAGGCAAAGACAGTCCTGTTGTCTGCAGAGTATCTCAGTCACAGTCATTTGTTTAAGGACAGTAATTAGAATGGATTCAAGAATGTAGAATAGGTGACTGCATATGACATTTCATTTATGGCAGGCAGTAAGTTACATGATCTTATAATGAAATTGGTCATCATCATAGACTTCTCTTGCTGATCTACAAAACGAAATGCCATGGAGAGCAGCATATTTTTCATTGTTATGCCAACATGGTTTTTTAATAATGTACTTCATTAAAATAAGCCTGGGAACTGGAACATGCAATCATAGTAATAGCATTAATAATATTTAATTTATGTGTTATATGCACAAAAACCTTTTGGTGCTTGAAAGAAGAACAACCTGAAAACACAATTTATCCTGAGCAAGGCAGCTTTCGGTGTTGCAACGCATCTGTACAGTTAGAAAAAAACAAGGTGTGGACTGCTGAACAGCACTGGAGTGAAGCAGCACGTAGGTATGTTGTGAATAGCAGACAGGGGCAGTTCCTCAGCTGGTTGATGAACCTCTTTGGAGTCCTTAGCTAGGCAGTGCAGGGCAGAGAGGGGCTGGTAGCATTTCCAGGAGGGCATTCTAGGTTTTATTTTTCTCTTCCACATTCAAAATGAATAAAACTGAAAGAAGGCCAGTTGGAACCTGGGAGGTTTTGTCAAAATCACTTCCCATAGCTAATTAACCATAGAAAACATCAGTCTAGCTTTCCCTTAACCTGAATTATTTCTGGGAAAAAATGTTAGAATGGAGTGATCACACATGCAGGTGTGTTGTAAGGCCCAAGAAGGGCAGGAAGCCTCAGAAGAGACTTGGTGATGAGCTCAGTCAAGACGTAGGACTGCAGCGCATGTGTAGTCATCCAATATCTCTGTGCTCTGGCCACAGTACCCTCCCTGGTGTGTTAGAGAGGAAGAGGCTGAATTCACCACTAAACTTCCAGGTCCCTGCAAGTATATCCCTCATCAATCCCCCATTCAGCCATCAGTTTGTTTTTGATTACATAAGCAGGACATGCTGGTCACATACCTGAAAGATTTTAATTAGTTTTGGAGCACTGGCACACTTCCAAATTTCTCATGAATCTAGATGGCCAGACATTGGCAATAGCTATTTGAAGGTCTTGTTGAAGAACTGATGGGCTAAACTTCCTCCGTACAATAATTCAAAGTGAAGGACCAGTTGATATCCCCTTGACAAGCCAAAACAAAAAAGTTCCCGCCCAAGGCAGGGACCAGTATGGCAGTGCACAGGGCAGGGAAGAATTGGAGAGATTGAGTGAAAATGCAGGACTGGAACATTGCCTGAAGAAATTGTGTTTATGGGGATCAGAAATGAAGTGACTGAGGAGTTGAGAAGAGCCCTGGGTGACTGAGGCGCAAGAGATTCCTCGAAGCAGACCAATTCCCTGTCAAGGGAGGGAAGGTTCCAGTTTCCTTCCTGGGACTGATTTCTCCATAATCCTCCCTCACGTCCTGGCCGTGACACAGAGCAGTGGGACTGTTACAAAGACTGCTGCCATCTGCCAGCTCTGAGCTATTCCTTAACTCCCTGAGGAAGATACTGATAGAAAAGATGGCACCAGGTGGGACAATTCCTCAGCACTGGGGTTTGTGACCCTAGCCCCACAGCTCTTGGCCATAACCAGATTTTGCTCACAGCTTTAGGATGGGTGGCAAAAGGGTAAAAAAACCCCTCTCAAAACCCAAGCCAGAAACCTGGGAAAGTGATGCTAAAGTTTATTGCACTGAAGGAGCTAGTCTTTCCATTCACAAACATGAATTAAATGGCTAGTAAGCAACAGTTTTATTAACGATGAGAAATTAATTAGACCAATAAATAAATAAACAGTAACTAATTGCTGGAGCATTATCATAACAGCAGCTGTTTACTCTCTTTCTCTGCAGAGAGGTGCCTGCTACCTCTCATGGCTCTTCTCCAGCCTTACGTGGGGCTCCCATTTGTGCTGGCTTTTGTGATCCTGCTTTCCATAGAGGGCTTGCAGGTGGGTTGCTGTCATTCTCAGCAGAGGACAAGAGCATTGGGAGCTTGAGGGGAAAACTTTGGGGACAAGCTTCCAGCTGAGGCCACTAGACTTGTGGTCACCTTCACAGGCAATTCTGACTTCAGACGAATCCCGCTAAGGCTGAATCGACAAGCAAAGTGGCTCCAGGAGCTCAGCTTAAGCCCTGGGCACTGACTGTACTGGTTGGTAATTCAGTCCGTGGCTCTGTCCTTCACATTCTCAGCGGCTCTCCCTAACACAAATGTGCTATAGACAGGCTATTGGCTGGGTGCAGGATGCCCCACATCACCTGGCCTCCAGGTCCAGGTTGGGCTGCTTAGAAGCAAAGACATAAGTATAGAGTGCCATGAAAATCCATACAGAAGGCTCGGTGTCATTAAGAGACTCCTTAGACTCAGATGAATCTGGGGTTTATGCAAACTTATGCAAGTTTTCAGCTCAGACTCCAGCTAAGTAACATTTGTGAGGTAGAAGGTACAGTGCTAGCTACGCCTACCCTGATTATACTAAATTGCCAGATATGTTGAAATCATCAGAAAGCAGAAGAAATTGCTCTGATGTGCATCACATTTTTCATATAATACAGCATTTGCAAGGGGGACACTTTCCATGAGAGTGAGAAAAATAGCATTATTTCAAAGTACTCAATTTCTGGGAGGCTACAAAAGGTCTTACATTAGTTAAAGTGTCAACATTCAACCCATGGAAGCTTGTATTTCTTCTGTACACAACAATGATCTGAACAGGTGAAATGAAGTGTCTTTTGTTGATGCTTTCCATTGCAAGGAAACATTTTAGGTAGGAGTAGTGAGAAGTATTTAAATGAGTTTGCTTGATGGTTACTGGGGGTGCAAATTTATCTTGCTGTCTAAAAATTCAATGATCATAGAATCATAGAAACATTCTGGTTGGAAAAGACCTTCAAGATCATCAAGTCCAACTGTTAACTCAGCATTGCCAGGTCACTACTAAACCATGTCCCTCAGCATCACTTCTATGCATCTTTTAAACACCTCCACGTATGGTGACTCCATTGCTTCCCTGGAAGGCCTATTCTAGTGCTTTACAACCCTTTCTGTGAAGAAATTTTTCCTAATATCCAACCTAAACCTCCCCTGGTGCAATTTGAGGGCATTTCCTCTTGTCTTATCACTTGCTACATGGGAGAATAGATAGTGTACTTTGTGATGTTAATATACACAGCCACAGTCTGGCAGGCTTTTGTAGGTGTAGTCATATAATAATTTCTCTCATCTGTTCCCCTCTTCCATATGAGTTAGTGGGTCTTGAGATGATCCTTCAGCAATTTATGCTTCACTGCTGACTCTGCCAGAACAAACTAGCAGGGCACACCTTTGATATGTGAAGACAGTTGTGTCCAACTGTGGGGGAAAAAGAGGGCAAGGAGGGAGGGAATAGTAGGCATTTGGAGGGCAGTAACTTCTTCAACCACCACTGCTAGGTCCATGAGCCCATGGTCCTATGATGTCCCTGTCACTGAGGTAGGGGCAGATGCTTGAAATTTTGAGTTACAGTCCAGTAGCATAGGTTGACTGTGAAGAGTATTTAGAATCAGCTGGGGTTTTTTCATAAATTATTCATTATGTTTAATGCACATTTTGCTAACTTCTTATAAAATAGTTTTATTCAAAAGCCAAACAGTTGTTTATGGGTAAGAATCAGGGGGAAGGCCAACAAGGCAGATCTCACAGTGGATGTCTGTTATAGACCACCCAACCAGGATCAAGAGGCAGAGGAAATATTCCATAAGCAGCTGGGAGAAGGCTCCAATTGCTAGTCCTTGTTCTCATGGGGGACTTCAACTTAGCAGATGTCTACTGGAAATACAATAAAGCACAGAGGAGACTGTCTAGAAGGTTCCGGGAGTGTGTGGAAGATACCTTAGTGACACAGCTGGTGAGTGAGCCAACTAGGGAACGTGCCCCACTGGATCTGTTATTTGCAAAGAGAGAAGGACTTGTGAGTGGTGTGATGTTTGGAGATCATCTTGAGCATAGTGATCACTAAATGATAAGAGTTTTCAATTATTGAAGAAGTAAGGAGTGGAGGTCAGAACTGATATCTTGGACTTCCAGAGGGTAGACTTTGACCTGTTTAGGAGATCAGTTGACAGAGTCTCTTGGGAGACAGTTGTGAAGAGCAAAGGAGCCCAGGAAGGCTGGACACTGTTCAAGAAGGAGATATTAAAGGCACAGGAGCAGGATGTTCCCATGTGCTAAAAAAGACAAGTCTGCAGGGAAGACTGGCTTGGCTGAACA
>VZZY01008625.1:56921-85232 GCA_013400335.1 Eurystomus gularis | reverse complement strand
TATATATATATAAATAAAATATAAGAATGTATGGATAAAACGTAGAAAATGCAACTGGACACATTAATAGAACAGACATCAGTAAGTATACAGCACAAAATATAAAAATAAAAACTGGGAAGTAGCTGAAAGACAAAAATATTCTGAAAATAGAAACGAAATCAAAAGTTTAAGATAATGGAGGAAGTTTAAATTACAAAACAATGCAAAATATAAAACATATTGGATGGAATCTAATTGATAATTGGTGAGAAGATTTATTATTGGGGAAAGTTTTTCTGATTTTTGCATCCTTGTCTGTTTAGTCATCTGTTTTTATATTATTTTTATGTTTAAAATGCAATGGGGCAATTCCATTTTCATACATGTTTTGAAATAGCCTAGTATCTTTGAGTGGAGCAGATGTACTTCTGTACCTATAGTCTCTCTGCAGTGTAATTATGTAGCAGCTGTGTAGTGCAATGATTTAGGAGTAAGTCTATATATGCTGAAGTAATTAAAAATTAATCAAGAATAATAAGCACAAATAACTACCCAGAATTTTATAATGGCACAAAGGTTAATAATCCATCAAAACCCAGGTTCAGAAAAATCCATATTCTTTGAAAGATAATCTTTTTGGTATCTCTGTAGAATAATTACCAGTTGGGCCAGCACTTTTCTGAGAAGGAGAATAACAGATCACAAAACCATTAATACCATGCTTTGCATATAATGAGTTTTCCCTAGAGGACCTGTATCAAAGCACTGAGCAAGCTTAATGACATATAGTTTGAGATTTTAAAAAATCATAGCTTCAGCTGTCCTGGCTTCAGGTTGTGTCAGAAAGAAAACCACTGTATGGATTTTGCTTGTGCACGATATGTCACATACGGAAAAATGAAGTGTTAAATATACATGTAACTTTGTTACTACTACAAAAGAAGACCAAGATTAATATTTACAAAATTTGCTTATCAACTCTCTGTTATGTTCACTTTGGCTTTGTACAACTTCTTATGTAGAATTTTTCAGGATTTACATCACATTGTTAGCCTAGTAAATTGTTGACATTACACTATATTAATGTAGTCATTACCATCAATGTCAACCCAGTATCTAACCTCCAACACTTGGATGCATTTTTAAAGTCTTAACAAAATCACTTAGCTACAAGTTTTAATAGGTATCATTATGATTTTCAAGTTTAATGGCAAAATATTAAGAAATATGAATATGAAATCTGGCAAGAAAAAAAACCCTAACAAGAACTGTGGATGTTTTTTTGGTTGGTGGGAGTTTTCAGTGTTTTTTCATTGATGGTTTGGGGTTTTTTTTTGGTATGGGCAGGGGGATGTTAAAATTCTACTCTAATTGGTTGAGTTTTTAAATGAATTTATGTGACTTTACCCAAAATTTTGCTTCTTCCCTGCACAACCTGTTGTGCCACTTTAGTTTAAATTGCAAAAAACAAAAATACTAATTTTAAGGAGGCTGTGTGGTAAGCATGTCTAATTACATATATTTAGATCACTTAGCCAGTTTTCTGAGACAGTTATACAGCCAAATTATTATGAAGTCTAATCCAGACTAAGATCTGTTGCTACCATAAGGCTTTGGGTTGGCTCAGAGCAAGGGAGAGTAAGGATACACCTCAATCTTGTACACATAGCTTCACATATATATATGATGGGTGAGGCACATTTCATACTTTCAGAACACTTAGCTTGGAGTACAGTAGTTTGGCTAGGATTCATGCTGCCTAACTTTTGTCATCTAAAATGTAGGTGTTGACTCAAAGCTTGTTTCTTAGACTTTCAGTGTAATCAATGTGACAGACAAACGTAAATACATCATACAAATTTGGAGACAACATTTAGTCCACAGCTGAGACTCCTTGTTGTGTTCGTGAAGAAACTAAGCTGAAGGAAGTACACTGCCTCACAAAGCTCTCTGGAGGCTGGCGGGGTTATCTCATAACACATTCTGGCAATTGCTGTCTTTAATGAGGCTGCGAGGGAATTATTCATAGGTGATGCACAAGACCTATGGCTGATCCAAATGCGGTGGCAAACTGTAAGATATGGAACCCTTCCACTCAGAAAAAAGTCTCCCGTGGAGTGTTTAAAAAAGAGGGTTAGAGAGATGTAACTCCCTGCAAACACCATGACATGCTCCATTTATATCATGGTTGCACACATTCCTTTTTCCTCTTCTTTTCCTCTTGTTCACTGTACTTGAGAACCGTTATGGGGTTTTCTGTTTGTGAAAAATGTAAAGAATTGTGTGTGATTTTATCTAGACTGTATGAAATTTATTTGTCTAAGTAAAGATCAATAGAAAGATTTAAAAATTCTCCAACTTGATGTATTTTCTGCTTTATATTTTGAAATTGGAAATTAGCAGTCAGAATTTTGAGAAAGGTCAACAATACACACACACCTAAAACACTGCTTGAATTTTATTTTCAAAGCAAAAAACAACGTGCTCACAAGAGACTCTTATCCTCCACAAGCCCTGGGCTAAAAATTCAAGTTGAGTAACTTGAATTGTGTTGATACAAAGTTACACTTATTTTTAGGAACAACAGTCTCTTCAGGGCATTAAAATCTTGGCTGTGAAGGCAAATGCATCCTTATTTGATGTTGATAAAGATATACAAGTGCTTTTATTTTCCTAATGTATAGTGAAGGCTTTCTGGTTCATCCACAGTTCTATCATCCTGAGGGACACGGCCAGAAGCATGCTGAACTACTACAGCAACATTGGGCTAAGTTTTACTACTTACAGTGTGTGGTGAAGGCTAGTCCCTGTTCTTTCTTTAAAGAGCATTATAAAAGAAAACAGCTTAGTCCTTTTGGATTTGTATGGATAAAGAAAAAGCTGGAACAGAAAACAAAGTCTAACTCTTCAACAGAGAAAATAATGTGAAAAACTAAAACAACAAAAATGTATAATGTGGCCTAAAAATGTCAATTTCAAAGTAGTTTTGCTTGAGAGACACTATGAAGCTCATTTCTAATACAATGGATAATCGCTTTTATAGACAAGTCTTAGTTTACTTCCAAAATAGAAAAACTAAATTATAATAAAATTCCAATTAACTGATATTTGGAAGAAATTGCACTTGCTAGTTCATGTATTTCAGGGTTTATATATAATTAAGAGGTCCTTTCAGAAAATGTATAGATGTGTTAGAATCACAGAATGTTAGGGATTGGAAGGGACCNTCATTGAAAATTATGTACACAACAGATGAAAATTACGTGCATAATTTTGCAAAGGATAGCATTTTAAATCCATGAAATGATGGTTTATAATCCAACCAACTCAATTTATCATCAAGGAAGTATTTCTGGGAAGTCAAGTAAATTGCAGGTGTGGGTAGAAGAATGGCTGTTAATAGGGAATATTTAATTTAATTAATAATGTTGTTCTTGACTGGTATTTTTCAGGCCAAGATAGTAACAAAAATCTAAAGCAGTTCCTCAACCCTATAGAATCAGGGTAAAAATCTGGCTTTGGAGATTGATGGCAATCATTGCTGAATCTTGGGTTTGTTCAGTGGGTATTATTTGAGTTGTTTGAGGAGACAAGAAAGGCTAGTGCTCCTCTACAGCTCTGGAATCTTCAGATGGCTAGTGCATGGATTCTGGGACCAAAAAAGTAGACAGAAATTGAGGAAAACCTCTACTGAGTATCTGCGACTGCAAACTCACGGTACCGAGCATTTGCAGAACATAAAGCTATTCTAATGAAACATAGGTGACAGAGGCATAACAGTATTGATATATGCAGTATTGATCTTTCTTCAAAGACCTTCTTTAAGTCTCTTCCTGATCTATTCCAAGGGCTATTAATGCTCTGTGTGTATAAGCCAGGATTCATCTGACTTTACATTAGCTTTTAAGAAATCTGTAGATCAACCTAGGCAATAATATCAGGATTCATTTGTGGGAAAAAAAGAAAAAGAGTTACCTTGTGACATTTGAAAAATCTTAGGGTATTCCAGTCTTTTCTGGCAGATTCCAGAAACAAGACAAACTAGGGGAACTGAAGATCTCCCAGGGCATTTGCTACAGGTCTTGTATCCCGCTATGTCCAAAATGATATTACAAGCCTGTGTTTAGGCAACTAAATCTAGATCCAGATTTCATAGCTGGTGCATAAACAGAATTTATAACTTCCAGAAAGTTATTTGCGTCATATCATTTGGATACCTATTCTAGGATGACATACATCTCTGGTGACAACTTTGTGGTTTCTTTGTTAAATGAAAACAGTTGACAAATTTAGACTAAAATTTTGATTCAGTCCAGCACTGGACACCACAGCATAGTTTTCTACCTACATACCGAAACATAAGATCTTGTTCCACTCAACCTAAATATGATAGTAACTTGCCTTGAGGTTGAGCCCATTAAGACCTATTAATGCACACAGTGCTCTGACATCTGATGACAAATAGGAGCTTTTCTGAGTTTTTTATAGGTTTCAAGAATGAGAAGTTCTCTAATTCTGCGGTTTGCAATGAAACATAGAGGATAGTTTAGCTGACTGGACATGGGTGTCTATTTAGGAATAGTACCCCTAACATTACTAACTATATTTATTGATTTGCACATGTAGATAAGTCTATTGTAGATACTTAAATAGCGACACCTAAAATAGATCTGAACTTCACTGTAAATTCTGAGCAGGTTATATGTTTGTTTATCCTACCAAAAAATCCAAATTTTATTTCCTTTGATGTGGGCTAGGAACTACATCTAAACTCTGATTCTCATAACTCTTAGGTGTTAAACAAGCTCTTTTATTTGTCTATCTTTTTGACAGGTTCTGCAAAACATATGGAATTCTAGCTTTTGATTCAAATAACTGCAAGAAAAGTAAAGCATAATTGTTTCCGATGGCAGTACTACTACACTAGCTCTAGATGTTGAGTGAAACAGTTTTCCATTCAACAGATTTTAAAATTCATCTGCAGGTTACAAAACCAAACCTTGCCAATGCATTTACAGTAAATTGAACCACCAGCTGCTCCAGAAGTACTCATTTGCTAATGGATTTTCCAACTATTTGGCAAGACAATTTCAAATCTACTTTAATGTACTTAGTGTAGAGGCTCACACCTGAAGTCCAAATAACATTATGTTACTTGTCATAGAGTCANCAATTTCAAATCTACTTTAATGTATTTAGTGTAGAGGCTCACACCTCTATGACACCTTGTCATAGAGTCGTCAACATTATAATGACCATTGGAAGAAACAACTTCCTCCTCTGAACTTATGATACCAGCTCTTTTTCTGTGTCCTGTTCATGAACCAGTGAATCTCTCCAAGGCTGTCTTGATGCAGTGGAGAACATGCTGGGAAATGAAACATTCATTAAAATTTCTCAGGGTTTACAGATTTGTCAGAAAGCTAAGCAATGATATTGCTTCATCTGTTCATGTTAAATCCCACTTGGCTGATGCAAGAACAAGATTAAAATGCATACAAAAACATTTATTCTGAGCACAAAAAATCAACAACACAGAAATTTAAACAAAAATACCCCCAAAACTCAGAACAAAACAAAGAATAAAAAAAAACAAAGCAGAAGCGATGCACTTGTAGAATAAATATGCACATCTGTCTTAAAATAAGATTACTTCAGGAAGACTTATTTATCTTGTCTCCTTGATGTACCATTATTTTCATATTAATGTGATATTAAAGGTTTCAGAATTTATGAATCTTATGAAGAGGTTGGACCTGATCGGCAGATTCCACATTTGACTTTGACTGTAAGAGCAACAGAACTCCAACAGCAAACACTTTATGGAACACTTGCTGCATGAAGATATGCATTAATCAACTTTCGAGATCTCAAATGTTTAGTGTGTCCAGAAAAATTTAATCTCCCATTCAACACTCATCCTATGTCTTCTTTATCCAGAAGATAATTGATCTTGACAGGCATCAGAAGTGGGTCCATGTGAAGGTCATGAAGTTCAACACAGCCAAGTGCAAGGTCCTGTACCTGGGTCAGCGCAATGCCTGGTAGCAATACAGGCTGGGGAATGAATGGATTGAGAGCAGCTCTGTAGAGAAGGACTTGGGGATACTGGTGGGTGAAAAACTGGTCATGAGATAGCAAGGTGTGCTTGAAGCCCAGAAAGCTACTTGTATCCTGGGCTGCATCCAAAGAGGTGTGCTTAGGAAGTCAAGGGAGGTGATTATCCCACTCTACTTCACTCTCATTAGACCTCACATGGACTATTGCATCCAGCTCTGGCATCCGCTGTGCAAGAAAGACATGGACCTGTTGGGGCAGGTTCAGAGGAGGGCCTGGAAAATGACCAGAGGGCTGCTGTGGGAGTTCGCAGCTGGTCTGAGGACTCAGAGGTGGACCTTAACCTTGAACAGATAATGACTTATCCCTGAAAAAGCCTGGGAAGCCCTGAGGCTGAAAAGTCCCAGGGAGAGAAGGTGATAAGAGGCTGAACGAGCACATTCCACAAGGCAGACACCTAGCAAGAGATGAGCGAACACAGCAGGATTCACAGCTTAATCATTAGCCAATTAACATCTTCCAAGAAACATAGGGACAGAGCATGGAGTGAATTGCTTTTAGCAGCTTTCTGATGGACAACACTAGGAGGTCGTGCCTTAAGGCTCGGAGTGTATAAAATGTGGCCATTTCTGATAATAAACGTCTTCAGTTTTAACTCTCATAGAGCCGTCCTGAAGTCCGTTTCTTTTCCCATTTGTTCGGCGCCAACAGGCTAGAATACTTCTCCTCTGAAAAAAAAGCTGTGAGTTGAGATTGGTCAACCTGGGGAAAAAGAACGCCCTGGAAAGATCTTATTGCAGCCTTTCAAAATATAAAGAGGGCTTATAAGAAAGAGAGGAAGAGACCTTTTGCCAGGGCCTGTAGTCACAGAATAAGGGACAATGATTTTAAACTGAAAGAAGTTAGATTTAGATTGGACATAAGGAGGATATTTGTTACAATGAGGATTGTGAGACACTGGAAAAGGTTTCCTAGGGAAGTTATAGAGGGTCCACCACTGAAAGTACTCAAGGTCAGGTTTGGTAGATCTTTTAGCAATCTGATCAAGTGAAAGGTGTCCCTGTCCATGGTGGGGGGTTGGACTAGATAATATTTGACAGTTCTTCCCAACCAAAACCTTTATAATTATTCCATGATTCCATGATAATCTTGTCAACAGAAATGAAAGGAATTTCCCTGTTCTTAGGTATGAAAATATCTTTTTGTTACATTAAACATTGCCTAAGTATTTAATGACGTTTTAGATGTACCCATTTAGATTCACCAATAATTAAGAGGTATGATGAAGAATCTCCAGGAGGCCATTCAGATGCAGGAGATACTGATGGATACTGAGGGTTCTCTGAAAGCAAAGTTTAAGCGCTATAAGTCAGCATTTAAGTCCTGCACTTAACATTACAGACATTTTCCTTAAAGAGTGATATAAACTCCAATTCTCTTGCTGTTTCTTTATATATTCTAGTTTAGGATAGTTTTGGCATTTTCTTGCATTTTCTTATATTGTATATCAGCATGGTTTTTAAAACAAGTTGAAAACACTGAAATAGCAAAACTGTGTATCATTCATAGCTGACTTGCAATTTTAGATGCCACAATAATTTATCATACTAATGTGGAACTCAATTTAGGCTGTGACCCACTATTTCCTTCTCTAACATAGTTAAGCCGTTGTCAGTGAGTAGAACCTTGAAATGCCTTTTGATGGCATTTCATGGGGGCTATATGCCTACTGAAAACTACCTATCTTTCCTTGCTTTCCATGCTTTTTATACCTCAAAAGTAGCCCACAGGGCTCTTATTGTTATAAGGAGAACATTTGGAAATATTTTGTTGCATAAGAAAATAGAAGCATTTTTGTTTAACATATTTCAGGATATTTTAAAACAGTGCCCAGTAGGCACCTAAAATGTACATACAAATCTAGTTACACAGAATAAATTGCATTTATGAATTGCCATTATGTAATAACAGGTATGTATGTATGGCCACCTTTATCAAATTTACTGAGTGAAATTAGAGAAATGATCACTAATAAATTATAAATGGCAAATAGAAACCAACTTTTCATGTGTGTAAATATGTCATTTGTCAGATATTTCTGGAATTCCACTTTCAGACAACAGTGATACCAAAATGGGCATGCTGCTGAAAATATCTAATAGCTAAACCTGTATAAAACTGTATTTACATGCAACAATTTTGACTTTTGCAAGAAAGAAAATAGAGTTCTGCTACAATATTTTGGTTTTGCTGTTTCAGAGTTCTGTTTGCAAGGTTTGATCCTAAAGGGTAACAACTGAAACCACTGAATCTTGAATACAACAGTTTTCATTTAGAACTATAATTTTACTTAGTAAAAATATCAAGGGGCAGGATTATGTACATTATATATATGTAAGAAGACCATTGACAGCATTAGTGGGTTGACTACTTTGGCCTTGGAGTAACAAAATGAATGTTAGCAAAATCCAGTTCTGTTTTTGAGGAAGACACACATAGATCACAAACAAATGAACAAGCTGTGTATGTACATACACACATATGTTAGTTGTATATATGTGTAGAAAATAGGTAGAGATGTGAAAGACAGGCAGAGATTATATAGATACAGATATGGGTACAGACATAGATCTAGACACCCTTTTTTATACGTGTGTATTTTATGAAAATCAATATACCACATGTAGAGTGATAATGGTTTTAATCTGAAAAATACATATAAGAAGACTAAGACAGATTAAAAGGCTTGGTTTGTTGTTTTTTTTTTTAAAAAAAAAAGCGAGGAAAAGAAAACAAAGAAAAAAAGAGATGAGTTCATAGGCTGACCAGAAAATATGAGTAATGATGGTGCATTCCCTAGTTGCATTTTTTTATTATTTCTAAGCAAATATTATGTGTAAATCTATATCTTATTTCACATGCATTACAGGACCGAAGTAGCAAAACTGACACCTAGGCAGACTAGTATTAAAATGTGAAACCATTTCTAGAAAGCTGTGCATGGTATGTCAAAGTACAGTCAACTTGCATTAACTTAGTAAATCTGTAGTGCATCACTGAACATTAGCTCTATTTCATCCATTATGGTGCAGAGATTGCTTGTTGTGTTCCCAGGGCTCTTTTACATGAAAGACCAATAGTACTGTCTGCCAAAACAGTCTTCCCCTGTCAGAGTAGTTTTAATTGAGCTGAGCCATAGGACCCTACCCTGTGCTGTTACAAGGAGAAGCGAACCATTTGGTAAATAACACTCTGAGATTATAGCTGTTAAGAGTATAATGGACAGTTACTTTAATATCCTACTCAACTAGGACACTGCAAACATGTCCATAGGTAGTCATTTTACCTAGTAATCCCATTTTCTAAAACAGTGTGGGTCTGATGCTTTTTGTCTATCTTTTAGGTGAAAATCACTGCTTGTATTGGCAACAAATTTTGTCTATTCTGTTGTCTTTGGAGGGAGATAGAAGAGGTCATATTTAGAAAGCAAACATTTACTACTTAAATTCCTTCTAATTCTTTAGAACAACTATATTACCCAAGTAGAATGAAAACTAAAGGGATTTAAATATTTTAGATTTTTTTCAATGAAAATATGTTGTTTTTTTTTTTGAAATATTAATTGAAACGGAAAATATTTTCTTTTCAAGCTTATGAGACTGATTGTAAACAATAACAAATATAAACAGGTGTAAATAGGCACCTGAATTTTAATTTTTTTTTAATCTGAATAATTCTTATATTTGAAGATATATAAATTAATCTATATCATTCATTTTTAGCTTCTAATTGATTTAAGAAATAGCATATCAGCAGAGTAGAATGTCTGGAAATAAACCAAACAGTAACCAAGTAGTTCCCAGCAAGCTTATGTAAGCTTGTGTATGAAAAAAAAAAAAAATCATGAGTGATCAAAATGGAATTAGAAATGCAAGGTCTTTCCTCAGTTTTTGGATACAGGACATAAATAGAAGCATCCTTCATTTAATATCTCTGACAGACCATCAGAGATCGAATAAATAGTTATGATGATTTCTTACAATGATGATAATGATTTGTACTTTCCCATTAATTCAGTTTAACAAGTTTATCCATGTCAGGCAGCAAACTGCTGGGAATGTGAAGTTCATTGTACTTCCATTCTGTACAGACAATCTACTGTGTTTGTCCAGCACTGAAGATATACTGGAGACTCATCAGTTTACAGGACATGACATTGTAGAGACCAGAACATGGAGTTTTTTTTTTTCAGAGAGAAAACCAAAAGAAAAAAGACAAGCTTAAAAAGGACAGGACAGGCTTTATAAATTATTGTGGTTGAGGTGAATGCTTCCCAGCAGACTCTTTGTAGCCATTCGAGAGAAAAACAGACCTAAAAGATACAATTTGTCTAATGTTGTTTTTCACTTTCTGTAAGGATACATGAATCACTGTCCAGACATGACTACTTCTTTTGAAAAAATTTTGACTGCTTACTGAGTGCTCTGGAATGGTGAAGAAACTTTAACAACAAACCGAAAATAGTTACACTTTTTATCTTCTTCAGGTATTCTTGCACAAGCTAAAAACAAAGCACGTTTGCAGGAGTCCTTTTATGAGATATTTACCACTCTATGTATCTAAAGTGCAAATCCTAGTCTTTACAATGTACAAGCATTGAGAGAAAAGTATTTATGCTTAGGGCATCTTTACTTCTCTGTGTAAGAAGGGCAAATCGGCACAGGCTGTTTTCTGGAAAGTGCGGTTGTGGCAGCCTTGTTAGACCTAGAAAAAACTCTGAAATTCAGACAGTCTGCAATAAAGGCAAACACAGGTAGTAAATGAGCATTCATCTAAAGGTATTATATTTATAGCAATGACACTTTATCTCAAAAACTAGAAAGACAGCCACCTCAACAATGGTATTGATACCAGAAATCTGCCAGCTACATAAAGTTATAGATTAAATAGAAGTTAACAGCTCATTTAGAACTCATAGCTCCTTGAAAGGCAAATCTACAATGAAATCTAAATCTATAATTAATCAATAATTTTCACTCCTACAGCGCTTTTCTTTTCCAAGGTGCTAATCTTTCCACCTTCAAAGAATAACAGAAACTGGTATAGGTCAGTTGTTGGCTTTATGAACATCATAACGTTCAGGGAAGTGACTGTAGTACTTCAGTTTTCAAATACACACGTCTGTATTTTAAATCCATTTTAGCAAAGTCATGAAATAAAAATAACTTTTAAAAAATTAAAATTGGATATTTCTATTGCTCTATGCACTTGTGAGAAGCTCTGGAAGACCGTGTAGCTAGTATTTTACTCTTCACCTGTTGAAGTGGCATAAAGCAAGCAGTTTACTCTGATGCTTCCTGACCCCTAGAGAAGGCAGTCCTATGCTACTGCTCTTCCTCAGTTCACTTCCACTCTTCTCAAGTTATTTCATCTGTGTGCTGTCTATCATGTTCTCCTAATCTTCAGTTAATCAATTCAGCTAATTGCACTGTTAGGAAAGTAAACTTTTTTCCACCTTGTCTGCCTGTTTTTCTATCTTCCCTTCCTCTTCCCTCTCTTTGTCTTTTCCTCCTTCTTTCCTCCTTTCCTTCTTTCCTCACTTTCTCTGTCTTTCTAGTTATTTTTCTAAGGACTAACAAGGGGCCAGCTAGATTCCAGAGCTACTGAAAAGGGTTATATAGGAATCTCTCCAATAGTTATATTAACAAAATAGTTAAAGCACTGTTATTGTTGCATCAAAAGGTCAAAAGCTCAGTGGCAGCAGGATATTTGACTGAATTCTTGGTCTCAGGAACTCTTGACCTGACAGGTCTAGCCCTGACCCTTGCAGCTGTAGGGTCTGCAATTATAGGCTGTACACATCTACAGCATGTTGGACCTGAAATGACCTACAAGGGTACTTATCAGCCCTGAGAAAACTTGTAAGATGAGAGCAAGCAATGCTAAGTGACTGTCAGAAAGAGTATGTTGAATGCTATTTTTAGTCACTTTTTCATGACTGGGAAACCTGTAGATTCTGTTTGAACCTCCCTCTATTGAGAGAGAGGGCATATCACTCTAGGCCAAAAGTAAAATGCCAGCTGGATGGTGGAAATTATTTGAGAAAATGTGTACCACCTATTTTTTCTAGCTCTTTTTATCCAGGCTCTATCAATCTCTTCCAGCTGCCCTTACATTGAAAATGGATCCCTAGAAACTTAATAGCTGCACAACCCTACTTACTAGTCTTACTCAAAAGCAAATTTGGCTGATGTAGGGCAGGTGTTGCTAAATAGGGTATTGTATGTTAATTCATCATCAATGGAGAATCTGAAATCTTTTTCAGATAGCAATACAATCAACCAAGATAAGGAAATTCCACTTTTTTTCAGCTGTCTTACCTAATTTATTATGCATTTCACAAGCCAGCATTCTATGGGGGAAAGCATTGTGTTTTCCTCACAAATTAAATATGCAAATGGACTCAGACAGCAATGTTTGAATTGTAGTAACAGCATATATTTTGATTTGCCTTCTATCAGTAAAAACAAGAAAAAAATACATATTATATTCCATAATAATAGTTTGTAACATTCTTCTCCATATCTTTGACATTACAAAATTAAAATAATTTTCTCATTTCCATTGTTTTAATAACTTCTGCTTCCATTCTGAAACCACAATGGAAATTAAAGGAAAACAAAGGAAATATCATTACAGAAGTTGAATATGTATTGTATCAGGGAATTTACAGAAAGAAAATTAATATGAAATAAGTTGTTATGTTGTCAGACCTTACACAGATGAACAGCAGGCAGCTACTGTGGACCTAATATTTTTTTAAAACTAAAATTATCATCTTTTCTACTTAAAAGAAGAAACTGTTGTAGTCTTGGATATCACTGAATGACAGCAGTTGAAAAATGTAACTAATATAACTGAAAGTACAGAGTAGGCCATTTCATTGTAACAGATAAGAGGACTGAAATTTAAAAAGAAGCTTGGAAACATTTGCCAACAGTTGCTTATATACAACATAATAATGTGTTGGACTATATAATACAAGAATACTAGTACATTCAATCTCAGAAAATTAACTTTGAGTGAATTAAGAAAGCCAATGAACAAAGTGCAATGCACTAAAATAGACAAACTGGAAGAACTCTGGAAAACATTCAAAATGTCACCTGGAAAGATGAAGTCTATAGGAAATACATATGAGTCAATATGAAAGTACAAAAGATTCCACGAATTATTAAGGATGAAAAGGAAAGTGAAGCCAAGGAGGAAGAAGTAAAAAAACAAAGAGGGATGTTCAAAATCAATGACAATAGTCCTTGATAAGAGCTTACAAATTAAAAGACAGTCATAATTATTCTTACTTACAATCTTAAATTCCTGTAATTATGGTTTGATCTAAAACTCACTGTGGCCAGCTGAAGTTTTGTAATACTTTGAGTGGTTTAATGACAGAGATATAGAAATTTTCCTTTTCCATTAATTGCCAATGGTGTGTAACATTTCAACAGTACCTGCACAAAAGAAATTAGGACAAAACATGTTTCTGACAGTTTCAGTGCTATTGTATTTCAAAAGTGGCAAACAGTGAGATTCAAGGCTTGTTGAAACAAGAAAACATTGTGCTTTTGTAGATGGTATAATCATTAAAGATTTGTCCAATGGTTTTAAAAGAATTCCACAGAGCAAGCAAACATGAAACCAAGGCTTTAAAATCATTCATGTAACACTGTGTTGATCAAGTCAAATGTGAGATGTAGAGATATGATATAGATAAAGATAGAGGAATTGTGGCACTAGTAAGGTTACCACGTTATGGCTTAAGTGATACCTTTAAATTGAGTCTTTCAGAGGAAGAAATATTTTTGATTGGTAATATCTAGTATACTATTTGGGTATTTGTAGTAGAAAAATGGTTATTTCAAATAATAGATTAAAAAAAGTACTGACAACAATATAATGGTTAACTGATAAGATTGAATTAGCTCTTCAGTGAGTTTACAGTTAATAGATGATATTTTATTTCATATACTTGATATAGCGTTAATGTGGCTCCATACAGATGGTGTTTTACTTTCTGAATTAAAATGATCTTTTTTTTTCACTAGAACCTTGTATTCAAGAAATGATTATTTGTTCTTGCTAAAAACCTGAGCAGTGACTAGTTCATTATCAAATGTCCCTACAGTTCTTTAACATGCAAGCAGTTTTTAATCAGATCTTCCCACTGATTGAAGTTATAAGTTTATTTAAGAATTAACAGTTCAAATAAAGCTCTTAGTTGTAATGTGTCTCCAGTGATAACTGCCATTCATAAACCATACCATTGTTTTATGGCAAGCACACAGCAAGCAAGCAATGATGCACACACATCTGCCAAACCCATTGTTTTTCATGGCAGTACTGGATTCTTTGATTTTTCACATAGCTCTAGTGAGAAATCCAGCTAATCAGCTAATTTTGCTGATGTCTGACTTCAGGTGGAGAAAAGGAAAATTTAAGATTAAATAAAATTAATTTGTGCATGGTAAGATACCAGAATATTTAAAAATTGTCTTGTGTTTTCCCTGCATTTAAATTCCAAATTTCCTTTATCCTCTCTGATTTTAATTGAAGCAACTTTTATTTAAAACCAAAATAAATAATAAGATAATAAGTTTTATCAGATATAAAGCTTTTGTAATTACTCTGGAATAATTTGAATTATTTGCAAGAGCAGGTCACAAGGCAGAGTAGGGTAAAGGAAAATGGAACACAGTGCCAAATAAAATGAGAAAATATGGTGGATGGTGTATAATTTTATTTGTTGGATCCTTTATCTCCGGTTGAAAAACCTTATGTTGTCATCATTACTTTTCTAATTACATTAAGATAAGATAGTTGAAAATGACTTGACATCTTTGTCTTTTCTTTTGACATTTTCAGATTTAATTATGTGTTAATTAACTTGGAGTAATTCTACCAGACATTTGTTCCCAACATCTTCCAGATTCATGTGGATTTTAAATTATGAGGAATAAAGCAATTAAAATCATGTTGGATCATTCCTTATTGTTAAAAACATGTTTTGTTGTACAATTGCAAAATGAAAAGCCATGCGCTTCTGAAATCTCTTTGTGTGAGTCTGTGACTGTTCTTTTGCAAGAAATTATTGGAACTCCTTACAGATAATGTTTAATTTAAATACGTATAAGATGTGAGAAACTGTATTCAAATATGAATAATAGTTTTGCATAAAGCTTTGAAGGGTTAACTTGCAATGCAATTCTAAAATACTAAATCTATATGTTTTATGGATTAGTATAATATATATGTAGGCAATGTGTAAATATTCCTTTTTGAAAGTAGTACATGCTTTCAAGATATGCAACCACCTACACATTATTGTAAGCTAAATTAGAATTGACTGCAATCTTCAAGCATTTCTAAAAATAGCCTGCTAGCCCTTCTGTTGGTAGAAAAACAAATCTCAGAGATTCTTAAAACTTGCAGGTTTTAATTAATAAAATACATGACAGTAAATAAAAAAGAGTTGTTTGGTTCTATTTATATAACTCAAACTCTACCTTCATATGTAATGAAAGAAAGAAAAAAAACAGCTGTAATGGAAAATTAAGAGCTTTGAGATGTCATTGTGGATGAACTGAATGAAGATAGTATAGAAGAGGTGAGAGGGAAAAGAATAGAGTTCAGATTTTACAAGGAAGGTTATAAACTTCAAATGACAAATATGAAAAAAAAGATGTAGAGACAGGAAGATAAAAGATAAAGTTGGCAAGAAATTAAGAAAGAAACGTAAATTAATTTACCTGTAAAGGTAAAAAAAAAAAAAAAGAAATAAATACGTTTCATTCATTGTGAATGAAACATATTGCTTATGTCTCAGCAGAATTAAAGCATATAACAAATCCTGGATTTTCTTGAGAGGATGACTTCACTGTTTCATAACTTAGCTTTCATTACTAGGTCTTGGTTCATGGTAGCCCTCCTAGCTTTTTGAAAGCTAGTTCCCTGCGAACAAAGTACAGTTACGGCTCTGAGATAGTCAGCAACACCACTGCTCAACGGAAATAAAGCTGACACTGGGTCTAGTTTGGCTGTCTTTTCCCTAAATATCTCTCTACTATTATTCCAGCACGTAATGCCAAAATCCTCAGGGCATACAGAATGTACTTTGAATAGTAATGGATTTTAGTTCTTCAACTTTTTATATTTATAACAGAGAATTATATACTTTGGAACAAACACTAATTTCTGCTACTAGTTCAGGGCTCTTAACTCAAGAATTCTCCAGGAGGAGGAACTGGATTATTAATATATGATGAAGCTGTGAAAAGGCAAGAACTGTTGTAGGATGTATCAAAAAAGGTAATTACATGAGAAATAGCAGGCACTGTTGATATCTTACCTGAAGTAAGATTTATCATTCTGTTTAATAATGAGAAACATGAATTCACACTAAAGCAGCTGGGAAACAGGTAGCTGGGAAAAATGTATAACATGCATACCTTACAAAAGAAACCTTGCACTGAATGTACTTGCTGTTTAAATTCCCTATGGAAGGAGTCAGAGAGAGGATAGCATTCATGAGGGAGGAATAAAAGAGCTATTTAAGCTAATATAAAAAACAAACAGAAAGTTAGTTGGTTGGATATGACAATATAGGCAGAGGAACACAGGAATATAACCTAAAGGCAAGAAAAATGGGTGGCAGCTTAGGGAATCTTTTCCTGTCTTTAGAATAGCACAGCTGTGGAACAAATTACTCCAGAAGTCATGGGGACAAAAATGAATATTGTTTTAAATGACCTCCATCAATTCCTGGAAAAGGTACCAGGGACCTAGTTCCAACAACTCAGGAAATTTTATTCAAGTTCCCTGCCATTATACCTCAAGATGCTATATATAAAAAATTATTTTTACTGATATACTGAAAAGGATTGTAGATAGAACAACAAGAGGCTATAGCAAAGTAAAGGCAACACATACTATTCACTGCAGTGAGAAGTTCTCATTTTCTTTATTGCACATTCACTTGGGACATTTTCTGTAGATAGATTAGATATTTACCTCAAAATAAGAAATAAACAATTGTTTTTCCTTGTAACAGCTTGGTTCTTGTCAATAAAAGTTTTATACAACTTATGTGGGAGCACTTTTAAAATTTTAGCAATAAAATATTTATTGGCTACAATAAAAGAAACTCAAGAGATATGTACCTTGGCTTATTTCAGTAAAATAAAGTGTTGTCCAAATATCAGAGAAATAGGTGCTGTATTCATGTATTTTTAAAGTAGAAATAAAACAATAGTAACACATGATAGCATTTTTTTCCTATACAGAGCATTCTTAAATGCAAATAACTTACAAAGCCTCAGAAAAAAAAACATTGTACAAAAGCACCAGTAAGCTGGGGTGAGCAAGAGGGGGCCAGGGAGAGGAGGAAAAAAAAAAAAAAGGACCTAAAATATACTAACGTTTTTAAAGCAAACTGAGCAGAATAAAGAAACACAATATTTGCTTCATCAGCCAGACTGGTATTTTACCATTTAAAAATTATGTTGGAAAAATTGCCACATAACAAGTTTAAGGGACAGTCATAGCAAATCTTATTAAATGTTATAAACAAATAGTATCATAAAAATATTTTTCCAACTCTAATATTTTTAGTGATGACATGCAATAACAAATTCTAACATCCTGATTGCATCCATAACTTCTCTCTTTACGTCATGAAACTGCAAAGCTGAAAGGGGTCCCAAGTAGCCATCTAGTCCATTATTCTGGTCCAGAGCAGAATCATCTACACTTACAACATCCCTGATGGATATTTTAAATCTGGTCATAAAGAAGTAGAGAGTAATGGAGACTGTGAAGTCATCCAAGGCAATTTAATCCAATATACACTATTGTTACTGCTAGAATGTGTTTCCTAACACTTAGTTTGAATGTTCCTTGTTTTGGCTTCAGTGCATTTTTTCTAGACAATTCACTTTAGACTTGCAGATCAGATTGTGAACTTCTTTAGCTCTACCAATCTTTGTCTACCTGAAATCCATTACCATGCCATCTTTCCTTCCTCTCCTCTCAATCCTTCAGCCCATCCAACTTCTTGTATTTAGGCTACGTAAATGCCATTCTTTCACAACTTCCCTGATCACTGAACAATAATTTTGCTTCTCAGTTGGAAAAGTGCCAGTGATTTTTGAGCTTTCTGTCTAAGATGTTATTCAAAGTAATGATATTTCCTGATTGAGGAGGTTGATAACAGCAATCAATAAACATCAAATCCAGCACAGTTTTTGCATATGAATTAAGTATATAACTGAGACTCCTGAATCGATTTCGGCAGTTGACTTCCAGAACTTCAGAATAAACACAAAAGGTTGAAGGAATAATATTTGTTTTAATTTAATAAAATGTATTATGAACAATGAATAATATACTGAGAGGGTTAAGTCATTTGTCTTCCAGGCAAATTTGAAAAAGTGGCTTCAAAGCAACCTCTGAAGTTGTTGCTACTTACACAGAATTAAGAACTATCTCCAGTAGAAGTGCCATATTCAGGTATTGCTAATTTTGCTTCAGTTTTCTTATCTACATCTCTTCCCATACCTTAGATTTCATATATTTGGTAAGTATTTGCATTCTATGTTTAATCTACTGGTTAAAAATTCTCTTTCTGTTTTTGGCATAATCCTTGAGCCTTACAGAAAATAATAGCTATACTTTTAAATGAATAAGACTGGAGAAAGGTTACTTTTAAACTCAAAAGCAGGTAAAAATATTGTGAATTACATAAGTCTAGTTCAACCAATGCTTTGAAATTGAGATGGGAGCAGAAAGTGATCTGGCCCTTTTCAGAGACTGGATCCCATTGGATCATTTTCTCTGTTGATTGCTCTACATGTGTGAATTTAATTTCACACCTAGGAGAAACTGCTGTGTCATCCAGCATCCAAGAAGATAAAGTCACTTTGAAAACCTTATTTTACAAGTAATAAAATACTCCAGTGGGAATAACAAGCTATCAGCAAAGCAGATAGAGTTTTCCATTTGCTATGCATCTGATAACTTTTTTTCCTGCAAGTATTTCACAGTAGAATTGAAGCATTCTGCTAGATGCACAGTGTATGTTCTGCTAAGGAACAAACAATAGAAGTTCTATAACTCTAAAAGGGTTTATTACCCATGTTTTTCATGCTCAGTATACTATGCGAATATTTGTCAAGAAGCTTCCGCTTACACAGTCGACTTGAGAATGACACTTACAGCTGATATCCCTGTAAGATTGATTTGTTACTGGGGAGATTCTTTAATGTCTAAATCTTTCTGAATAAGGCAGCTTTACTGTCCACAGCAAAATTCTTCTCTACACAATGTTCATAGCTGAATTCAATATAGGCCCAATTAACATTATGCAGTATATCTTGATGCAAATAGTATTGCCATGGTTTGAGTTTTGCCTTTGTTAAATAGCCATGGATGTAGATATGCCAATTAAGTAGTTACATTTGCATTGTAGGCCAGCCCATAAACACCACAAAATCACATAAAATCTCTGCAAACAACTCAAAATGTTAAAATAACTTCAAACTTAAGTATTTTTACTTGGTACATAAATTCAATGAAAAATTCATGTTCTTAGACTTCCACGGTCTGAAATATTCTTCCTGAGCTCTGAAATATTTCTGTATTGTAATATATGTTCATCTGTTTGTTTCAACTCTGTTTCTCTGGCTACTATTTAAATTATTTTTTTCTTTTTTTTTTTTTTCCCAAAAAAAGCTCTCTTAAATGTCTAACATACGGTCTAGTCAAGTAGGATAAAATATTTTTGCTTGTTGTACTATATCCATTAAATATTTCAGTTTGTATCTTTCCCTGACACAGATGTCCTTTGCAGTTCTTAACTTCTGACTGCTTGAGTTTGCCGTTTAAACAGCATACTTTTAGGATATATTTTAGCATTATATTCTTGAGTTGTTGGTCACTTTTTCTGTGAAGGTTTTAAAATTTATGCAAAACATCATATCATTCATAGTAAAACTTATTAACAAGTTCTGAGCTCTGGAAATTCAGAAGCAAGAGACAAGTATCTATCAGCTGATTTAACCAGGTAGCTATGTTAAGTAAACTTTTCCTTAGGAGGAATTTTTTTTTTAGTAGAAAAAAAGTTATCATTTGTTGTGCAGCACCTCTCAGGTATTGGGATCAAGATCTGTTTTTAAACATCACATTTAGATACCTTCAATGTTTCTCCATATGAGGTATATGCTCAGACTCCCACGATAGTCAGTGGAATATATTTATGTTCAGCTATTATTTTGGAGTGGTGCATTTATATTTCTTTTGAGGAAAAAGAGAAAAATAGTTTTCACGAGACTAGGAGAATGTATTTCTGTATGCTTTGAGGGCCTTCTTCCCCTCAAGGTGTAATTATCAGAGGAGTATTTTGTAAAAAGAGATGTAAGACTAATGTGGAAGACAAGTTTTAGTCTTGCAAAAAATGTATAAACGATTATTTCTTACTTCTATGTAACAGAGAGGAATTATTTCAGGAAGCTACATAAACAAATAATTCAGATATTGGAGATGTACTTCTTCACTATATATGAAGCATATATTTAATATGATACAAGAAGGGTTTTAACCTGCTGTATCAGTGAACTAGGACATTAGTGTGTTTGGTGTGTTGCTCTCTTCTGTGCATAAATTATAGTTCTAGCATAGCTTGTAAAACTTCAGTTTGGGGTAGTGTGTGGAAAATGTTTTGAGAACGGTGGTATGAGGCCCTCTGGATTAAATATATTTTTTTTTGTAGTGTCAACAACTACAGGGAGCTGGGGTGACTCAGATGTCCCTACCAATCACATATTCCTAGGAGCTTACTATTACCGTCCTCAGTTTTTAATCTGTAACCAGATATTTGAAATAAAAATATTCATTTGAAAAGAGATTAGTTACTGTTCTAGATTGAGTTTGGTGTGTTATGCCATTGAAACACAATGTATTTGTGACACAGCATGCTGAGATTCATGTGCTAAAACCACAAAGTCTGATGTTCCATTTAAATTCCTCTCAGTTAACATTCATTTGTCCATAGGAGTATACTAACAAAGTTATTCTACTGAATGATTGTCATGCTTCACTGATTACCTGAATTGATTATATTTGTGTAACTTAACGTATTTCTGGGAGTGACTGAAACTTTTAATCACTTGTGAAGGAAAGAACAATGAGACTTTAAAATGAATTGTTCATACAAAATGTTAGAAAATTTGGCAGGTAGAGCAAAGTGAAAAAGATTAGTATTTTGCAGTTTTGTCTCTTCCCCCTTTTATATCACTGGTTTTTAAATTAAGGCAGTACAATAACAGAAGGAAACAAAATCCCACACTTTAAGCTGTTCTTTCAAAGCTTAGGAGATTGTGCTAGGATTTTTGCAATTTTGTAATGGAAGGAGTAACAAAATGCAAAAACTGTAGTCATGAAGTTGCATTTTGACTTGATTTTTACTATGGTTTTGTTACATGGAAAATGGAGGTTAGTAAGAGTTCCTGTGTGCTTGCACATGTGTTTCCTTCATCTCCTTCATACCTATTTTTACCTTAAGCCTAAGTTGCCATGTACTTTTTTTTAGTCAATGAAATCACCGGTAAGGGCTATTATGAAGACATACAAGTGTACAAAAAATCTGTAATGCATTTCAGCATCAGTAGAACCAAAAGCTATGAGTTATATAATGTAACAAGTTGTTATATACAGTAAGGTGTTACATGTTTCTTCCTTCAATTTTATAAAGATCTAGTAGGGATGGACCTGCCATATCAAAATTGAGTTGCCCTGGTTACCCATTCTAAGAAAAAGATGAATTTGATCAGGTTTCTGATATGTTCTGAGGCAATGGTATACTGACTCTTAACTGGTGTGGCAGGTACATATTTTTTATTTCAGTCATGAATCTCCTTATCATAACTGGAATTAAGGAGAAAAATATTTACTAAGAATTCCTTCAGATTGCATTTCAGTTCTTCTTTGGAGCTGCTCATCTTGTGAGATATCCAATTAATGAACTATTCTTTCACACAGTACTAAACTCATTTAAATTTAAAATCATCAATCTCAACAGATTCAGGTCCTGAATAAGCTGAAATATGTTCTCCTGATGACTACAGCCAAGGCTGCTGCTGATTACCACATTCTCAACCAGTTCTTCCCCATTAGTGAATAGCAGTGTGTCATACCTGGTACCTGGTTGTCCCATTCACAACTTGCTGAAAGCTAGTTAGTCCTGGCACACTCCAGAAATCCTGATGGCTGCTTGTGTCCCATTGTGCTCCTCTCTATGACAGAGAGGCTTCATTCAGGTGTTTAAAGGCTTTGTCTGCATACTCAGCCTGATCTGTAACACACTCCTACAAAGTTCTCCCCCTTAACAGCCTCTCTCCTGAACTTAACCCTCAAGCTCTCCATTAGTCCATTGTTTATCACATCAAAAAGCTCCCTGCACCTGACCTTATCCTTCAGACACAGGTTAAGATCTTTGCCGTCTCATCTTCTCTGATGGTCTGTCCTAAAGAGCAAATACTTGTCCATTACACTTGGCCCACCATGGCTTAGTTATTCCAACAATGTTGTACATTTACGACTAAATGGGAGCACTAGTTCCCCCTGATGGTTTCCAAAGCTCTGCACATTTGTGAGAAGGCACCTGAAGAGGGCCTCCTTTCACCTCATTTTATCTTTCCTCAGGTGTCTCTTCTCACTGTTACTCCTGCCCACTGACTGTGGTTTCTCCTTTCCCACTCCCATCTCATTCCTGGGTTAACACTCTCCTCACCACATTGGCTGGCTCTTCCCCATTCTGGTCAATCCTGTCTCTTCCTAGGAGATCCTTAAAAAAGTTTCTGTTGTCAAAAAAAAAGCCAAATCCCTGCTAATGACACCAGCTTTGCAAAGAGATGCTAACCTTCACTATCACCCCACACATCCCCAAGCAATTCATAGACAGCATTGAGGAGACACCAGACTGGCACCCATGCCCATGGCCCTCATCTACACACTCTTGTAGTCATGCTTGATATGCTTAAGACCTTCTGTTATTATTGGTGCTTGTATTGGTTTTCCGTAGCAATGTTTTGGTAGTAGAGGGGCTGGAGTGATGGCCTTTGTGAGAAGTGATCAAAGGCTGCCCCTGTGTTGGGCAGAGCCAGTCCCCGTCAGCTCCATAAAAGGTCTGCCACTGGCCAAAGCTGAGACCATCAGCAACGCTGGTGGTACCTTTGTGATAGCATATTTAAGAAATTATAAATGAAACTGCACAGCAGCTGTGAGAGAGGAGTGAGAAAATGTCAGACAAAACGTCAGAGAAACACCACTGCAGACACCAAGGTCAGGGAAGGAGGAGGAAGATGGTCCCCTAGGTCCCAGAGGAGATATTTCCCTGCAGTCCATGGAGAAGACTAAGATAAAGCAAGTTGTCTCCCTGCAGCCCTGAGGACCACATCACAGCAGATATCCATCCAGCAGCCCATGCACAATGCCATGCTAGAGCAAGTGAATACGCATTGGAGGAAACTGCAACACACAGAGACTCAACAAGAGAGCAAGCTCCTGGGAGGAGCTGCAGCCTATGGAAAGGAGGACATGCATGAGCAGGTTTTCTTGCAGGAACTGTAGCCCCGTGGAAGACCCAATCCTGTTTTTGAAGGACGGTACTCAGTGGAAGAGACCCATCCTGGAGCAGTTCATGAAGAACAGCCTGAGGGAAAGTCTCAGGTTGAAGCATTTCATGAAAGACTGTATCCCACAGGAGGCATCCCACCCTGGAGTAGGTGAAGAGTGTGAGGAGGAGGTGAACTGGCTGCAATCCCCATTCCCCATCCCCCTGTGCTGCTCAGCAGGATGGAAGTAGAGGAGCTGGGAATGAAGGAGAAAAGTTGAGGCTGGGAATAAGAGGAGGTGGGGGAAAGGTCGTTTTAGTTTTTGTATTATTTCTCACTATCCTACTCTATTTTTAGTGGACAATGAATTGAATTAATTTTCCCAAATTTGAGTCTATTTTGCTTGTGAGCAATCTCCCTGTCATTGTCTTTTAATCTTTTTTTTTTCCTCTGTCCTGCTGAGAAGTGAAATGGAGATAACAGCTTCGTGGGCACCTGGAAGCCAGCCAAAGTTAACCCACCACAGTGTCCATGTGGAAAAGTAGCAAAGGCACTAGTCTGAGGTCTGGATGAGCAGCATCCAAGATCTGAGTCCCCAGCAAGCAGCAAACCTCCCCAACAGCAGGTCAGGCCAGCAGAGGGGGACCTCTCCACAACAAGGACTCATTTCACTGCTGTCACTGTTTCCTCCTAATGCTGCCATTTGCCTCACAGCACAGCAGCCTCCCCAAACACTGCTTTCTGCCATTTGTCTGATAACAGGGCCTATTTCTGTGGTTGCAGATCTGCGGGTGGAGGGTTCTGTTGGTGCCAGAAGTCATGATCTCCCAGCCTTTGCCACCACAGGAGTCTTCATTTGCCACCCAGTGAACACAGTCTCTGCCTGTCAGTCCCGGAGTTTCGAGCTCTCCTCTCTGCATGGTCTCAGAGAAGATTCTGCCGGTCTCCTTTACAGCTCCCTCGATGCTGTGCCATCTGCCCTCCTCTTCCCACAGCTCCTTACCTGGTTGACAGACCCGTCTCCCACAGGCAGGGACAGCACCTCCACCAGCCCCAGCTCTGTGACAGGCACTGGGCAGTCCTGCAACCCCAGGCCTGGGTAGCACTATCCTCCCTCCAGTATAGTTATGCTGTGAAAGGGGTAGTTGCTGCAGCCAGCGAGGACTGTGGCACATCAGCCTTCTTACTGTTCAGTCCCGCACTGCCTTCAGCAGTGTATCCAGCTCCTTTCCATGCTCACATACTGATGTGAGCTGCCTCCATTTGTGCTTCTTTTATTGCCTTTTCACATCTTAAATCAAAGCTATCCCTTAGTCAGATCTGCAGATCCGAAACCTATGCTGTAGTCTGTGAAAGAGATTGTATCTTTACTAAATTATTGAATCCAAGATTCGTTCTCCTAATTGGGTATGTAAGGATGTAAAATATTTCACTTCAAGCAATTAAGCTCTGTTGAATTTGGGTCCAGCTTTCCTGGAGCAATACATTCCCATTTATTAAAATCCATTTGATCCAGTTCATGCTATATATATTGCCAGTTCCTATCTTCAATATAATGCCCTTTATATTTGTAGAAATCACTGTTTGAGGCCATTGCAATTTACATACGCTTCTAGGACATAAGAATTTTGTCTCTGATCTGTACAAGTTCTGAAATAAATGAGGAGGAATATAGACAATGTAATTTTTTTTAAGAAAATAAAATTATTGTTATAACATGATGTGGTGAACGGAGATTTATGTCTCATTGAGACAGTGAATTCCCTTTCCCAGAGATGCTTTGTGGCTGCTAGGACTGCCGGGAATGGCTGGGAAGTGCCTGGATTTTTCTAGAACCTGAAGATAACGGACACTATAAAAGCAGAAGAGAGCCCCGCCTCTCTCTCTTTTCCGTCTGCGCCACCACCGGGAGAGAGCAGACCCCCTTCCTCGCTGGGCCCTGGCCCAGGACCAGGCCGATAGCCGGGAGTTGGCAGCGATTCTTCCACCGTCTAATATATATGGAGAATCTTCACGAACTGCTCCTACCTGCGTAGCAAGCCGTGAGTGCAATTCTCTAACCCCATCCTCTCCCCCCCCCCACATAGTCACGAGCCGAGAACAAGAAGCTTGTACAGGGAGGGTACAGGGAGAATAAACTTGCCCAGAGATGCCTGGGGAGAGGCGTTTCTGCCCTGACTTTACTCCAGTCAGGAGTTTTCGCTGAATTCAAGAAGAAACAGCTGCCTTTCCTGAAGGAGGCAGGTGACCTTGACTGTTATCTGCTTTCCAACAAACTTCTATAAACTGCCTTAAGGAGACAACAGGGGGGAGGAAAAGAAGGGGAAGGCTGCCAGGGAGCCCCCCCCCCCCTCCTCCGAGAAACCTCAGCCGGAGTTGCCAGAGCTGAATTTTAAAGGCACAAGCTGTTAAAATTCAGACTGACCAGATTGACTTGATTCCAGGCAAAGAAGAGAACGACTCTGAGACATCTTCTGCATTTACATACACTCACAACATATCCATATAGCAATAGAGACCTTTCTCTCTAATAAGACCCTTATTTCTACCCCTCAAACTCTTGATTTTCCTATTCCTTTCCTGGGTAGATTGACTGAGTAGTTATCAAACATTGAGAGATCTTCTTAATTAAACTGTTAAGATATAAACTAAGATATAGACTCCATAGACTGTGATAACGGTATTGCAATATTTGAATAAAACATAGATTGTAAGATATAAGAGTACTTCATAAAATAGACTTTGGCTTAGTATAAATAAACATATATTTTCATAAGAGGGTGTGTCTGATTCCTACAATTGGTTGTGGATTTGGAGGGAAGTGCCTCGCCCTTGATTCCATCTGGGGAGTGGTCTGGGGCCCTGGTGGGCGGGACCACATCCCTTGTGGGCGGACCTGTGACCCCTTGTGGGCGGACCCGTGACCCCTTGTAGGCGGACCCGTGATCCCTTGTGGGCGGATCGCGACACATGAATACCATAACTAGATTTTTATTGTTTGTATTATTCTTTTATCATTATTTCAATTATTATTCCTTTCGGATATACAGTGAAAGAGGGGAAAGTGAAGCAGTTTATAATACAACTTTATGACATAATTGTGATTCTTATACAGAATTCATAATCATGTCCCTCAGCTTTGACAATCTCACATATTTTAGCTCTATTATATATACTTATATCACTACACATATATTTAGTAGTTTCTTTTAAGTCATGTGCTAAACAGATTGAAACTTTTTTGTATCTTCTATAGCAATATAATAATTCCATATTTTTAAAATATTTCATGGGAATGTAGTCATTGCATCAACGTTTCCTAAGACAACATGTCCAAACAGTTTGTTTCAATGCAGCTAAAACAAATATTGTGTAAGGATAAAGGAGGCAATTTAGAAGTACTTTGTTTAGCAATAACCCTTTTCTCCACCTTAAATTCTCAAATCTTTAGTTGTTATTTGTACCTAATCAGCATTTTAAAATTCCAGACCTCAGAAGGAAGCATTCTGTTTCCAGCAGTTTTATCTTTTTTAAAAATATGCAGCAGATTTAAAAATTCAAAAAAAACCCATGGACATTTGTCTTCCTAAATCTAGAAAAATTGTAAGATATTCTGAGGAGTGAAGTCTGTTTACACACAATCAAGCACATAAATGCAAGCTAATCTAAATGGAAGAAATTGATTTGTAGTGTTGCAAGAGCCCATTGATTTTTATTCTGACAAAAGAAAATAGCCTCACTGACTACAGTCAACAGGAAATGAGGTCCCTTCTCTGAAGCTAAGTGTATACTTCAGTTATCTGATAAACACATAATCTCTTCAGCAAGCAGATGCCAAGCCATAAACTACAAAAAAAAAACCAAAAAAACCAGCACCCCAATAATCATATCAATCAGGTACACTATGCAGCACTACTCGCTGCCACCATCATCACTGAACCTTTTTATATTGAGATAATAGCTAAAGATGGTTGAAAGGACGAGTACTTCAAATCATGGCAGGTAAGTGGTAAGTTTGTAGGTGTTTTGTTACTGTCTAAGGAAGTTCTGTCCACAGAAACTGGAGGTAATGATCTTCCTTTTACCCTTTTTCATGGTAGTCCACTTGTTACAGAACTCCTGTATTGGTCTGAGCATTACTCCACTGTATTTGGATTTGAGTGAAGGTTAACCACCTCAGAAGACAAAGAACTGGCAAATAGAGTTGCAAATGTCTTTGCGTCTCCTTTGATGAAGCTGCTTCCATTTGTCTAAATATTTTGTTATTACTTTAATTAAAAGCCCAAGGTGGCAATCAGAGTCTGAAACAATCCTTGTAATCCACTTCATTGCCATTTTAAAAATTTGCCTTTTAGCATTTTTTTCTTTTGAAATATCTGTAAAAGATCTAAACTGTTAATCTAACATTTAATCCCTGTTAGATTGCTAATTGTGACTTTAATAAATCCACTTCACGGATGTGGTGAACTGACCCACATATTAAAAACTTTTGCCTTATTAAAACAGCAAACAAAGAACTACATTTCCCAGAATTACTTACAAAAAATCCTCCAGGAAACCGGAAGTAGGAAGTCATGTGACACCGACTATAAAAATCTGCGAGAAAAAC
>VZZY01008625.1:0-56541 GCA_013400335.1 Eurystomus gularis | reverse complement strand
TTATTATTATTATTATTATAAATATATTTATTAAATACTCATTAGTCTCCATATTTGCCTATAAGCCTGGTGGGGAGGTATTCCATTTTACCCTCAATCTTTCTCCCTTGAGAAGTAAGTCAGACGTCTGCTCGCCCAACCGCGACAATGAATAAACAAGAAGCACTTTTAAGACATATCCTAGCTACCTTTCTTAGGCTTAATATACAAAAAAACCCCTCCCAAACACTAAAGAAACAAAGAAGTATCATCCCTAAAAAACAGAACTTTAGTAGTTTCCAAATTTTGTATGTCAATAATTCATTAAAATATAATCACAATGCTTTATTTTAAGCAACATAAGGGAATAAACACATAATTTGTTAATCAAAACTAATGTCACTCTCCTTTCCTTTGCAAAATTCCCCACATGAGCATAATTTGTAAAATATCATAATACGTATAAGAACTTAAGAAATTTTCAAAATATCTGCAGTTCGTGGTACATTTACCAGTTTCAGATATGGCAGGTGCCAAGACTACATTTATCAAATTTTCTTAGATTTTTCAAATAATTATTCAATTATAAAATTGATACGATGTCACTAGGTCAGTGTGATATTGAACCCATAGTTATATGGCTGCCTATGAGACCCACAGAAATGAGGCTAAATATTAATTCTACCTAATGAAATTCTCATTGATCTCTATAATATATTGACTATACACTTTTTTAGGGCGAAGAAGTCTTAAAGGGTTTTCTTTGTATGTTTTTCTATTTTTTCCAGTTACTTTCTACAAAAGGGATTAAAAGAGTTGTTGATCCATACAGTAGATTAATTGCATAAGAACATAGAGTTCTAAATTCACACATAGACTGTGAATTTGACCTTTATCATTACACTATATCATCCAATTCAAATAGGAGCATATGCTGTAACGTAAATATCACAAGCACGATAGAAAATATAAGGCACAAGTATGTGATGCTGGAACTAGTGTTATGCAACATCTTATCTGAAAACTTTAAAACCCTTTTCCAAAGTTGCTTAGAGTTCTCCATAATCACTGAAGTATGGAAGTTTGTGCTATGTGGACTCTTATGTTAGAAATTCCTTTTCTCTTTATCCAAGTTGGTCATAATCATATAATTCATAAACAATTCAAGGCAGTAGAATTGTTCCTCTTACTTCAAAAAAGGCTCCAGATGACTGCAGTTTTTTCCTGATATAATTTCCATCTTAGGAAAACAACAAGTTTACAAAAAATATTCATTACAAGCACAAACCAACCAGTTTTTTAATTAAAAAAAAATAAAATAAAATAGGGCTATCTTGTCCACAATGATTGGAAATAACCACAATTAAACTACACATAAATTAAGTACTGAAATATTGATCTGACATGTCTATTACCATGATTCAGTCTTTTAGAAAGAGAGTTCTTAAGTGTAAAATATTAGAATAAAAATGAGAGAGGAAAAAGAAAGAAAAAGGGGATAATTGGAAGTCTAGATATTGGGAAAAAAAAATACCATACTCTAGATATTCCTTATTATGTGAAATTTATTCATCAAAAATACATGCTATAGGTCTTAAATAGGTGAACTAAGAATTCACCTCTTTTGATCCTTCTTGGAAGAATGATCATCATCATGTAGAGAAGTTCTTGATCTTATGAGATTGTGGACTCCTTTGAAGATTTCTACTGCTGGTAAAGATTATCTAATGTTCTGCAACCACATGGGAATCAAAATATGTGAGTTCATGTGTACTTATGTACACATACCTGCACTTGATTTCAGGGGGCTTGAACCTATAAGTGTAAACTCCAGTGAAAAACTTTAATTGCTCATCTATTGCTGACCAACTTTTCTGTGTTGTGGCACTGACAGTGATCAGCTTTTTGTCAAATAACTTGATCACAGAATTGTGCTCAAAGATGACTATATGTTCTGGGGAATACAGGGTTTATGAGCTATGATAAAGCTGATCTATTTCTCCTTCTGAGACACAGTTTAGGGAGGGTTTTTTTGTGGAAAAAAACTGAGACATAGGTTTAGAGAAATAGAAAGCTTAGGCATATTTATATGTGGCATACATTTTAGAAATGCACAGTGATAGCTCTTCTAATTTATTCTATGGTGGTGTACATTGAGGTATATTTGTTTATCTGAATAAAATCTCTACAATTTTGTTGTCTGTTGTTTTTTGTTTCCACTAAATCAGTTTGGTTCTGAAATGAAAACAGAGGAGATAGGAAAAGTGTATAAAAGATATAAGGTATTTTATAACATACTTAAAATGATATCCTGTGTACTTTTCTATTATAAATTAGTAATTCAACCTATTATCTATATTCAAGATAATAAGGTATTATTTGTTACTAATAAGGTACTATTTGTTATCATTGACATAATATGATGTCACCTCCATTACTAATATAAGCTTGTTAGAGTTTACCTATACTTATTAATCAAATATGGATTAAACAAGCTCTTATATCCTTTTACTTAGCATAACATGGTCAGACAGGACTATTCAGAATAGAAAACTATATATGTGTGTTTACATAGAATTGAAGCAGTGTTCAATTACAGATTTTTAAAAAAATCTTATTGCTAATGAAAATATCTTATTTAGCAGTTCTTTGTCCAAGTTCAAGCAGCCCATATGTTATCAGGCTACTTTTGGCCTCTAAAATAACCTCACAATGCTTTAAAGAGAGGGAGGGTTTGCTTGTTTTTGTTAAGGTTTTATATTTTGTTTTGGTTTAATT
This sequence comes from Eurystomus gularis, assembly GCA_013400335.1. Classification (NCBI taxonomy): domain Eukaryota; kingdom Metazoa; phylum Chordata; class Aves; order Coraciiformes; family Coraciidae; genus Eurystomus; species Eurystomus gularis. The sequence goes on along the minus strand of VZZY01008625.1, from coordinate 53,784 downwards.
TGTCTTGTTCTTTCTTCATTTTTCCTTGGAAAGATCTTAAATTGTTGTGTTTTTTTTCTTAACAATAATATTGTAACCCATAATACGATATTACTTTAGATATCAAGTAACATTCCTAACTCCACTCTAGAATTATATTAATTGGAATGATTAGGACATCTAAATCCCAGGTTAAAAAAGTTCTTGCTGCAATGTCAAAGCATATCACAGTCTAAATCTCAGCCTAAATCACAAATTCCATCAGGAAAACCATGTAGGAACATATATAATATATTTTATGGTATGTGAAATTTCTATTAGTACCTTTTTAAAAAGGAGATTGAGTTCAAAAATGTTTTCCCTCTTTTGCTTTTTACATATTAAAAAGCATAGTTAAGCAGTTGAATTGAGAGTATCTGTATCATTGATGGTTTAGCATGCTAGCTGCAAATAATTCACCTAGTGGGGGTTACAGATGAAAGCCACATGCTTGTGCTACTGGATCAACAAGTTTTATGCTGCTGGCATCAGCCTCCAGGTTCTCATTGCCAAAAGCAATTCTGTCTTTCTTCCTTCTTCTTTTTTTTTTTTTCTCTTCAGTTTAAAAACATGTGAAGTACAAGCTATCAATTCCCCACAACTACTGAACAAATTGCCTATAAAATGTTCTTTTAATAACTTCTTCAGGGAGAATAGCATGGCCTTTCAGTCAAGGATACCTCTAATTGTGTTGGATTTACTTGACATTTTCCTAGGATCTTAAGAAGTGATGAGGAAACTGAATTTAGCAATAAAGTGAAGTTTTTGACATTCACCTGGTCTCTAGTGAAGTTAAAGTAGTGATATTAAAGAACTACTACTTCCAAGGATGCAGCAATTACTTTTCTCAATTTTTTTTATTTGCTGAATAAGAGATGCAAATATTCTTCTCTTACAAAGATTCTAGCAACCGAATTGTTCCTTTTTAGTGTAGAGCAGGTTCATAAGTAATATAGATTAGACAATGGGAAGATGACTCACTGCTGAATTGCTGAAGCAAATGGATAGAATTAATCTTGAAATCATGCTCTGAAGAGAACAATCAGGTAATATTTGAATAAGTGTCTGTTGCACAGTAGGTAGTTTGCAGCAAAGTTGTGTAATTTATACAGTAGTCCAGATTGTTTGTTCAGTCTACCTTAAGGTTCAAGGTTGCAGGACGAATATACAAGGAGAAATTCCTCTCACTCCTTGGCTGTTGACTCATTCATTGATTCATTTGTGCACACAAACTAGCACAGATTTAAGACAGAACTTACTGTAAAGCGTGTTCACTTTGATCTAAGGATACCAAACCAGTTACCATCATTACTTTTGTTTTCCGTAATATGGAAAATGCAAGATCCCTCATATATTTCACTTCTCCAATTACTTCCATTCCTACTGCTTTTATTCTATTATTCCTCATTGTCTTGAGGGTATGAGTAGAATATTCATACAAATAAAAAATAGAACTAGCATTGTCAAAGCTATTTTTACCGTATAGCAGTTTAAGATGTTTCCTCAAAAGTGAGAAATAAAATTTCCCTGGAGCCTTCTCTACTTCAGGCTGAACAACCCCAACTCTCTCAGCCTTCATAGGAGAGGTGCTCTAGAACTCTGGTCATCTTCGTGGCCCTCCTCTGCACTTGCTCCAGCAGGTCCATGTCCTTCAAAAGAGGAAGAGGTTTCTTGGATTCAACTTGGGATTTAATGTTGATTTTGAGGCCTTCTTCATGGAACTACATGTAAAATCATCAGGACGTAGCTGGGAGATTTTCAGCCAAAACATCAGATAGAAGGTCTAATATCTTCTCCATTGCCTGGAGAAAGGCCACTTGATGGGATAGGCCATTCCTCTGGTGTCAGCTTTAGTCCTGTCTCTGTTGTCTTGCTCCAACAAAATCACAGTGCTTTGTACTGTTAGTACAAATGCCGCTTTACACCCAGTGTCTTCTTGCTCACTATTTCTACTGGATGGAAAACAAGGCAGAGCAATACTGTGAGTAGACCTTATCTCCTTCCCAACCACCTCAGCTCTTCTCCTGTTCTTATGTCTAAGTACCCTATGGATACCTGTGCCTACAGAGGATATTTTTCATTCATGACAATATTTAATGTCTGCTCAGTCTCATGGCTTTATTTGTATTGGTTTCATTAAACTCTGGATCACAGCATTACCTTTCTGATATGCAGTGAACAAGTAATTAGAGGTATTGTTTTATACTTAGGACTAAGTTATCACTCAAATCCTATCAAGATGTTTTGGGTGACATCTTTAGTCACCAGGATTAGTAGATGACCAATTCATATGTTGCAAATAATTTATCTGAAGTGTAACTGACCCCGATTGCTACTGATTCTGACGTCTGTGAAATTACTTAGTCATCCATCAGTTCATCCATCTGATCCTGTAAAGTCTATGGCCACCATTATCCTTAACTCTCTTAGCTTGTGTTCATAGGAGAGGTGCTCCAGCCGTCTAATCAATTATTTTTATGACCCTCCTCAGGACTTGTTCCATCAGTTCCACATCCTCTTGTCTTGGGGATGCCATATCTGAATGCAGTACTCCACATATGGTCTCATGAGAGTGGAGTAGAGTGGGAGAATCACCTCCCTCAACCTGCTGGCCACACCTCCTTTGATGCAGCCCAGGACACTGTTGGCTTTCTGGGCTGCAAGCACACATTGCTGGGTCATGTTGAGCTTCCTGTTAACCAACACCCCCAAGTCCTTCTCCTCAGATCTGTTCTCCCTTCACTCATTGCCCAGCCTGTATTTGTGCTAGGGATTGCCCTTACCCTCGTGCAGGATCTTGCACATTCCTGAGAGAACTTTTTCCTACAGGTATTATACCGGAATGCTTTGATGCCTGCATGCAGTCTCATGTGCTAGTGGAGATTACTTTCTGAGCAAACATCTTGCCACAGAGTAGGCACATAAATATTTCATGCATCTTTGAGTGATCAGCACAGTTTTCTAGATGTCAAAATACTCTCATATATATCTACATTTCATAAGTGTAGTAAGACATTGCCATTTATATACTTTAGCAACAGAGATACACAGGGACACTGAAGCATGTAAACCAGCATTCCCTAAAGTAGATCTCTTATTAGATCAAATGCTCAGACTCTGCTATTTGCGTGCAAGGAATGTATTTACACAGTGAGACCTGAATACTCTGTTCACGTTCAAAATATCCTAAACCTTGAAAATTAGTTAGTTAGTTTCTGAAAATCTCTATTTTTTTTTAACAAAGACTGAACGAAATGATAACTTTGCCATCATATTTGATTGATAAAGAAGTCTGCCTATTTATTAGAATACTTTTAAAGATGAAGAATGTTAGAGAGTATATATTTTCTTCTTTAGAAGACAGTAGGCTAAATTACTTTTTATGGTGAGCAAGTCCAGTTCCTGCTTACTACTTCTACTGAAAACACGTGCACTTGCCATTAATATCAGTGAAGATGAATTTGTATAGATGAGGAATACTCTTCCCCATATTGCTTATTTGTAATGCTTTGTTTTAATGTTATTTAAAATATACATCTTCATTTTGGAAAATAATACTATATACTCCAGGAATCTCCTGAAAGGAATGAAAAATGAGAACATTCCATGATCTGCAGCATGTTATTCTTCTTCTAAATATGTAGAAACTGTTCCCAGTTATGCAAACAGTTTTTATAATTAAAGCAATAGGTAAGATATTAGGAAGATGTTAAGGTAGGAATACTCTTTAAATATTAGGAAGTATGTTCTCACAGTGCAAAGAGATGAACATTGATTGACGTTTGTTAGGGCATTGTGCAGGCTCCATCACTAAAGATTCTTTGGATATATCAGGCAAACATCTGTCAAGAAGGAAATGGTATTTCCTTAGGATAGAGAGTTGGACTAGATAACACTTGACAGTTCCTAGGTTTTGTGCAGATTTAGTAGTTTAGCACCTGACTTGTACCTGTGAGAGTGGCAAATTACCTAGCATAAATATCATAGCGTATTTAGTGGGATAACTTCTGCAAGTAAATGTTACTTTTTATACCTCCACGTGGTCCCGCCGGAAACCCTTGTGGTTACCAAGCTGACCTTCTGCCCCAGTCACAGGAGCCGTAATGGTCTCCACACTACTGAATGGTCTCACCAACCACTCAGTAGGCCCCTCTTAAGAGGTGTAACAAAACTCTGGGCAATAACCTTTCGTTACTGCCCCAGCCTGTGCCCACGGCATGTGTAGTTGGGCGAAGTCAACAGTTCGTGAGGGTAGGACTGTATGACTAATGACACCCCCATTACTTACCGGATTTGACGATACCATCTAGCAAGTTCTCTGTCCCGGCGACCGCAATGGGAGACATCCTACGGAAGTATGGCTTAGAGCCAATCCCTATGGACTGACTATCATCCCATGCGACCGGAAAAGACTTTCAAAATGGAAGTCTTGGACTGTTGGCCCTACGGGAGCTGGATGAGACTCAAAAAAGAGGCCCTGTAACATTGGAAGAGACTTTGAACGCTGCTTTTGCCTCGCCTGTCACCCCACCACGGCGACCGACTGGGATCCAAGTGAGGGCTGAGTTTGCAGAGAGAAGGAGCATGTTCTCACTATATGCGTGCATTGAGTCTTGCTCCTCTTGTCTCCTTATCGAGGATGCCCGATGCTGCCCTGAGGACGCTAGGGGTCTGGCGGAGCTGGACCGTCTGGCGGGCAGTGGGGCTCATAATGATTATATTCTCATGTCGCGTCACGCGCCAATGACTACCAGCTAATCGGCATGCTGACCTATTAACCGGTCACGACCTACGGTGGACGGGCCACCTGATAACCCGGAATAGGAACGTTCCGACATTCGATAAATAACCAGATATTCTTTACATTGCCCATGCACATATTCAGTAATGAAGGGCATAATTTAATCTTTATAAACCCCCGATATTACTAGTCTTATTTGTTTAAAATAATAATATACTGCAGATACTGTAGCAGTAAAATCAAAACAAGCAGAAAACAAAAAAGGTTGTTGGATATGACCTTGTGAAATTAATACTAGTTTTTAATTCTACACTGTATGCTTAATGTGTAGCTGAAAATAATTGCAAATGTAAATTTAGCAGCAGTGACTCCTTTCTAAATAATTGTATTATTTATAGCTACTTTTGAAATAATTTAATGAAGTTACATGACTCGTAAGATCAAACTGGAATAAAAAACCTTAAAAGAAACTTGTGAAAATACTCAGGGATTTATGATGTAATCTTTGTTTAAAAATGAAAATCTTAAATCAAGACAAATAAAACAGTGTGTAGTGCTTTTGAAGAACAGATTTTAATTTAAAAATAAATAGGAATCTCATGTAATTTTGAATAGTTTAACTTTTAATTTTTAAAATTGAAATGAAGAAAGAAAATGCTATGGAGGTTGTTAGGGTTAGAATAATTTGGAACTTTTATTAATCAGTGAGTAAGTAAAGTGAAATGCTAGGACCTGAGCAATAGGCCCTGAATTAAAATTGACATATGGATGAATCTCACAACCAGATAGTATGACTGAAACCAGCACAGGATTTTTCTCTGCTGGGAAATTAGCTGTGGGAATGGACACACAGCTATCCTGAGAGACAGACCAAAGCAGATAGAGGTGCCTCCTCCTCTTTGGGTTTCCTCCCAGGCTTGGCTGACCTTGGACAGAACCCAATAAGGAGGAAAAATAGCAGGTGTCCTGCTTTTAAAGTTATTTCTGAGGATTGCCTACGCAACCTGAATTGTTTATCCAACAGTATAAAAGTTGGCCCTGTTTGCAGCCAACTTGGGAAGCTGACCTGTGAGTGGACGCACCATTCAGGGTTTTCCCCCATTACCAGAGAGGCCCCCCGACTGCTCGCTGCAACTGGGACCTCCCAGCAACATCGGGACAGAACAAGTATATTAGACAAGACAAGAGTAACGGAGTTCATAGGAATATTGGTAATGGGTTTAATTGTTTAGCCTTTTGGTGTCTGTCGTAATTTAGCCATGTACCTTTGTGGAATATATCACCTACTGCTAGTACACCTCTCTGGTGGTTTGTCTATGGCTATAGTGATATTCAGGGTATGGTTAGTCTCCCCCTCAATTATTGAGGTGATTGCCTGGTTCCTTTTCCCTTCTGTTATTCATTTTGTAGTTAAGTTCACTTTTCCTTTTGTTATATCACCTGCGGTGAGTAGGTTTCTCTTTTCTGTTACTGGCCATGTAATATCATTTCTGCGACCCACGGGGATAGATAATAAACTCTATATCTGCTTATGCATCTGCCTCCTGGTAATGGTGGCATTCTTTGTGCTGGGCCAGGTAACTGGCAAAAGAGTAAAGACATATTTATAATCCACCACATCCATCTTCTATTTGCATACAGTCAAACCAGAGAATGTTTTGACATACCATTGTGAATAAAAATGAGTTCTCATTTTCAGTTTCTGAATCTTTAACTTTTTATTCTGTCATTGTGCATTGGTCCACTGAAATATTTTAGTTTATGTGAGAATTACTACATAATGCTTCAGGAGTTATATCCATTATAGGCAAAACAAGGCAATTTTTCTTTTATTTACAAAGTTCTCATGGATATTTATTCCTGTTACTAGATGATTAGTTGCCTTAAGTATATTAAGTGCAATAATGCTATGTAAAGAGTATATGTGTCTATTATGGAAAAATCATAGAAAGCCATAGAAAGCCAGGTTGGAAGGGACCTCAAGGATCATCTAGTCCAAACTTTAATAATCTAAAATCATCTTTCTAAAAACATGTATATATGCCAGAAAACTAATATGTGCCATAAAACCAATAATAAAAGCCATGTCCTTTGACAGATTTTGTTGTGAGCTTAGAAGCTTTCATTTTCATGGTAGGGCTTTTCTGCTTTGTTTCTGGTGAAACTAGTAATCAATAGGTATTCTGAAGTCTGTGTGAAATCAAAGATTCTGAGTGGTTTTCTAAGCATGGTTAGATTCTGGATTGCCTAAACTTTTTTTTGAGTTAGTATCATAAACTCAATGTGCCATTATAACTTCTAGAAGAGGCAGAGGGCGTAGGCAAAACATTTTAAGTTTCAGATGGCAATCTGTGCTTACCCCTTTCAGAAAAGCCTTATTTTCTAAGTAACTGATTCGATAAAAAGCTCTCAATTTTGCCTAAAAATTTCATATGAGATAATCTTTCCTACTTAGAAATAACTCTTTGGGGAAGGTAGACACCCTGTCTGCTGACGGGGAAGATAGATAGCCATCTGGGTGGATAGAAATCTGAATTCCTCTGTGGAGGAAGTCAGCCTCTGGGAAGCTTCTTCCAGGAAACTGCAGTACTCACTCACAATCGGTACTACAAGCAATTCCATTCACAGTAGTCACGTAATGTGAATAGCCATTATAGATTTTTAACAATAAAATTAAACTTGGATACTGGGAACACTTTTAAGTCCTTAGTAAAGCGCTTTGAAGCCTTATCTCCAGTGCCTTCCTAGATTCTGTGCTGGAGTATTTTGGAGAAGAACATTGTCCAACTTCCTACTGAAGGTATCTTTATAGTCAGGAATATAAGGATACTTGAATGAGAGGATGAATGAATTATGTTGTTTTAATTCAGCCTTAAAGCCAATAATTTGGTAAGAAAGTCCATGATTTTCTGGTTGGTACAGGTTTCTAGAACTGCTTCTCCTTTTAGAATGGGAATGCTTGAGGTTTCTGAGAAGGAAGAAACAAGGAAACAAGGTGTACGGTCACTGCTGTCAACATTTTTTCAGATGCCTGCACTGAGTGCCTAACTTAAGAGACTGCAATTTGTTGAAGGAATGCTACTGCTATGCTTCAGTTCTTATTCTAAAGTTTGGCATTTCACACCATTGGAGCTGTATCTATAAATACCTTTAAAACTTAAGACCAAGACCCGAGACAATTATCAGAAACAGGACAAAAATGATTAACAACATCTTTATAATTCCCAAATAGAATAGATAACCCCAAAGTACTTTCCATGTATATCCTTTAATCTTTAGACCTTCTGCCATTTAGCTTTTCTCCTGTCAGACTGGAGGGGACCTTTTTTAAATATCGCTGCCAAAGAATAAATGCTGCTTTTAAAAAAAATCTAACCATTTCCCCTTGGTGGCATGGTATTATTGTTTGTTCTTTTTATATTTTTTTCATCACAAGCATTCAGTGGTTTGGATTTGTACTTTGTTAGATGCTGCAATTGTCCTTTATGAAAGAAATAGCATATTTAAATTCAACAGCAACTTGTCTATCATTGCCCTCTACTCTAGCAAAACATTTTATTTCTAGGATTAGCCACTGTATGCAAAGCATATACTGTACCTGTATATAAATGCAAAGGATTTACACAGGTTGATGGTCAGTCTTTCACAGTGATGAGTCTCTCTCGTGCTTCTCAGAATGGCTTCTGCAATAGTTTTAGAAATAGCATGTTTACCTGTGAGAATATAATGCCTGTTTAAAAATCTGCAAAGAAACCTCCAAGACCCTTATTAAATTTAGCTCTTACAGGATTTTTGCAACAACACATGTTATGTTTTCACAAATGTATCACATGTATATGATAATTTCCTTGTTATCTTTTTTGTATTTCTGTAAAAAGTTTTAATGTACTTGTACTACTACTAGAGGCATTATTCAATTTAATGTTTATATTATGGGTGGCACAATAGGTCCTGGAAACACAGAGGTATTGTAAAAAAGCACTGCAAATAATAAAAAACAAATAAAATGCAGCCTCTGAACTCATGTGATCTTAATGTACATAAACTGGAGTGTGGGCTTAAGCAATGTCCTGGTTCAGCCAGGACAGGGTTAATTTTGCTGGGTGGGGTGTCACAGCTGGGCTATTCCATACCATGCTGATGTCATGCCCCCAGTGCCAGTTCTGCACCGTGCAATGCTGGGTGAGAGTGCGCTTGGGTCCGGGTCCACTCCTCCCTGTCTGCACGCTTGGTATCATTTGTTTTTTACATTGTTTTGCTCGCTGTTGTTATTACTGTTGTTGTTCTGATTTTTTCTTGTGTGTTATCATATTAAATTCTCCTTATCTCAACCTGCAAAGGTATATTTGTAATCCCTCTTGCCGAGGGGTGGGGGGGCACAGTGGCCACATGTTTCGGGTCCACGAGGGACTAAATCACCACAAGCAATGTGGGAAAAAGCCTACTAGCATTGAATTTACCTGATGGAAGCAGAAAACATTGTTTGATTAACAAAAGAAATGACTAGCAGAAAAATCATACTAGTTTTGTTCGAATTTGGCAAGCCATTAAAGGACAAAATTAAGCAGATGTTGCCAGTTAAATTAAGAGCAAACTTGACTAACCTTCAAGTGGTATGACTACTTTTCAAGAGATGGTCCAGAAAACATGGCATTTTCCCAAATCTAGAAAGACTGTGCAACTAATTTAGCAGAACGAACTATGCTTACAGTTTATATGTGTACTTTCATTTATCTGGCTTTGTGCTTTGCTGGGGTATATGCTTTACATATCCATCTTAAACAAGAAGCACCATAATTTATTTCCAGACGTGCAAAGACAGCAACTCATTTACTCCTGACAGAAGTGGAGTTCCCTGTAATGAATAAACCACTGGTGTGAGATTCTATCAAAGGACAGCAGTATTTAACAGGAAGAACATTCTGTCACTGTAGCAGCTCCCTGCAGCTTCAACCAAGTCATCTCCACATGTAACAAATCCATTCAGGAGTAAGTTCCAATCCTGTTGCATATACAGAACTCTATGTGTACAGAATTTTTCATAACAGCAGGACTATATGTTGCCCTCCGAGCCAACTGGTGTCATCCACCAGTTAAAAACAGTCGGAGAAAACCAACATATCCTCAGCTTTCTTATGACAATATGTCCTAGGTTCAGCTAGGATAGGGTTAATTTTCACCAGAATCTGGGAGAGGACCACAGCCAGGATAGACAACCAAACCAGCCAGTGGAATATTTGATACCATACTGATGTCATGTCCACCATAAAAGGGTGGGTAGTGGTCAGGCAGGGTGTGTGGTTTCTAGCATGGCACCATTGGTGTAGCTCTAGGTGATCAGTGCATTCTGTATAGCTCACTTTATATATTGTTTCATTACTATTATTGTTAATACTGTTGTTTCTTCTCCTCTCGCATTGTTCTAATAAATTATCTTTATCTCAACCCATGAGGTTTTCCCTTTTTCTCCCTGTTCTCCTTCCCATTGTACCAGGGGAGGAGGGAGGAGAGGGTGTGAGAGAGTGGCCATGTGGTGCACAGCTCCAGGCTGGGTCTAAACCATGACAGAATGTCCTAGTGTAAAGCAAACTGCATGAATTTTGCCTATAGTGTAAAGAAGTGGCTAACAGCACAGCTACTTCTTCTCTTAATTTATTTTATGAAAACACGTCTGATCAGGTTGTAAAATCTGCTATGAAAAGATTAACCGTGGTTAGCCTGTTGGGCTTGTTTGTGTGGAATATTCAATAAGTCCCCACAGTTTTATGTCTTTTTAACAATATGTGGAGATGTTATTGGGAAGAGATTTTCCTAATAAGTAAAACCATGTCACATTTTTATTTTCAGGAGGCAGAGTACTCAAATAAGACAATTACTCTTCCCTATCAGCTGTTGATATTGCTTTCAGTAGTAAGAAAGATACCACTGTTGTTTTGTTTCTTTTTGTTCTAATTCTCATGATTTAGACTCTGCATATTGAATTTTCATGTCAGAACTATGAACAAGAGAAGGCTTCAGGCTTAAGAAGAGCATTATAGTTTTCACCAAGACAAAGACATTGCTTCATCCACATCTCTCATAATAGAAATGATTTCTGATTTTCTTTTGTGCAAAATATGGTATCATTGCCAATGTAAAATCCTGTAATTGGTCTTAATCCACTTTTAAAGAATATTAGCATATGAAAAATTGAGAATAAATAAAAAAAAACCCAATAAGGATTAGTTTTGCTCACAATATATTGTTCAAGACATTGTTCATTGTTCTCTTTGTGTGAAATGCAAAACCAACTGTTCTATAAAACCATATTTTATCTTATTAGTATCTTTTGCATTACAGAAATTCCATTTATACATTTACAGTTAAGCTTATACTATATTTCTATTATAATCCTTATTTTCAAGTCCATAACACTAATTATTACACAAGCATTCCAGTTCCTTATTTGCTTATATATATTTTCTTAGAAAAAGAGAACTGATTATTTGTAGATATCTTTGAAATGCAGAGTTACTGAGGTTCTAATTTATGTCAGCACATAGCTTGATTACAAAGTGCTCACAGTGGTTGTACTTTTGCCATGATATTCATGATTTGACATTTGAGTCTGTAATTGGTCACCTGGATCACATGCTGTGTAATTGTTGCTTGGATGACCTCACCTTCTGTGGGTGAATTCTTCAATTAATCATCTAAAATATGTTTTATTCTGATTAAACCATTTTCACCTGTGGATCTGAATTTAATCTTCTGAAAATATTTACACAAAAGAAACTTTCCTTTTACAGTATTGAAGGAAAGTTGTTGTGAAAGGCCCTGTTTCATTAAATCAGTCTATTTGAAGCAGAAGGTTTTATGTTATTTTAAAACTATACTTGAGGTTAAAATATAACCTCTAACAAAGAGTATATTCTCTTTTCCATTATTACTTTTGAAACAATAATAACTTGATAAGGTAAATATAAACTTACTGACCTTTTAACAAAAATGCATCTTTAAGACAGACATTAGCCTAAATTTTGCCTGTATACACTATCTTAACACAGATATGTACACACACTACATAATATGTATATTTCATATTCTCATCTTAACATAATGTTGCGTTATCACTTGCTCAAACAAATACTCTTTTCTGTAGTTTTCAGATTTTCAGGAACTAAAAAAGCTCCTAAAATGTTGTCAAGCTATGCTTTTTCCGTATCATATGTAAATAACAAGGCTACATTTCTTGTTCTGTTGAAATCAACAATAATTTTGTTATTGATATGAGTATAAAAAGAATTCACACAACTTTTTAAATAATTATTTCTACCTTTAATTAGAACTTGTTTTTCTATCATACTAAACTAACTAATCTATTAATTAGAGCTACTATCATATCATACTGCTTTGTGTTTTCATTACTAATGTGTAGGCTAGGGCTGGTCAAAAAGAAGAAGTCACAGGTTGGTCACCCACCTACAGTGGAGTCTCAGATGCTACCTGAAATATCCTTCTTCTACATTTTTAAGAAAATATTCTTAGTTCTGCATTAAAAATCACTGCTCCTCTGAGTGAATATTCTCCCTCTAACCTGTTTTTCTCACTTTGCTGATGAGTTGATTTTCCTATTGCATTTCACCAGGTACTAACTTCAATTGTTAAAAATCTTTACTCAAGAGCTGCAGTCTTATGGAGACTGTGACAGTTCAGTCCATAGCCTTGCTTTACAATCTACTCCTGTGTTGTAAGAGGAATATATCTGTCATGAAAGCAAAGTTTTAAAAGCATAAAATTGAAGGATGTCAGTACAAAAGGTGCAGTAGTGACAGAGAGACAACTGTAGCTGACAAATACAGATTTCTCAACCCAAATATGTTTGATTCAATGTGTTTTCTAATGGTTCTGAGAGATAACATTTTCATTTATGATAGGCTGTTCCAGAGCCTTCTGGCCATTGCTGCCTACCCTAACATAGAAGGAGTACAGATGATAGAAACTACTGGCAACTGTGTAAAAATAATGAAGAAGCTTCAGACATTTAATTTTCTACAGATTAATTCCCCACATACCATATGTGTTTTCTGTAGTTCAACAAACCCTCTAAAGATGAATGCTGTAATTTAAAATCAAATAGTCAGTATGACGATTGCGCATTTTCTTGCTGCCCAGGAGTCTCTATTGATTTCATTTTTTCCTTCAGCAGTTAGTTTCTTCAAAATAAAAATATATCTATGTTTGTTGAATTCTAATTAGATCCAATATAGAGAATTTACTAGGAGAGATAGCTGAGAAACCCCATACATCTTCGTGATACAGACTCATTTAAACATCTCTGTATGCATTGTCTGTTTACATTGAATCTGCACACTGGTTAAGATGAAAACAAATAAGAAACACAATTATGTATTATTTTTTTGTCACTGATTTACTTTCTTATCATTTCAAATGAAAACTTACCCACACGGGTAAGACATCCTATGGAGAGGTGTTAGAGAGACAGAATTTCCATACCAAAAAATGGAATTTATGGATTATACAGTGATTTGGTTCTGGTTTTGAGACTGGTTTATTTTTTTAATGAGACTTACAGAAACTGTGTGTCTTCTAACATAATCCTTTTATTTGCCAAGATTCAAAACATTAAAACGTTTTCTGTTTCTCAATTAGATTTATGATCACCAGATTTTGGTAAGACCTTCCACAGATTTTAAGCAATACCTGGTGATGCTAAATGAGTTCAAGCCTAGGTTTTCTCAATCTCACCCTCACTCTTCCTTACCTAGACCTTTCCCCAGCTCTGTTTCTGGTACAGCATGCTGATCTGTATATTGACCCTGATACATAAAAATTAACCCAGCGTCTCACAATTTCTGATCACAAACACCTACCCACAGAATTAATATCTTATCTTTTTATGGTAACTTTGTAAATTAATGGGGAAAAAATTATATGCTGTGTGAGTTCCTTGCAGAAGCTGCAAATTTGAGGCTGTCTCCCAAAGTAATTAAGTTTTGCTGATAAATACTATCATTGCATACATCTTTATTTTTCTTCAAATGTAAATGTGTGTGCAGCTGGTTTGTACTGAAAGTTAGGGAGAATTTTCCCTCAAAAAAAGGCTGTACTAGAAGACTCCACCTATCATATGGGCGTCTGAATGAGGACTAGTCACTTTCTCACTAGGTGCTTCCTGCAATTTCATGTATGAATAGTTCAAAATGCATGCGTTTCAGGTAGTAGAAATTGTCTTTCTTTCTGATTAAGCTTGGTAAAAGAAGTGCTAACAAAGGTGATTTTTGTCGTGTTTTCTTTACTTTGGTCATGGTCTGCAAGTAACGTAGGCTGTGTTTTTCTGGTAACAAGCCAGTCAACAGAACTGATCCAGGTAAAAAGCAAATCTACAAGAAAATGGTTCAGCTTTCAATCACATCACCTTTTTGATCCACTGATCTTTGCATCAAGGGCAGCACCACATGGCTGTGGAACTTCAAGAACAGAATACTTAAAGAAGTATGGGGAGAGAAAGAAAATGGACTTAGACAGGTTTAATCTGAATTTGACTCTACATTTGCATCTTTGTTTTCTCCTCTTGGATGTGATCCATTAGGTGTCATAAAAGACGATAGACTCACAGTAGCTTTTTATACTGGGACACACAAAACAGAACATACTACTCCAGATGCATCCTCAGAATTGTAGGGAAGGATCACTGTCCTGTACTGTTGGCTAGCTTCTTGCTCATGCAGCCCAGGTTGCAGCACTAGCTTTGCTAGTGTGACACCCTGCTGCCTTACATATAACTTCTTGTCCTCTAGGACCCCTTGACCCTTTTCTGCAGAGCTGCTTCCTAGTCAGTTGGCCCCTAGTTTACACTATTGCATGGGGTTATTCCAATGTAAATTCAAGACTTTGCTCTTGTTCACTCCATGAGGTTCCTGTCTGCTCATTTCTCTAGCCTGTCTGTTGTGCTGGTTCACCCATCATCATTTTATGCAGCCATCAGTTGCCTAATTACACAGGCCAACACTGAACTCGGCAGCATCCCCTCGGAAGTCTTCTCCCAAACAGTCCTGCCACAAATTCCCATGGGCCCAGCTACTCCACTGCTCACTGTGGTGCTAGCAAGCATTGTCTGCTGGAAACAACAGACAGAGATGGCTCCCTCAGTGGCCCCTCACGTGGAAGGACACCACCCAGAGAGAGCTCAGCAAGTTGCAATCAGTCCCAATAGAAATCACACCCAACAGGAAGCTCCTCCAACCGATCAGCTACTGGTTGATATAATTCTGGCCTCGCCCACCACTCCAGCCACAACCACCTGGGTGAGGGCAAAGCCACAAAGGCGCAGGCTGGCCAGGTTCTGCTTCTGGAACGTGAAGCCAATAGAAAAAACCAGAACATTCTGCTAGGTTGTAACTCATTCACAGGTCAACTCCAACTTGGGGCCCACAACTTGGGCCCCAGCACTTCACCTGTCCTGCCATCTCTGAACAGGAGTCCTGCCCTCCGGTGTATCCAGTCATAGAATCACAGACTCATAGAATGGTGTGGGTTGGAAGAGAGCTTAAAGATCATCTAGTTACACCCCCTCTGCCGTGGTAAGGGACAGCTTCTACTAGACTAGGTGACAGCTTCCACTGGACCAGGTTTGTATGTAAATGTTTGTATAAATTCACATCTGGAGATAAAATTTTTAGATAGAGCTTCAGTATCTTCTTTATTTTTTATCTTTGTAATTTAATAATTTAAAAAAGTTATTTCATCAATGCTTTATTCTAGACATTGTATTTGCCTCCCTACCATTAGAAAAGAGGACATACTTTTCAGGAAAATAAGACTAGTATTTTAAATTAAGTGGAAGAGTGTTTAGGAAAACTGGTATTTTTCTATTTGCACCAGGACAATCTATGACAGAACAGTATTATCTGAATATTTCTCATAGATATCGTCAACAAAAAAAATTCAAATCTCATCCTTCTTAGCCAACACTAAGAACTTCCTGTTCCTGATTCTCTTTACTTCCCTCACTGAAAATTTAAGAAAACAGTTTTTGCTTATTAACAAACAAAAAAAAAGTGAAAAAATCAAACTCTGTTGCTAATCTTCCTCAATATAAAGCAGTACTATATAAATGACAACTTTTTAAGATACTGAAAAGTTGCAATACTGGAAAGGCAGTCAATATTGTGATTTGTCAAAAGTATTTGTTTTATCATCATTTTTCCTGGGAAGAAAAATATATGCTGAAACTCAATACAAAGATATGGATAAACCATTGCAACACTTTAGAAGGAGCTGCCCACTGCAGTCAGACGTCAAAGATTCCCATGTGAGCTCGCATACACCAGATGTTATACTTGCCAGAATTGTCTAACCATGTTAGTTACCTAAATTCATTATATACTCTCTTATACCCTTGAGTTTCCTTGAGTACTTAATTTCATGTACTAATAAACACCTCTTCTGAACAGATTTCTGGTCACGAGCTAGCCTCCAAGCTATCATGATCTTGTTTTATACAGACAGTTAAACTGAACTCTTCCTAATTTCTATTGCATGCCTTGGAAAGGCACATGTTGCCAGGTCTTCTGTAGCAGGTGGTAATTCTAACTTTTGTCTAAAATATAAGTAAGGGCACTCACTCAGAAAATATAATTTGAGTCCTAAAACCTACTAAGAAAGGAATGCACACAATAAGGTCTTAAGTGTACAAAGTAAAAAAAAGCCTTTCATGTAGTGAGGTAACAAATATTCATGGTCAGATAGAGAAAATGTGAATTAAAAAGTAGACTTAATGATTAGGGTTCCTCTAGCAAAGGACAAAATTAGTGATATAATCTTTCACAGAATCGTAGAATAGAATAGAATAGAAAGTTTCAGTTGGAAGGGACCTGCAACGATCATCTAGTCCAGCTGCTTGACCAGTTCAGGGCTGACTAAGAGTTGAAGCATATTTTTAAGGGCCATATCCAAATGTCTCTTAAACATTGACAGGCTTGGGCCTCTCCACTTCCCCTCCTTAGGAAGCTGTAGAGAGCAACGAGGTTGCCCCTCAGCCTCCTTTTCTCCAAATTAGACAAACCCAAATCCATAACTAATCCTCACAGGACATGCCTTCTATCTTTATCATCACGTTTTCGCCTTCCTCTGGAAGCGTTCAAGGACCTTCACATCCTTCTTTAATTGTGGGGCCCAGAACTGCACCCAGTACTCAAGATGAGGTGGCACCAACATTGAATATTGTAGGATAATCAGCTATTTTGACCGGCTGGATGCACTGTGTTTGAGGCACCTCTGGATGCAGTTTGCCCTCTTGGCTTCCAGGGCATTCTTCTGACTCCTACTGAGCCTGCTGTAAACCAGCAGCCCCAGATGCCTTTCTGCAGGACTGCTCCCCAGCCACTCCTCTCCCCATTTATACTGGTGCCTGGCATTAGTCTACCCTAGGTGCAGAATTTAGCATTTGGACTTGTTAAATTTAATCCCATTAATCATTGCCCAGTTCTCCAAGCTATCTTTAAGGGTGGTCAGACACCGAAATAGGTTACCTGGAGATGTTTAGGAGTCTTCATCTGTGGAGGTGTTCAAAACCCAACAGGACATACTTCTGCTTTAGATGGCCCTATTTGAGATGACCTTGTTTGAGCAGTGAAGTTAAACTAGTTGATCTCAAGGTGTCCTTTCTCACCTTAACTAGAATCTGTGTTTCAACTAGAATCGTTGGGGGAAGGGGATACCAACAGGATTGCAGAAGGTAAGACAAGGTGTGGCATGGCATCTCCTGATGGTGGCAATGCAGGTGGGAACACTTACACCACTCTTGGCAACACAGAGGGCTCAGAAGTGTGTCTGAAATGCTTTTACACCAATGCATGCAATATGAGAAATAAACAGGATTAAATGGAAGTGTCAGTCACCTCCCAGAGCTATGATATCATTGTTATCAGGAAGACTTGGTGGAATGAGTCTCACAACTGAAGTGGTGGGATGGAGGGATATAGGCTGTTCAGGAGGAGTAGGCAAGGCAGGTGAGGTGGAGGTGTCACACTATACATGAGGGAGAGATTTGGTTGCACAGGTAATCAAAGTTAATGATGATGTGCTTGAGACCCTCAGGGTGAGGATTAGGAGGATGAAAAACAAAAGAGATGTTGTAATGGATGTCTACTACCAGTCACCCAGCTAGGATGCAAGCATTGATGAGTTATTCTATAAGCACTTAGGAGAAATCTCTGGATTGGTAGCCCTTGTCCTCATGGCAGTTTTCAACTTCCCAGACATCACCTGGGAATATAATACTGCTGTGAAGAACAGGTCTTGGAAAACTGTACTTGGAAAACAAGTACTCAGTAGGTCAACTAGACCTCCTAGACTTGCTGTATGTGAATAAAGAAGGACTCATGAGGGATGTGATGGTAGGTGGCTATCTTGGCCACAGTGATCAGAAAATGATTGAATTTAAAGTGTTCAGCATAATGAGATAAAAGGCCAGCAGAGTTCTTATCCTGCACTTCAGGAGAGCAAACTTTAAGCTACCCAGGGAGCCCTTTAGCAGAGTACACTGAAAATCTGCTTTTGAGGGCTTAGGAGTACATGAGCACTGGTCAGTCTTTAAGAACCATCTTTTAGAGGAACAGGAGCAGGCAATTCCAGTGTGTCATAAGCAAGTGGGACAGAAGACCAGCCTGGCTGAACAGGAATGCTTCATGAAGCTCAAGAAGAAAAATAAATTGTAGGATCTCTAGAAGGAGATCAGGCTTCACAGAAAGATTACAGAGCTGTGGTTTGTATATGCAGGGAGAAGATACAAAAGGTCAAAGCTTGATTAGAGTTGAAACTGGACAGTGTTGTGTCAGATAACAAGAAGGTTTTTTTTTAAGTCTGTTGGTAGCAAGAAGTAAGTAAATAGCATTTTCTTGTGTTCAGAGGGAGCCTCCTGAGTTTCAGCTTGTGCCATTGCCTCTTGTCTTGTCACTGGGCACTACTGAAAAGAGTCTGGTTAAAATTTCTTTTCTGTACTTCATTAGATATTTATACACATCGATAGGATTCTCCCAGAGTCTTCTCTCTCCAGGCCGAACAGTTGCAGCTTGATCAGTCTCTTATTGTATGGAAGACACTGTTCCTAATGGAGCCCAACCTTTATTCTTGAAGAAATATTTAATCCAGTAACATAAATATATTTAAAATGAGTATTTTTCTTCCAACAAAGACCCCAAATTACCACACTCATATCAATTCCTCTGCTGCCTCACTTTCTTACTTAATCAGAGATTTGCCTTCACACGGACAGGATTTATGGCTAGTGTGCACAAGAAGGTTATGACAAACAAGGATTCCAGCAGGGAGTGCTGGAAGCAGTGTGGCTAAAAATTCTTCATGTGCTTCATTTCCTTTCTGTGTGCTCTGGCCACTGTGCTATTAAGAAAAAGCTCCAAATACTTCAGTAAAAACTTATCTGAGGTCAATGAAGAACATTTACATTTTCTTTCTGTTCTCTGTGCTTTCAGGGAACAGGCAGACTATATCTAGCCTAGTGCACTGTGATACCTTCTTGAGGTGCTTAAGTTCCTTCTACAGTTGTCAGATGGCTAAGAGCTCCTAATTAAAACCTTATTGGCTCTCCAGACATGCCCAGCTTTTTTATTCTACCAACTTGACATTCACCTACATAGTTATATGCAAAAAAAAGTTAATTTTAAAAAGTAATGTCCATTTTGCCCATCATAATAACTGGTAAGTAATTTCTATGTGTTTATCTTGGTCCACAAGCTTTTGTATTCCTATTTTTTCTATTTTGTCCTTCTGTACCAGCAAGGAGGGGAAGTGAGTGAGCTTCTGGAGTTTGACTACTAACCAAAGCTAATCCACCACAGCATGAAACTCTACTGAAGCAAAGGATGTTTTGGCTGTAGCACAGCTCCCCTGTCTAGAAAAGAGACAATTTCAGGGAAATATCCCTGTAAGCTTCACCAAAATAGAGTGTTTTAGAGTTCATGTCATTACATTATGCAGGCTTTATTACTGCTGATTAAGTGGCACAATTTCTTATAGCATATATATAGTATATGCTATAAGAACAATATACTATATACTACTATAGTATATATATAGTCATTTGAAGAATGTAATGTTAACATATAAATCAGCATATTTTTAATGATTATAACAATGAGACTTACAATGGATTTTACAAAGAAAAAAAGATCCAGGATGTAGATATAGAATTCTAAACAGAGTTAGCTGTGATGTTTTTGTAGCTGGGGAAAAAAAAGTATCGCAACATGCTGTCAAGATTTAGGATTGGGCCAGCCACTAGACAAATAATATATGGTCTCTATTAACCCCTGTCTCTTCCCAAAGGGGAAGAGAAAGACAATAAGGGAGACAATTATGGATTGGAAAAAAATCCCCTAAAACAGCTTTAATGAAAATAATAATAATAAAATGAAATATAATAAAATATAAATGAAATATAAAAACCAGTATTGAACCCAGGCTCCCTGATGGTAATTAAGTCATCATCACCACTGATGGAACAGGCACTGGGGAAGTACCAGGCTGGACTCAGTGGCAGATGGGAACCAGATTCAGGAGCTGGCTTCTGGAACTAGATTCGGGAACACATGGATCAGGATTGAAGGCAGAATGGACAGAGTCCTCCTCAGACACTGGCCATTGAAGAAGAGAGCTTGACCCTTGTGATCGCTCAGCTTTATAGTGAATATGATGTATATGGGATGCAATACCTCACTGATCACTTTAGGGTCACCTGTCCTGTTTGCTCCTCCCCGTATGTGAGGCATTTTACTATCTGCACCCCCCAACATGGCACACAAGATTTAGCAGTGACCTTGGTCTGCACAGGAGCAAGTACAAGCAAGAGCTTTTCTGCACACCAGTCCTTGGTAGTAATTATAAACACCAAGTACTATAACTTCTGGAAGCAGATACTGTCTTCAAAAGTATGCCATTAACTTCAGAAAGTGCAGTTAGTTAGAAGAGGCTTAGTTGAAAAGTAAAATCGCTGAACAGAATTCATTCTGTTCTAACTCAAACCAGGACACATGCTCCCTCTCCAACTCTGTTAAAATGACATTTTTTAGATGTATAAGAGGGACTTACTATGGTTCTTGTAGGCACTTTGCCCCTAAATCCCTCTGCTCCTGGATTTGATTTTCACAAAATTTGTCAGGCATGCAAAGTTATTGCATTATACTGAGAAAAAGAGAGTGAGAGTAAGGACCCTACAGAATTGGAGTCCTGTGAGATGAGATTGTTCTACAGTCTATTCATAGTGTTAGGAACAGTAAAAAACAGTTAACTTTAATTGCACTCTTCTCATGGGTTCACTGAAAGCTCTGTGACTGATCAGAACTATTTGTGTAACTCTGATGCAAACAGAAAGGGAAATACTACAGGTCATAGCCTGTGGATTAATACTTACTTGCCTGGAGCTAACTTTCATACCATGTGAAAGAGATGTTCAGCCCTGCTGTTGGCCAGGGAACATTGGGAGCGTGTGACTAGAAAGAGCAGAACTATGGTGCAACCATGTGTTCCTCAGTAATGTAAACAGTGAATGAAAAATCTTGGAACAGACATATACCAAGCCTACAAGGTCAGTGAACACTGGCCTTATATCAGGGAAATACAGTACAAAAAGTAAAGTGTTTAGTACACAAACTGAATGGACAGCAGATGGAAGGAGCTGAACACTGTTCAGTGCCCACAGCCTATGACTACTATCAACATCTGAGAAAACAAAGTAGTATCTTACATCCGGACTCAGTTTAGAATTAAAAAAAAAAAAAAAAAAGGAAAGAAATTGACAAATAGGTTTTATGGGTTGGCATGGTCAGTAGAAGTAAGGGGAAACAAAATGGTAACTTGCAGCAATTAAGATAAACAGGGAAATAGAAGTAAAAACAAAAGTAATACCCCACATTGCACAAAAAAAATTATATTTGGATCATTAGCAAAGTATTAGAAACAGAAGACTTAGAGAAACTGCTAGATATTTATTTTCTCAGTTCAGAATGGATTTTCTAAGCTATCACTGATTATGAATGCAGGAAAGAAAAGTACTACTTCAGGATGATAAACTAAAAACATTTGCCATCGTCAGAAGTAAGCAGCCTAGTCCCAAAGGAGAAGAAGTGGTGGTTCTACATGAGTGTGTTGGTTTAGTAAGAGCTGCGGGGTAGCCGAGCCGCGCGGCCGGCCGCTTCTCCTTGCCCCCTCCCTTCTGCCGTTGGCCACAGACAGGGAAGAAAAAAAAAAGGTTTAAAAGTGCCTTTTTGAGTTGAGATAAGGAAGGTTTAATATATATACATATATAAAAGAAAATAACATATAATGGGAACTTTGCAGTTAACAAGAACAATATTAACAGTAAGAAAAGAGCAATACAAAAAAAAACAATACCAGAGAACAACAGCGAGGGACCGAACCCGAGCGAAGTCCAAAATGAACTGAACTCCAACTGAACTGCCCCCAACGGAACTGGCCCCTCCCCAGACCTGGCCCCGGGGCATGACATCAGCATGGTATAGAATTACCTGGCTCCACACAAAATTAACCCTGTCCTGGCCAACCCAGGACAATGAGGAATGGATGTGAAATCCGATCAAAAATCAAAGGACAGGGTGGATAAAAAATAAATGAAGGATATCAAATAGTAAAGGGTGTAGCCCTCCCAGTAGCCAAACCACTTGCTAATTACTCAAACAATAATTTTCCCTACTGGGGACTTCAAAATAAAGCAGATACTATGAAATAAAGTATGCCAGGTGAAATGTAAGATTACAAAAGATGAAACTTAAATGATAAGGGCAATCAAAATTGGCTGTAATGGGGGGGAAATCAGGAGTTATTTAATCTTTAAAACTATTTAAATTTTAAAAAGGATTCAGCTTACAGAACATTGCTGAAGTATCAGAAAAGATGACTGAATGTATAGTTAAGCAAAACTTTTCACAGGTTAATACAGATACCCATGTGAAAAGTAAACATCTTTCAAGAAAATAATTGGCCCTTGGGCAAGAATTTTTTTTTTTTCCATTACCTATAACTAAGGAGGGAAAAAGTTTTCCTTCACTATAATTGAGCCCTATTGAGAGTACTTCCAGCAAATGTGAGAAAAAAAAAAAAAAATATCTGGTGTTATCAGGACAAAATTCAAAATTTTTTGTATGGTTACAGTTGTAATATAAGTGGCAATCAGGGCTCTGCCTGTATGAGTAACCAATGCAGACAGCAGTTCCTTGTTTGGTGGAGGAACTCCACAGAGAGTCTCTGCCTAGATAAGGCTAAGTGCAAGGTACTACACCTGGGTTGGGACAATCCTGGTTATCAGTACAGGCTGGGGATTGATGTGTTAGTGAGCAGCCCTGCAGAAAAGGACTTGGGAATACTGGTGGATGAAAAGCTGGATATGAGCCAACAATGTGCACTTCGATCTCAGGAGGCCAATCTCATCCTGGGCTGTATCAAAAGAAGTGTGGTCAGCAGATCAAGAGAGGTGAGTCTGCCCCTCCAGTCTGCTCTGGTGAGACCTCACCTGGAGTCCTGCATCCAGCTCTGGAACCCTCAACACAGGAAGGACATGGACCTGATGGAGTGGGTCCAGAGTAGGGCTACAAAAATGATTAGAGGGCTGGAGCACCTCTCCTATGAAGACAGGCTGAGAGAGTTGGGGTTGTTCAGCCTGGAGAAGAGAAGGCTTTGAGAGGACCTTATACTGGCCTTCCAATACCTGAAGGGGGCCTGCAAAAAAGGTGGGGAGGGACTGTTTACAAGGGCATGTAGAATAGGATGAGGGGCAATGGTTTTAACCTAGAGGAGGTTAGATATATCTTAGACATTAGGAAGAAGTTCTTTACTATGAGGGTGGTGGAGCACTGGAACAGGTTGCCCAGTGAGGTGGGGGAGGCCCCATGCCTGGAAATGTTCAAGGCCAGGCTTGATGAGGCTCTGAGCAACCTGATCTAGTTAGAGGTGTCTCTGTGGACTGCAGGGAGGTTGGACTAGATGACCTTGGATGGCCTTTTCCAACCCAAGCCATTCTATGATTCTATGAGACAACGGGCTGATTTGAGACAGCAGACTAAATGGAAACTGATTGAAGTTCTAGGCAGTTTCACAACAAAACATTTGACTAATTGTTGTAGGATCTTTTCAAGTGGGAGTTTCAGTTAGTTCTCCAGTCATTGCTCCAGGCAGCCCCTACTTTCTACAGATCAGTTTAGAGGCACTATTCCTTATATGTGTTGATTAATACAGTCACAGCAACTCCCCTAGACAGTTCTTTACAAGGATCTGGAAAAGTGCATATGGATTTTAGCAGGGCCTTTCACAGGGTCTCACAATGAATCCTTATAAGCAACAGGGCCTTCTCAGCTTTGGTTAGGGCATTTGGAGCACATGACCTATCAGGAGCATTGGGAGAAGTGGGTTTATTCAGCCTGAAGAAACATGGAGTAAAAGGGAGATCTACTTGGGTTTTTTTGACTACATAACGTGTGATGACAGAGAACACAGAGGAAAAAGATTCTCAGAGATGCACAGCAAGAGACTTAGAAGTAAAACCAAATTGCAGCAAGAGAAATTCTGTGTGAATATAAAGAAATGAATCTTCACTATGAGTCTGGACAAATCCTGAAAGAGCTGCCCAGGTGGGATATGGAATCTTCACTATTGGAGGTCCTGAAAACTCAGCAGGACAAGGCATTGAGCAGCCTCATCTGTCTCTGTGGCTGGAATTAACTTTAAACTGTAGCTACTGTGGCTTGCAAAGGTCCATCCCAAATTAAATTTTCTTGTCTTTTTCTGGAAGGATCTAAAAGAAATCAGAAACTCAAGGGAAAAAATGGTGAAGATTCAAAGAAAGTATGAAGAGTAAGGAAGTGTACATACTGAAATAAATAAGAGTAAGAAATTTTTTAAAAATGAGGAAAGGTTCCTAGCTCTAAAGAAAATACAAACTTTTCATGTCTACACATTTCAGAGTACTTTTTAAAGGAAGTACTCAACCACTTACAAAGTAGATTTTTGTGTTAAAGTAGACCTTTAAATTTTATATTAATGGAGCTCAAGCAACATCAGTATTCTCTATCTACAGTTCCAAATCTTTAAGACAAGATTCTTGAGGAGTCAGGAGTACTTTGGAAATATTAAAAACTACATCTGTTAGACATCTCTGTGAAGAAAGTGATATTAACCTTTGCAAGGCACCTTCTTAACATCCTTCCATGTGCAACACTGTAGCCTGTCACTTGCAATGCTGCAACATGCCTTTAATTTTTGTTTTGTAAACTCACCCCTTCCTTCTCTTTGGCTCCTGTGGCAGTGGTTTACTCCTATATCTAAAGTGTTTGTGTCCTCGTGTCACTGAACTTGCATAAAGCTTAGTAGATAACAATAGTAATTACTAACAATTTAAATAGCCTGTAAGATTAAATAGCCAATAAGCATTGTTCACTGTTCTGCTTTCACTGGGACAGAATCATAGGCATGCCATGGTCTGCAGGCCATTAGCAGTTTGGAGTCAGCCCATGCAGCTGACCCAAGTTGGCCATAGGTGTATCCCATCCCATAAACTTCATAATTGATATAAAGAGGGATATTTTCTAGGGAGAGGAGGTGTTCCTAATCTGCTTCATGCTCCTGAGAGTGGCCTTCTTATTTATTGTGACCACTGTACATTTGCTGAGCTGAGTATAACTTTGTTTACTTTACTGGTGTTGGTATTAGTTTGGCTGACTATTAAATCTAGTTTCATTTCAATTTGTGAGTCCCCTTTCCTTTTCCCAGTCCCCTTTCTTGGCTGGGGAGGGGTCATCAGGTGATAAAGCAATGACTATAATTTAGCCCTGGATATGGATTGAACATAGGAATTCAGATAAAGTTTACACACAAAGCTGAGTAGCCAGAGTTAGAGTACAAGTTAGGGTATTGTATGGGGCCTGGCTGAGCTGGAGTTGATTTTTCCCCATAGCAGCCCTCATGGTGCAGTGTTTCATGCTAGGAGCTAGAAGGGTGTTGAATACACACCTGTGTTGTATCAACTGCTGAGCAGTGCTCACACAGCACCAAGGCTCTTCCCAACATTCCCCCCCAGTGGCATGGGATGGGGAAGGTCTTGGGAGGGGACGCAAGCAGGCCAGCTGACCCAAACTGATCAAAGGGATATTTCGTACCATATAATGTCTGCTCAACTATTAAAGCTAGGGGAAAAGGAGGAGAAGAGGGGGGGCATCTGTTATCCTCTGGAGCAACTGCTAAGCATATCTGGAGCCCTGCTTCCCAGGAAGGGGCCAGGTGATGGGAAGTAGAGAATAAATCTTTGTTTTTCTTCGCTCCTGTGAGCAGCCTTTGTTTATCTTTGCTTTTGTTTTCATTAAACTGTTTTTGTCTTGGCCCACAGGTTTTTGTTTAATCTTATTTCCCCCACCCTTGCCTTCCTTGGGGTGAGGGGTGTGATACNAATAAATCTTTGTTTTTCTTCGCTCCTGTGAGCAGCCTTTGTTTATCTTTGCTTTTGTTTTCATTAAACTGTTTTTGTCTTGGCCCACAGGTTTTTGTTTAATCTTATTTCCCCCACCCTTGCCTTCCTTGGGGTGAGGGGTGTGATACAGTGGCTTGATGGGCACCTGGTGCTCAGCTAAGGTTAACCCACCACAAGTAGGCAACATCTGCACCCATTCAAAGCATTTTCCAATCAGTGCCAACAGTGTAATGAGCAAGAGTTGCCAGTAGGAAAATTCACAAAATCTGAAGACGATGCCCAGAAGAATAACAGAATTATAAATGGTTTGAGTCGGAAGAGATCTTTAAAGGTCATCTAGTCCAACTCCCCTGCAGTGAGCAGGGACATTTTCAACTAGTTCAGGTTGCTCAGAGCCTTGTTCAACCTGAGCTTTAGTGTTTCCAGGATTGGGGCATCTACCACCTCTTTGGGCAACCTGTTGCAGTGTTTCACCACCCTCATTGTAGAAAACATCTTCCTTATATCTAGTCTAAATCTGCCCTTTTAGTTTAAAATCATTACCCCTTGTCCTGTTGCAACAGGCTAAAAAGACCGTACCTATCATTTTTTTAAGGCCCCAAGCCTTTCTTCATAGGTCTTCCAGCCCTCTCATCATTTTTGTGGCCCTCCTCTGGAACTGCTTCAACATTTCCATGTCCTTCCTGTGCTGAGGACAACAGAGCTGGACACAGTATTCCAGGTTAGGTCTCACCAGAGTGGTAGAATCACCTCCCTGACTTGCTGGCTACACTTCTTTTGATGCAGCCCAGGATACAATTGGCCTTTTGGGCTGCAATTGCACATTGTTTTCTCACGTCCAGCTTTTCAGCCACCAGTACCCCCAAGTCCTTCTCTGAAGAGCTGCTCTCAATCATGTATAAATGCTCTCAGCATGTATTTATATTGGGGATTGCTCTGACCCAGGTGCAAGACCTTGAACTTGGTTTTGTTGAACCTCATGAGGTTCACATGGGCCCACTGCTCAAGCTTGTTTATATCCCTCTGGATGGCATCCTATCCCTCTGGCCTGTAAACTGCTTCACTCAGCTTATTGTCATCTGTTACCTGTGGAAATCACAGCGTGTGTGTTCCCAGTTGGACACAGCAGACATTTGTTGGGTGGGGTTTTTTTGTTTGGTTGTTTTTTTGGTTTTTTTTTTTGTCATTATTGTTGATGCTGGGAGGGGGTTGTTGGTTTTTTGTTTGTTTTTTCATTTGTTTGTTTTCCCTTTTTTTCGGCTTTTGCAGGGGTGGTGACGGGGACAGGAACAGGGAGACAGCCCCCAAAAGTAACATAAGATCTTAGGTTCTATGTTTGCCATCAGCTATAGGTATTCTTGGTCCTCTAAATGTCTCCATCCTTTCATAACAATAAGAAATAAATTCATGTTGTACTAGTAATTGCTGGATTAACTAGTCAACTGTCTTTCAGATTTTATAATTGCTGTATGAGAAAGAGACTAAATAAGATCAGAACAAACAGATGAGTTTAATGTCCTTTCCATAAACTGTTAGTATCTTGAGTAACTGCAAACATTCTAGAAGTTTGTTCCATAGCTTAACTTTCCTTAGAGCTGTGCATGTATTATTTAACATGAAATCTAAAATTTTCCTGCTTCTTATCTACTCTTTAGCCTGACCTCTTTCTGAGATAAATTTCAGTATTAAAGAGTAGAATTTTTACTTCAAACAGCTTATGCAATTAATGAGTACTTCATAGTTTAAGAGAGTGAAAAGCTCCATTGTCACCTTTACAGTTAAAGAAGAGATTCACCTAGTCAGCACGGGGATAATAAAGGTTATATGAGCATAATTAAATACCAGATTGAGTCACACAAGCATCAGACATCCCAAATGAATTGCAGATGAAAGAAATGTGTGAAAATGTGATTCTTTCCTTGTATGGAAACCAGCAACCAAGAGCTCCAAGAGGAGGGGTTGTTTTTTGGTTTGTTTTTTTTTTTTTTTAATGATTAAAGGGACTTTTTTTGTATAGATGGCCTATAAGTCTTCAAGGGAAACTAACTCTACAATTTCAGGAAATGTTGTAGTAGAGACTAATTATTCTTATTCACCAGCCATCCATTTATGTTTCATCTTGCATAATGTTTTATTGATGGAATATTTTCCTCATTTTTTGTAAGAGATACTGTTTTCCACTTTCTCTTCAATAAGCTGGACTATTTTCTTTTGAAAGCCACAAAAGTTATTACTATTGAATCCTAAAGTTAATAAGATAGATAATTCTTGTTTATTTTTTTAAGACTCTAGGAGATATTAGAAATACCTCATACTCATAAGTGAAGCATTCCTGATTCTCTACAGCAGAAATGAAGGATATAGACATTTGCATATAGACAAACCATACACAATAGAAAAACAGCCTTTTAAATTTACCCATTTACTCAATTTCAAGAGGCACAACTCTGATAAGACTAACTTAGATTACCTTTCAAAGCATGTCTATTGTTGAAAGGCACTGTTGATTTTCTACACCTGTATGAAATTATCTGAAAGAACTGCCATATGACTTTTATAGGATATGGTTCAGTGATCATATCTCTGCCAAAAATGTTATTCGGGCCCTCAGCCTAGGTAAGATTGTATCTGTTCTTAACTTTACCTTTCCTACCACTGGCATATTCAGCTTAATTTCTATTCTCTGCTGTGGTACTGGATCAGTGCTAAGTGTCCCCTTTTCCTTCATTTGTCCTCTCAGATGCATGTGCATTAGAGTGACTGCTCTCCAGAACAGTCCCGACTCTTATGATTCATTAAAATCCAAGACTTCAGCACGACCCACACAGAACATGAGGCACATCTGCTGTATACGCATGTTTTAAGCTCAACTGTGTGAACTTGCCCTAGGCAATTGCAAAGCATGAGTCACAATTATAATGAATGAGAATAGAACAAGTTGTCAAGATGATACCACTGCATCTGAGATACACTTATAGATTTATTAGTGTAGACAGTCAATAGGACAGCAGAGGAAAGGGTGCCAGATACAGAACTGTTATTTCAGCCTGGCAGTTCAACCCACATAATTTTGTTTAAAGGAATCTCATTCCCACATTCCGGCAAACCTGCTCCCAAATTGGGTTTATTAACACAGGTCAGAATATCAGACAGTATAGAAAAAAACACCATGTATTCACAAGGCAGTTTAGCATGCAATAAGCCAAGTTAACCAGCAACAGCTCATATCAGCCTTATTGGCTGTTCATACTCTGGTGGCTGATTCAATCCCCTGTTGGCTGTCTAAGTGAGTTTTTCTTCAAAAGTATATCCTTAAACTGTAAAAGTATGAATTAAGAGCACTTTGGAAGCTTTCCCTATGGCTGTAAAACTGGTTATCATACAGATGTTGAAAAGACAGGATGAACATTTGGAAAAAAAAAAAAAAAAAACAAACAAAAAACCAGAGCTGGCTGGAAGCTGAAAAAATCAATAAAAATGATACAAAATGGAATATTTTTTTTCAAACATGAATGTCTCCATGTATTTACAAAAAACCATCAATGTGGTAACTTAAGTATCCAAATTTACATTTACTTTAACATTTTATGTGCAAAGAAATGTTAATGAATTTGGCAACATTTTATTTTTAAATGATGTTATGGCATCTGCTGGACTTTGCACTCCTTTCTGAGAGATCATTTCTATTTTCATTCTATTGAGAAGAGTTAAGAAATCTAATTTAGCCTGAAGCAATGTTTTGCTGTTCCAGCTCAGTGAGAAGTTTTAGGTTTGGAAACTAAATTAGATTTTTGGAAATAGTAAGTCTGAATACTGAACATAACAGATGATCAACCTTCTGCAATACACAGCTATCTGGAAAGAAGATCCCTGAAAAATATATTCTAAAAGTTTCTCCATTTTTTTTTTTTTTTAAAAAAAGGCCAAGTCTGATCACTATTAGTGACTCTATATCAAAACCATCAGCAATATAACTTTTGTATAATTTACTGGAGCCATTTGTTAATAATGAGTAAGTAATGGATTACTGCTGTGTATATACTGTTTGCACTGGTTGATTGTTTATTTTCACAGGCTGAATTTTGACAGAGATCTCAAAATCTTTCAGTGGAATAGTACTTTCTAGAAAGGTAATGCAACTGTGTATCTGAAGAAAACAAAAAGGGAAAAAACCCTCTCTTTTACACAATATTAAAGGTGTTAAATATTACAATGCAGCTGTTCCAACAGAGAGGCTTAAACCAATTAGGAGAGTATAATTTGAAAATAATGCAAGGATTCAACAGTAGTTTTATTTTTTCCAAAGAGATTATTTTCCTAAATCAAATACAGGCTTCCTGCAAAACATAAGGAAAAAGCTGTTTATGTTCATGTGCAGAAAAATATATCTGGTGTAAAAGCTTATGATGAATAGCACTTACAAGGTGATGAAGAAAACTTTTCCACAGAAGAACTCCTTGGCATGAGTACCTCCAGACCAAATTATATTAAGAGGATAAATAATGACTACAGCTCTAAATAAGTCTTGACTTGAAACAGTAATTTTTAATGTTGATTCAGATGTTCCATTGATGATCAATGAAACAATTTGTTCATTAGTTCTTTGTACTGAAGTTCCCAAAAACTTAATCCTACAGTTTTCATCATTTCAGAATTATTAAACCCAGAGGAGCGCATCCTTGCTGAAAGTGGATTTCTAGAAGGTAATAGCTTGTAAGTGGTTTTTAGATGAAGAATTATATTTGCATAAATTAGTAATTGTATGAGATAGAAAACTGTTATCTAAATTTTAGGACACTTGCTCTTTTTTTTTCTGTGGAATAGTCAGGTGTATACAATAAGTTTGCAATACAGCCAAAGCATTGACAATGTCACTATGACTTCTGATTCTTTACTTTAAAAGTTTCAACATCTTTCTTATTGCTAGAAAGGAACAGGATACTGGAAGTATTTAAAGCAGTGATTTCATTATTCCATTATATTTGAAAAGTCATGACAGTAAGGCAAAGTCCCCAGTGACTGTAGAAAAGGCAATATCACATTCATTTTCAAAAAGAATACTAAGGAGGATGCTGGAAACTACTGACCAGTCAGCTTCACCTTTGTGTACTCTAAGACATGAAACAGATCCTGCTGGAAGATACATTGAAAGATATGGCTATTTAGAGACAGCCAGTATGGCTTCACTAACAACAAATCATGCTTGACTAATCCAGTGACCTTCTATGATAGAGTGACTGCATAAACAGACAATGAAAGAGCTACTGATGTCATCTATCTGGACTTCTGTAAGGCCTTTTACACAGTCCCCTACAATATTCATGCTGCTAAATTGAAGAGATATGGGTTTGATGGATGGATTGAGATGAATAAGGAACTGCTTGGACAACGGTTCAATGAAGTGGATACTAGCAACGAATGGTGCCCCTCAAAGGTCAATACTGGGACCAATACTCTTTAATACCTTGATTAATGACATAGTGTGATTGGTACATTCTCAGTAGGTTTGCAAATAACATCTAGATGAGGTGTGGTTGGTGCACTAGAAGGAAGGAGTGCCACTAGAAGGATCCAGAGGGACTTTTGCTAAGCTTGAGGAGTGGGCTTGTGTGAACCTAGAAATTCAACAAGGCCAGGTTCAAGGTCCTGTACCTGGTTTGGGGAAAAACTCGGTATCAATACAGGCTGGGGAATGAATGGTTTGAAAGTAAGCATGTGGAGAAGGACTTAGGGATACTGGTGGATGAAAAATTGGACATGAGATAGCAAAGTGTGCTTGAAGCCCAGAAAGCTAATTGTATCCTGGGTTGAATCAAAAGAAATGAGGCTAGGAGGTCAGGAGAGGTGATTATTCCCCTCTACTCTGCTCTTATGAAACGTCACACACACCATTGCATCCAGCTATGGCACCCACAGTACAAGAAAGACAGAGACCTTTTGGGCCGGGTTCTGAGAAGGGCCATAAAAATGATCAGAGAGCTGAAATACATCTGTGAAGAAAGGCTGAGAGCATTGGATTTGTTCAGCCTGGAAAATGGAAGGCTCCAGGGAGACCTTATACCAGCCTTTCAATACTTAAAGGGGTGTTTTGTCAATTACCCAGCCCAGCACAAAAAATGCCACCATTACCAGGAGACAGATGCATAAGCAGATATAGATTTTATTATCTATCCCCATGGGTCGCAGAAATGATATTACATGGCCAGTAACAGAAGAGATAAACCTACTCACCACAGATGATACAACAACAGGAAAAGTGAACTTAACTACAAACTCAATAGCAGAAGGGAAAAGAAACCAGGTGATCATCTCAATAATCGAGGGGGAGACTAACCATACCCCAAATATCACCATAGCTATGCACAAACCACCCCGGCAAATACCAGAGAGGTATACCAACAGTACATGATACATTCTACAAAGGTACATGGCCAAATTACGACAGACACCAAAAGGTGTCAAATCCATTACCAGTATTACCCTTGCCCCATCCAATATACTCATTCTGTCCAGGTGTTCCTGGGAAACCTTGGTTGCAGCAAGCTGTCGGGGGGGCCTCAGGGGAAAACCCTGCATGGTGCATCCACCCACAGGTTGGCTTTTTCCCCGGTTCGCTACAAGCAGGGCCAGCTTTTAGATTGTTGGATAAACAATTCAGGTTGCATAGGCAATCCTCAGAAATAACTTCAAAAGCAGGACACCTGCTATTTTTCCTCCTTATTGGGTTCTGTCCAAGGTCAGCCAAGCCTGGGAAGAAACTCAAAGAGGAGGAGGCACCTCTATCTGCTTTGGTCTGTTTCTCAGGATAGCTGTGTGTCTGTTCTCACAGCTAATCAGCTAATTTCCCTGCAGAGAAAAATCCTGTGCTGGTTTCAGTTATACTATCTGGTTGTGAGATTCATCCATATGTCAACTTTAATACAGGGCCTATTGCTCAGGCCCTAGCACTTCACTCAGTCCCCTGACATATGGATGGACCACAACCTTCACACTACTCCTAGGTGTATGCGTGGCCTGGCCACCCTCCCGGATGGCTCTCAGAGGGGGCCATCCCTCATATCAAGGTCTGGTATGGCATGTGTCCCCACTGTTCAGCGCCTACTGCGTTGCAGCCAGCAGTGGAGCTAAAAGTTCTTTTTGATGGCAAACACAGAGTCCAACCCAGTCTTACCCTTGACCATAGTAGGAGGCGTCTGGCCAGCCTTAATCCTGTCACCTGCTTGTGAGATTCATCCAAATGTCAACTTCAATTCAGGGCCTATTGCTCAGGCCCTAGCACTTCAAGGGGACATTAAACAAAACCAGAGAGCGACAGGACAAGGAGCAACTGAAAGAGGGTACATTTAGATTAGATGTAAGGGAGAAGTTTTTCACCATTGGGGTCAGGAGGCACTGGAATAAGTTGCCCAGAGAGACTGTCGATGCCCCATCACTGAAAGCATTCCAGGTCAGGTTGGTTGGGGCTTTGAGAAACCTGATTTGGTGAAAGATGCCTCTGCACATTGTAGAAAGGCTCAGCAGCTGAAGGGAACCAGGTTAAGGAACAAACGAATCAGGATCAAAGGTAGAATGCATGAAGAAAGGCAAGACCAAGAAGTGAAGGGCTAAAGGAAGGGGAAGAGCTGAAAGGAAAAGCCAAGAAGGCAAAGGCCTGGTTGAGACCCCTGTGATCCCTCAGCTTTATACTGAATATGACATATATGGGATGGAATACCCCATCAGTCAGTTTAGGGTCACCTGTCCTGTCCACTCCTCCCCACAGGTGCGGCCTTTCACTTTCTGCACCCCCCAATGTGGTACACAAGAGTTAGCATTGACTTTAGTCTGCACACCAATCCTTGCAAGTAACTCTAAACATGAAGTGTTATCACTGCTAGAAGCACTCACTGTCTGCAAAGACACGATGTTAGTTTCAGAAAGTGCAGTTAGTTATCAGAGACTCAGATGAAAAGTAAAATCACTGAACAGAATTGATTTGATTCTAAGTCAAACCAGGACAGTTTCAGAGAAAAGAAAAAAAAAACAACAACTTGTTTTTAATTAAACATTTTAAAGAAAATGTCTCATTTATTCCATTAGAACTCAGCAGATATAAGTGTAGTTCTACTGGAAATGAACTTGGCCTATTGTGCTCTTCCCTGGCTTAAAAGTTGGAATACTAAAGCAAATAGGTCTGTTTTTAAACAGAATCAGACTGTGAATGTAATATATTTCTGTTAACTTCAGTGGATTTACTGTACTTTTGTGTAACAGAGATCAGAATTTGTCTGTGGTCTAAATGCAACTTAAAGGAATTATGCAGAAAGAAAAAGCAAGTGAAAGTGCTGTCAAAAGGTTAGAAAAATCAACAGTCAGAGCAGAAAATAAAGTAGTAAAAAGGGTCTTAAAAACCTCAAATGTTAAAATGTCATTTTGAAATAGGAGAGAGGAATTCTGCTGAGAAACGGTAGTTTATGGCATAAAGTACCTGAATGAATAGACAGCCTCACGGCTGCTGGAGGAGCATGCTGCACAGTTGTGTAACGTAGACTTGGTTTGCACCACTGGAGTAAATCTCACTGTTTTGAGTTAATCAACTCTCCTTTGACATGTGAAAGTGCTGAAAATAGGCTCTCTGTCCACAGGACTTGTGGTTTCTTTGCTGTTTGATAATCATAGTGCTCTCTTCAATTGAGCCATTGATGTTGTTTACTTATTTTACTACCTGTTGATGCAAGCAGTTTTTATTTCAATTAAAGGTATTTATATATTATGTGGAAAGTTCTAGTACAAAATAATTTCATCAGACTATGTCGTATTATGTTGCATTATAAAGACTATTGTTTAATGTTTATCCAAAATTCCTATTACCATCTTAAAGTTTCAAACAATTTTACACCTTTTCTTACGTATTTTGTGAAATTGTATCCTCATTAAAGGTAAGATCACCAGTATTTTCACATGGATTTGAATTAGGTATCAGGTCATAAATACAAGCCATGTATTAAAAATATTACTATAATGTTCATTAATGAAAAAATGAATGTGATCTCAATTTTTAGTCATAATTCCACTTATCCAGACTGGGTCCTGATAAATACAGTTGGTTTTTTTTTCTGTAATTAATTTCTAATATTTCTGTAATCAATGTAATTATCATAAGAATTCCTTTTTGTATGAAGTTCAGGTTTTAAATGAGGTTTGAATCTCACTTTTATCTGAGACTGTCTCTTTTTAAACCTAGCAACTGGCAGCAGATTCTGGTACTAAGGACACTGTCTTAATTTAAGTATTATTCTCCTTTTCTATTTGAAAAAGAGCAGAACCCTTCCTACTCTCTGATAGCATTAGAACTCAACAAGACTAATTGTAGGTGTTATAAAACCTCTTATATAAAAGACCTGAATAATCTTCCCTTCAGAGAAATGATATAATCTAATAGGAGGCTTCTACATAAAAGGACCCCAGATCATCTGAAGAGGTCCTGAATTCCCATCATAGAACCTTTAGGAACTCTCAAAATTAAGAAATCTCCATAAAATCCAGTGCCAATGGGTAGGATTATCCTCAAATACATAGATTCTATTTTTCAGTACATCTATTAGAATAAGTGTCCTGTAACATAGGACTGGGTTAAAAGAACACTTTAACAACCAGGGAATTTGTCTGGAACCACTGAATTGTGCAAGATATCAGTAGATTACCTAGTCTGCAGGTGGAAGGAATGACTGTAAGACTTGTCATTAAAATGAAGTTAATGCATGCATCAACAGGACAAGGAATTCAGCTGTCATCATAAGTGCTTACCTAGCTTTAGGACTTTGTTGTTGTTTTTATGGTTTCCCACAAAGTTAAAATTGTGGCTAGTATTATCCACTAATTGAGTTAAAAGTATGTTTATGGTATATATCAAATGGTTGCCATGTACCATTAAATTTTTGAGTGGCTTGTATTGAGCTCGGTCTCCATAAATTTTCTTGAAAAAATAAGTTTGTCTTAATTTTTGACTGCACTTGTTACCAATATGTTCAAAGATGGCTCTATTGTTCATTCTAAACATACTCTGAACACTGAGCAGAAGGTCAAATTTCACTTTATTTGAAGTGGTTGGCAGAAATGTCACTTGCAGTCTTGTGCGAACATTTTTTGAAATTTCATAATGAAAAGGTCATAGCATGTTATCAGACACTTTTTAGTGGGAATCAAAACAAATTAAACCCTAGTTAAAAAAAAAAAGAAAAGCTGAACTGAATAGTGATACTACCATATCGAAGGAAATGCCGATTTTTGATACTGACATTAAGCAGCAATCTTAATTAAAAATTAATATATACGTTATTGTGTTTTTTCCCTCCAATTATAAAATTCTTATTGATGTAGAATAAGAAAGAAACTAGAGAATCACAGAATACCAGGTTGGGGAAGATGAAATAATGTGTCAATCCAAATATACTGTATCTGACATTGAGCAAACAAGTCATAACTCCTGCTGCTGTATTCTCAAAAACAACCCCCAAATCCTGACCTGTACCCACTGATTTTAAAGATATTCAGTCATTAGATCAAATTCAAGGACTGACTTGATTGCAAAGAATTCCATATCTATATATAATACTTCCACATCCAATAAACTCATTCAACTTTTGTCACTAAAGTATATGTCCTATTGTTCTTCCTGCCTTCTAACACTCTGAGGTAAAAGTTTAAAAATAAATGTTTCTTATAATTGTGGGTTGACACCACTGTGAAGGATGTGAAATATCCACAAAGAAAACACATACTAACAGAGTCACAATTTCTTTGATGTGACTATAATTACAGTCTACTATGCCAATAGGACATACGTTGTGTTTATACACCAGTTTTGTCTGGTATTTAACAGGCAGGTATATAAGTGCTGTGTAACTATTGTATATACCAGTTTTATATATGAAAAAAATAAAGAAAAAAATCCCATCCCATGAACATAGATTACACAATACAGAAATCTAATATTGGAGTTCAAACTCTCACCAGTCAGCTGAAGTCTTTAGTTATATCAGCACTGTCACTGAGGTCAATAAACAGTTCTACTAATAGGCACACTAAGACGTAGTTGATGAAGATGAATTAAGTATTGGTGTCTTTTCTTTTCCTTCTCACATGGCATGCTATTAAACCAACCTATGTATTGATAAGCAAGAGTAAATTTACTGGTGAACACCAGGGATGTTTAAAGTACCATAAAAAACTCCTGCCCTGACTGCAGCAGTACAGTCTAGTGTCTGCAGTCATAAGAATACAGATCCACACTCCCTTTTCCTTTTTTCTTTGCAAATTGCATTAAAGAAATTCCTTTAACTGTTCTATAACTTACTACACCAATGGCTTTTCTAATATATGTTCAAACACACATACATTCAGAAAAAAAAAGCTAAAAATATTTTCCATAAGCGAAAAATCTGAGCAGATTTTTCCCTTTAGCTGTAGACAAGTCTCCCTAATATTAGAGCTGGTTTCAAAACTCTTGACCCTCTCCCTCTTCTTTCCTCTGTATCAACATAAAATTCTTTATGTGTGTGGAGATCAAAAGCATTGATTACATCTGTCTGAGGAAGCAGTCACCAGCCTGAAGAGTGCTTCTGGAAATGCAGGAGAAAAAAAAAATCTAGCTTTACAGATCCAGTATTTCTGAAGAACAAATACTCTCTTCCTTTCATGAATGATCCTAGAGGGATAGAATCCATTTCAAAACAGTACAAACAGCAATGTTTATGTTTAGAGAACCCAGTGACACTTTTCTACTAAAATGCCAGCAAGCAAATAGTGAGCAAGTGAAGCAACACAGCAAAAAATTCATATAGCAAACCAAAATTCACAACACCAGGGAAGTGTTCAATATTTAATTTTTTTAATGCCTGTAAAAAATTTAAACTATATTCCTTTATCAAAGTTACAACTGGCCAAGTATATTTGGTGGTTTCATTTTTTTTAGCAATGTATTTCAATTCAATTTTCTCAGATAATTGCCATCATTAAGATTAGTTTTCCTTAACCGTACACCACAAATTTGGGGTTGAGGGAGTGACATGAGAGTGAGCTAGAGCAGGACTCCTTCTGGATGTCCATAAGAAAGGCCCAACAACAAATGGATTAAAAAAATAATGACTTTAGTAAGATAGAATAAGAGGAGGAACACAGTTAATGAGTAAACCTTATGTCTCTATGGGCAAAACAGCATCAAATAGAGCCCATTTGAATGTTTCCCTTGCCACTGTGCAGAGCAGAGCATATCCTAACCATTGAGAGAAGCTCTCCATTTTGGTCCTTCAAGCTACTAACGCCCACACAAGAAAACAATTCTATTCCTAGAGGATGTTCTCATGAGAACTTGTTGCCACACTGTTTAGACAAATGTAAGGCCATACAGGAGATATAATCACCAGTAACAAGTGGGTACTGCCTTCAGGCTCCTCTATTACTGCAAGCTGTTTGCATTCATCCTGCAGTCAAGGCATGTGAGCAGCACAGCATGGTTGTGTGCCTAATCAGGTTAATTGCTATATGGATCACTGACTCAAATGTGTGACTGTCTCTAGGTCAGTTTCGTTACGTTCCTCAACTTGATTCAAATATAGTTTACCTTCCCCAAAGATATAACTTACAGACTACATTAATAACATACAGACTTCTCGAGCCCTAAATGTGAGCTCCAATAACGTAGACGTGGCTTGTTCAAGATCACTGACTTGTCAAATGCCATATATTCCACAGTTCTCCCAATCCACACTACCAACTGTAAAGGTATTTTTCTGCTTGAGTAGAAGATGAATACAGTGATTATCAATTACTGTGTTTTCACAAGCCATAGTACACAGTAATTACTGATTTTATAAATTAACCATGTAGTCCTACTCCATAATTATATAATGAAGCCTATGAAATACATCTACTCAGTAAAGGAAATGTTCTTAATAAATTGTATTCTTCTTTGTGGGAGTCCACAGCTGGTCTGAGGACTCAGGGATGGACCTTAGCCTTGAGCAGATAATGATGTTTCCCTGAAAGAGCCTGGGAAGCCCTGAGGCTGAAGAGTCGCAGGGAGTGAAGGAGATAAGAGGCCTAAGGAGCAAACTCCACAGAACAGCAACCTGGCAAGAAGTCAGTGGAGGAACAACAAGAATACCAACCAATCAGCACGTGTAAGGAGAATGGACTGAGCTATCCTACAATAACGAGAGTAATGTCTTCTGATTGGTAATACAGGCAATGGATTTTAATTCCTAATTTTTAGAAATGTTTAATCCACAATTTTTATACATGTGGAAACAAATTTACTGAATAAACATATCATAAAACTATAATTGGAAAGATACTTACTTCCTGAAAATTACCTGAATGTGCTTCTGTTTCTCTCCATGAACTTTAATTTAACAATGGAACTACACTTCTAGCACAGGAGATCAAATGGAGGTGATATGAATTTACCATTTCAATTTTCAAAATAGATATGCAGTTCTTATCTGCTTTTAGTTTAGTGAAATATCCAGTTATAGTTTATTATCTATGTGAATTTTCACTTGATATCAGCAGTTGACATAAGCAATGAGTTTTATAATCTGTAAAAGAAACTGTGAGACGCTATAAAATATCTGAACCAGATGAATGAAGCATTCTGTTCTATAAAGGAAAATTATTTTTAAAAATCTGCACCTGTTCCAAGTACATTTTAATAAAACGAAAATAGGTCACTGAATGTGGAAGTTGTTTGATAACAAGCATTTAAATAAAAGTGGCAGAAGAAACATAGGAAAAGATGTGTACCATCTGCTGTTGGACTCTCCATTGATTCCAAATTGCAGTTTCCAGACAACATCCAAAAGTGTTCCTGTATGTGGCTAAACAGCTAGGGGCATCACTTGCATGTTTAAAATGCTTATCTGACTATCTGGCTGAACAGAACAAATGCAGAAGAACCCACTGGGAATAATATCACACTCAATAGACCTAAGAGTTAAAGGACAGAAACTTTTCACCTCCTGGAGTGTCTTCACGTTAAGGGCATGTGATTCTAAGACAGTGAGGCAGAGATGAGCAAATGATTTTAAGACAAAAATAATAATAATAAAAATAATGTACAGTGATAAGTTGAATAAGAATTATGCCATGGTTTATTGCTGGAGATATCTCAGACCCATAAGAGCTTAGAATCAGAAATCGCAATGGAAAGTAAGGTTAAATTTTTGTACTGCTTCAGTTGCTAATAGAACCTTTGCTTTATAGCAGGCATAATTTATAAAACACATTAGGTTTTCCCACTATGTTTGTACAACAACCAAAACAGTGAAAATAACAAATAAACATGTTTTATTAGGGTAAAGAGGAAGCTAAAAATAGAAATATCTTCTTCATATATCTGGATCATTTCCACAGTACATCCATATGGCAGATTCAGCTAGTGTGCAACAGAGCAGTAAGAATTTGTGATTGTTTTAGATATGGCAACTGTTCACTAAAGATAACAGCAACTAACCTTTCAGTGAACCCGGTACTATACTCCCAGCATGCACCATCTTCAAATGGTCCCAAGTTTTGCAAGACTGGAGAGTAGATCAGGTGGCTTACAATGATCACAGTCCCATTTTTCCAAATGGCCATGTGTCCTGGTTTGACTTAGAACCAAAATAAATTCTGTTCAATGATTTTACTTTTCATCTGGGTCTCTGATAACTAACTGCACTTTCTGAAACTAAAAACATGTCTTTGCAGACAGTGTCTGCTTCTAGCAGTAATAGTGCTTGATGTTTAGAGTTACTTCAAGGATTGGTGTGCAGATTAAGGTCAATGCTAACTCTTGTGTACCACGTTGGGGGGTGCAGAAAGTGAAAGGCCGCACCTGTGGGGAGGAGTGGACAGGACAGGTGACCCTAAACTGACTGATGGGGTATTCCATCCCATATATGTCATATTCAGTATAAAGCTGAGGGATCACGGGGGTCTTAACCCTTCCCTTCTGCCTCTTCTCTTCTCAGCCCTTCTTGGTCCTTCTCGTGCCTTCTTCAGCTTTCTGTGAAGAGTTGGCATCTGAGAAGGTCTCCATCCATTCTGCCTTTGATCCTGATCCATGTGTTCCTGAACCCAGCTCTTGGACCCGGTTCCCGTCTGTTGATGAGCCCGGTCTAGGACTTTCCCTGTGTCTTCTCCACAACCTCAGTGGTGAGAGTTGGGTCAGATACTGGTTTTGTATGTATTTGTATATATTCCATTTTATTATTATTATTATCTTCATTAAAGCTATTCTAGTTTTCTTTTCTAATCTGGAAGCCTCTTTCCCATTCCCTTGCTCTGCCATTTGGGAGGGGATGGGGCCAACAGCAATCTGTAAGCCTCTCTCCCTTATCCTTTTTCTCTTCCTCTATTTGAGGGGGAAAGAGAGATTAACAGAGAGCATCTGTTGTAGGTTTGGTGGATAGACCCTAAACCTTGACACCATGGACAAAGAGTGACTGGAGCTTCCTTTCTGCTTTCTTTTATATGAAGAAAGGGAGGTGAATATCATATAAGAGTATCCCTGCGTACACAACAGAGGGAAGAGGTCTCTAAGTTGCCAAATGCAATGAAATCACCAAAATAGCTGCTAGGTCTTCAAGCACGTACTATACCTTTAAGAAATGTTAATATAAGAATAAATAAATTACTTATAACTTGTTTTGAATAATAAAGAAGCTCTGAAGCACTTACAACTACTAATATAAAAAAGATTTATCCTGACAGATGTTACCTAATTGTGTTACTAGACTCTAGTTCTGTCACTGTCCAAATCTAAATCTGTACTGTCCTGGTCTAGTATTCTTCCTTGTGCTAGAACTAACACTCATCTAACCCAGCAAATGAGGTAATTTGTAGAAGCAAACTGCTCAGAAAACTGAATCAGGGCAAAAAAAGTAAAACAATTTCTGCAAATGTTGGTAGTTTTAACGCAAGGATACTAAGCAAAATCATGTTACAGAATCACAAAATCACAGTGGCTGGAAGGGACCTCAGGAGAGGTCCCGTCTAACCTCACTGCCAAAGCATGAATCCATAATTCAGAATTAACTATTTTCTAGGGATTATAAAATAATAAAATAGTTCTAGTGCATTTCTGTGTCAGTCGTCTTAAAATGGTAACACAACCAAGGTTCTCAGATTTGAAGGGGTAGCAGGGGACAGTTAAAAAACCAAAACAAAACAACAAGAACAACAAAAACC
Organism: Eurystomus gularis; assembly: GCA_013400335.1. Taxonomy (NCBI): domain Eukaryota; kingdom Metazoa; phylum Chordata; class Aves; order Coraciiformes; family Coraciidae; genus Eurystomus; species Eurystomus gularis. The sequence continues at coordinate 11,323 of VZZY01008625.1, read as the reverse complement.
CGAACACCAAAAATAATAGTCTTGTTTTTTTGCTATTTGTGGTTTTCCATGTTCAAGCTTTCATGAAACATCTGTGTAGACGTTTAGAAAGGAACATTTTGGATAATTTTTATCTTTTTTTTTTTTAACCCTCACAATCTTCGTGTGAATACTTTTAATTTCCAAAAAGTATTGATACCTCATCATATAATGATGCTGTTAACAAAGACCATTCCTAGTATTAGTTTACTATTAGCACAATATTAAGGGACAGAGTTAGGACACCTAGGAAGTGGGCTTCAAGTTTGAAAATGTCATAACATCTGTCAGCTACGACTCAAGTCTAGCTGAGCATTCCATATGCAAGAAGCCTGATGAATATAGCATAAAGCTACCCTGCACAGTCTGTTCACATGCTGCTTCATAGTCTTGCAGACTGTGATTCAAAGTGATTGAATAGAATACCATTTTCCTAGATCAGTGATTTTCAACCTTTTTCGATTTGCAAACTCATAAAATATTTGCAAAGGTGTGGAGAAACAGACCTCTGAATAGCAAATTTTAACTCAGACAACAATAAACTTATTTTTCTTAGTTGCCTTTCACATTTATCTTGGCATTAGATGATTAACCCTGTAATCCAGAAAGTAAATACTTAAAACCACAGTGGCTGATGTTGTACAGAAGCTGAAGAAAAACCCCTAATAAAAATGTTGTAAACTCTGTGTTAAGTTGAGCAAGGCATGAAGAGAGCAGAAAACCAGAAAGACATGAGGCCATAGCAGAGGTCTGCCTGTACGTCAGCGCATTCAGCTTTGAGAGTGGCTATTCTGAAGATCCTATTTCCTTGTCAAAGAATGACTTTCAAGAGGGATTTCAAGCAGATCAGTGGTGTAGTTTTGCAGATATTTATGGGAAATCCCCTCAACCAGAGGAAGTGACAGGAAAGTATTATAATTTGTTTACTTTATGTTTACAATATGAAAGCACTCTATCACAATGTAGTTGGTTCAGCAGTGCATCTTCTAGTCGTAATAATTGTTCAGCACTTTTTATTGAATATCTGGCATTTAAACACTATTTCAACTATTTTTGCAAATATTTGCTTTTTAACTATTACCAGTTCAACACAGTGCACCTTTTGAACTGAATCAAGTAATCCCTGTCATTTCACTTGGTGCCTTCCACAGGATTACTTGAGAAGTAGGCTGTAGGTGAGGGATTCAACAAGTTCAGGACTCTATGTCTTATTAAAAATTGCTGTTTTGCTTTTGGCTAAAAAGGTCTGTCCCTGAGCTTCAGGTTGAACTAAATAAAATCATTACGTTTTGTTGTTTCTTCATATGTTAAGCATATACTTGATAGTATGTTTTACTATCTTGTCTTTACTGCTTTGTCTTGAATATCACAGATTCTATAACCAGACATTTGTGCGAGGTTGATAATCATGAGGGATCATGATGACAAGAGATTCTACTAGTGCACATATTGGCAAAAGACAGGCCTTAATGCAAGTCTTTTGCAGGTGTTCTGTAGTTCCCTTAAGTGCAAGAGCTCCTCCCAGAATGAAGCATGACTCTGATTACCTGACTTGCTGATCCTACTTATCTTTAATGGGATCCAGGAGGTTTTAATAGCAACACCCAACACCCTGATGTTCAGTTTATTATTTTGATGTATGACAGCTTGCGTCTGGGTTCATCAATCGTACAGTTTAGATTCAGGGGAGAACAATAGCTTGTCTCTTCCTAAAAGACAACCACCTTGACTGCAACAAAACCAGGAAAAAAGTCCTCTATTTTTGTCAAAACTTTTTTCCCTTATGCCTAAAGATGAAGCCTAATTTCTCATTTGAATTTCTCCATTTTCTGTCCAAACATTGCAAATTTTTCAGATGTTTTTCCTCTTAGATTAAAGGTCCTATCTGTTTGCACATTTTTCTCCCCATTGAGAAGTATATGAATTGTACTTTAGTCGGAGTGTTCACAGGTATCATGTAACACACTTGACAAGATTATAAACATATCATGAAATATCTGTGTCCACTGACTTACTTAATGCCCTTACTTAAGTGTCTTTTATAAAGAATTTCTTAACTGAATAAATCTGTCATATAAACAATGACATAAACCCACAGAAACACACCGGAAACCATTGCAATTCTTTGCAGAAACAATCTGTTCAGTAACTTGTGTTCATTTGTTTGTTGATGTAACATACTATGTCAGACTTCTTGCTCTGTAATTACCTCAACTGATACGTGTTCACTTCCGTAGGTTTTTTTTTTCTCTAAGTGCTTCCATTGCAAAGATACTTAAACAAAAAAAAAAAGTTAGATTTCACTTAAATTATCTGATTGAACTCTGTAAATTCTATGTATGTCTCAGTAGTTTTAATAAACTATAGAATACATTCAAAGTTTTGTTTTGTGCTTTGAGACTTTTCAAACTGTTTAAGAAACTAACAAGTATCTTCTCTGGTATGTCTAAAGACGCATATTATCTCCAGTACTTGTCTGTCATCATAGTGAAAAAAGCCTTGGATTTTTTAATTTCCTTATGAACTTAGAATGCTAGAATCATAGAATGTATCGGGTTGGAAGGGACCTTACAAGGTAATCTAGTCCACCATTCCTGCAGTCAGCAGGGCCATCTCTAACTAGGTCAGGCTGCTCAGAGCTCTATCAAGCCTGACCTTGAATGACTCCAGGGATGGGGCCTCCAACACCTCTCTGGGCAACCTGTTCTAGTGCTCAACCACCCTCATATTAAAGAATTTCTTCCTAATCTCCAACCTAATTCCACCATTTTCTAGCTTAAAATTGTTACCCCTTGTCCTGTTCCTACTGACCCTCGAGAACAGAACTTCCCTTTCCTTCTTATAGGCCCCTTTCCTGTATTGGAAGGTTGCTATAAGGTCTCCTCAGAGCCTTTTCTTCTCCAGGCTGAACAACCCCAACTTTCTCAGCCTATCTTCATAGGAGAGGTGCTCCAGACTTCTGATCATTTTTGTGGCTCTTCTCTGGACATTCTCTATCAGGTCCACATCCTACTTGTGCTGGGGGCTCCAGAGCTGGATGCAGTACTCCAGGTGAGGTCTCACCAGAGCAGAGTAGAGGGGCAGAATCACCTCTCTTGATCTCCTGACCACACTTCTTTTGATGCAGCCCAGGATGCAACTGGCCTTCTGGGCTTCTGTTGCACATTGGTGGCTCATGTCCAGCTTTTCATCTACTAGTACCCCCAAGTCTTTTGCCAAAAAAGTATTCCACCAACAAGCCCAGGCAAGCCCATGAATACCTTTACAAGGGTTCACTAGCACAGTGGAGCAAATAACCTAGATTAATTCAGAATTCAATGCTATTTCACGATGCCTTCATTGCTCTGTTTGAGACAATTAATTAATCCAACTCAGCTTAAGTTTTTCAGCCCAAATAGGATTTAAACTGATTGTAAATTTTAAAATAGAGCCTGATTATGCGGTTGGATCTTGCCAGAATGTTTATATCTATGTTTGAATTGTTAATGTACAGTTGAAGAAAAGAAATAATGCAAAGTATTAGAACGCTACATGCTTTTGGAATTATTTATTAATTTTTGAGTAGTCATGTTGATCTAGCTAAAATAATGTTAATTTTCCAATAATAAAGGAAGAAATAGCAGAATCTTGATACCACATTTACAACATCTCTTTATGCATGAATGTACAGTGCATATTGAGCTACTTTGAAGAAAAAATTTAATACATTGGTAAAACGGAAAAAGAAATTGAAAAAATACAAACAGCAAAGGAATTTCATCCATTATGCCTACCTTTTTTGCTAATGCATTTGGAAATAATAATTACACAAGCATATATATGATAAGGGTCTCTCAAAATTATATGACCATGTTTTTAACTACATGCACATACCCCCCAACACACACACATACAGAGATTGTGACGAATGGCAATACCAGCCTCCTATGTAATATGAAGCAGTGAATCTAATCAAATCTAGTTTAGTAAGCACAGGTTTTTAAGGGGGGATTTGCATGGAGAATGTGGCAGAATCCTGCACTAAAAATAGCTTCAGATGAGGCTAAATTGCAACATGTATCCCAGAGGCACAGATATTGGCAAACGGCCACTCAGTCCATCGTACAAGAAGAGCAGTCCATGGAGTGAATTCAACGCAAAGCCCTTCCTGAAAACGCTTAGATTTCAAGCCCTCAGCACCAAACATTAGCTATTTTGCTCCACAGATGGACAATGCTTGCCAATATAGACACAAGTATTCTTTCTCCGAAGCCAGTCAATAGACTTTGCACACACAAACATACAGCTTCCCTTTGTGTCAGCAGCCACATTTTGCAGTGCACAGAAAGAACACCTGATGGCTACGTCTGGATTAGTAAAGCAGAAGACCATTTTCTAAGTTATTAGATTGTAAGAAGAATCCTTGGTATAGCTTTCTTGCAGGCCAAAGAGTACTTCCCCAGGCTTTGTGAGCATGCTTCAGGATTTAGCTCACAAATCCCTAATACGTGGTTTGGAGGTGCCAAGCTAGTTTAAAGTGCAAAGAGATGAGAGCATTCAATAACGTGGACATGGACAGTCCCATTCCAGGTGGCCTCAGTGCCAGTTATAGGAAATATTTTTTTCCTAGTTAAGGCCCTCACAATCTAATGAGGCGTTGTGGCTGCATTTGACATGAAGATTTTATTAAAGACATATTTATTCCAGATATATAACATACAAATAGATTGTTGTACTTTCTCCTCAATTTTCATGTTCATACATCTTTCCTCCTTCAGGACTTCTGACAACTTCACAGGAAAAATCTATTTTTTAAGTATGGATGATATGATTGCCAAAGTTTTTATTATATTTCTGAAGATTATTTGCTGGTAGATGCTTTTCTGAAATCCATTAACTACTTCACATGTGCATGCAGTCCTTCATGTGGCTTTGTCAGAAACAGAACTTTAAAGTACAAACCATTTCCTCAACTGCTTTGATTAGAGGTGTGACACTGACATCATTAAGGAGGCACAACTTACCCTGCATCATTTGCAAATAATACTACAAATTAAAATTTAAAAAAGAAACAAACAACTCCCCTCAAAGGTTATGTAAAGATGAAGTGCTGGAAGAACTAGCATTCTGTCTCACATTTTAAAGGCACTAAAGTTGTACAGTTAAATGATGCACTCCATGAACCAGTTTAAACTAGAGTTCCTCCTTGTGGAAAAGATTTAAATGTTTTATTGCTGTTGGATGTTCTACTAAAAATACAGCCCATAAAATTACCTTGGGAAACCTGACACTGATGATACATTTAACAGAAACCCCTAAAAAGAAACACAATGCCGTCTATATCTGACAGAGTTAAGCAGTTCTACACCACAAAACCAATACCGTATTACACACTGAACTAAAGTCATCTCCATTTGGAACTTATTTAATTAAAATAATCCTCTTGCATCCCAAGATTTTAATATCCAAATCACTTATGGTTCATATGTAAAAAGGATGAAGGGATTTACCTGTTGGTTAACGCTGCTTATTTTCATTTTGCCATGTTATTTCTTTTTTTTTTTTCCCCTCTCCTTTATCAGTTACATTCAATAAACATTCAGTAAAAGTCTGTATGTGAACTATTGTTTACATTTCAGTTTTGCAGAGAAGGATTTAGTTTTGTTCATTGAGCCACTTTCCATCATTTCTCAGTAGTCCTGGCTAACCAGGGAAATCCCAGTTGACTGGAGATTAGCAAATGACTTGCCCATGTACAAGATGGGCTGGAAGGATGATCTGAAGAACTATGAAATAGTCTGACCTCAGAGGCAGGGAAGCCTGTGAAGCTGATCACCTTGAGTGACATCACATGGCACATACAGGACAACCAGGTGACAACCCAGTCAGCATGGTTTTATGAAAGGCAGGTCCTGCTTGACCAACCTGATCTCTTTCAATGACCAGGTGACCCACTTAGTGGATGAGGAAAGAGCCGTGCATGTAGTCTAACTGGACTTTAGTAAAGCCTTTGACACTGTCTCCCACAGCATTGTGCTGGAGAAGCTCGCTGCTCATGGCTTGGATGGGCATATGCTTTGCTGGGTAAATCGCTGAGTGGTCGAGCCCAAAGACTGGTAATGAATGCAGTTAAATCCAGCTGACAGCTGGTCACAAGTGGTGTTTCCCAGGGCTCAGTATTGGGACCAGTTCTGTTTAATATCTTTATCAATGATCTGGACGAGGGGATCAGTATACCCTCAGTAAGCTTCCAGACAGCATCAAGCTAGGCAGGTGTGTTAATCTTCTTGAAGGTAGGGAGGATCTACAGAGGAATCTGGACAGGCTTGATCAATAGGCTGAGGCCAATGGTATGAGATTTAACAAGGCCAAGTGCTGGGTCCTGCACTTGGGTCACAACAACCCCATGCAATGTTACAGGCTTGGGGAAGAGTGGCTGGAAAGCTGCCTGGCAGAAAAGGATCTTGGGATGTTGGTTGATAGCCAGGTGAATATCAGTCAGGTGGCCCAGATGCCCAGCTGGCCAGGAAGGCCAACAGTATTCTGGCTTCTATCAGAAATAGTGTGTCCAGTAGGAGTAGGGAAGCGATTGTGCCCCTGGACTCGGAGCTGATGAGGCTGCAGCTTGAGTACTGTGTTCAGTTCTGGACACCGCAGTATAAGAGAGACGCTGAGGCACTGAGGCAAGTCCAGAGAAGGGCAGCGAAGCTGGTGAGGGGCCTGGAGAACATGTCTTATGAGGAGCGGCTGAGGGAACTGGGATTGTTTAGTCTGGAGCAGAGAAGGCTGAAGGGAGACCTTATTGCTCTCTACAACTACCTGAGAGGTCGTAGAGAGGCGGGTGTTGGTCTCTTCTCCCAAGTAACTAGCAATAGCATGAGAGGAAAGGTTTAGATTGGATATTAGAAAAAAATGTCAAGCGCTGTAGCAGGCTGCCCAGGGAAGTGGTATCCCCAGCGGTATTTAATAGACATATATATGTGGTGCTGAGGGACATAGTTTATTAGTGACCTGGCAGTGTTGGGTTAATGGTTGGACTTGATGATCTTGAAGGTCTCTTCCAACCAGAACAATCCTGTGATTCTATAATAATATAGATAGATATATTCTTCTGTCTTTGGCAAATAGTGGAGACAAGATATTAAACTGTATAGACTATGTATATTCCAAATATACTTGGCCTATGCATACAAAACAGTCCTCAGAAAGATTCCACTTTGTGTCTTAACACTGCCTTTAATTCCAATCTAAAATCTCTATTACAAAATTTAACCTTAGAGAATCATGGATCATTGTAATTGTGATTTTAGATACTTATTTCCAATTAATAATTAGGACTATATAAGTAAATGTTAATTCTAAGGAATGTATTGCCAGCAACTACCATGGAAGCAATAGAATTCCAAAGGTCTCCAGACAAAAAGAAAAAGGTTTTTAATGTGAAGAGGCCTTTTGTTTTGTTTTGCTTGCCCTTCTTTAATAATAACAAGAATACTAAAAAACTATGCTCATTTATTCAAGGCCTCCTGCGTTTCATGCATTCTTGATTTACTTTGAGATACAAAGATGAAGTGATTTGATTATGAAACAAGCACTTTAGGTCTGTAATAGTGCTGGGTTTTTATTTCAAGTAATTCTTTCACTTCTAACACATTCTTGCTTTTCCTCACTGATTTACATAACACAGAAGGTTAATTTCCTGATGTTACATTGACAACAAATAATAGATTTCAACACTATTATTTCCACTGGTACTACAGTACAGCAAGAATGACACAATGATGAAGTCAAGTAAAGCTAAGAAGTAATGACCAGAATCTCAAGTACACAGTGTTAAATACCTTTCTTCTGGTGCATAATGAGAACTGTTGTTGACCTTATGCAAGTCACTTCTCACATTTAAGGTACTTTCTCATTTAGCAAGTCAGGTCAATTCACAAGATTTAATATTGACTAAGATGTCTATTCAGGTGATAACGAGGATCTAGACTCTTAGACCACGAATCAGAAAGGTCAATTATTGGTTGTTAAAGGAAGGCAATTTTTTGACTCAGGCAAAACTGATTTTAAAGATAATAGAGCAGAAAACTTAGTATAATGTGGAATTTGGAATCAGTGAAGAAAGCACATCCAAGCAGAAAATGTGTGGAAATAACCCAAACAACCCTAAGATTGAGGAGGAAGAAACTCCCACTATCAGCCTCGTATGGCACCTGGCAAAGAGCACAGGATGCCAGTGACTAGGATAAGATGTTAGCCTTCCCACCCACTGCTGGAGGAGGACTGTTCCCACTCAATTTACTACCCAGACAGTTTAACACCAGGTAAAAGGGTAGACAATATAGAATTTTAATGTTTAACAATTTTAATAGTGTTACTGAGACTTTTTAGTATCAATTAGATAAGTTAGACTATGAGAGTTAGTATCTTCGTAATTGGATAGATAACACTAACAGCCTATTGTATTTTTTATAGTAAAACATTCCTAGCTCTTTGCTTAGAATCTTTTCACATTTTGACCATTACAAGATTTTGAATATAACATTATGTTGCACCCATAGAAACTAATTCTGTAATTTAAAAATCCTGGATGTGATTCTGTAAGTTTATAAAGGTCAAGCTGTTGTTGAGTCTCCCTAGCTGGCTTTGCTTAGGATCAGTCTACCCTGCTCTTTTAAAGATAAACTTGCAGTAAAAACAACTTTTCCTGAGCAGTGTGGACACAAACCAATCAGTGCAACAGCTTTATGGCCAGGGATTGACATTTGTCCCCATTTTGGTTTTGGCTCTGTCAGCAGAGACGTATTTATGTCTCTTCAAAGACATATATGTAACCTTGCATTAGGTTACTAGCATAACCCCTGAAGACCTAGCTCATGTTCAGGTGAGACTGTTGTGTAGTTTATCAGATCCTCCTTCCAGCCCATCTTGTAGATGGGCAAGCCATTTGCTAACCTCCAGTCAACTGAGACCTCTCCAGTTAGCCAGGACCATTAATCAGCGTTCATTTTTAGAACACTTCATTCAAACTGTTCTAAAACAGTTCATCTGTTTTAGAGACAATTAAGTACTAAACCCGTAAAGTTACATCAGTTATACTACTTATATTTCCACTGTTAATGCAGTAAAATAGACATCCAAATGAGTTACTATTCTAAGGTACCTGTAGTCTTGATCTTCCCTGAGAAATCATATACAATAATAGTACCACTGTAATTTTTTTCAGATATAAGAGCTAGACAACAAATGACATAGGGTTAAAGACAAGGTAAGAAACATTAGAGCTGACTGACATAGCACACCCACTCACTCAGCACGTGACAGTGGGGACATACATTTCACCATGTTGAATTGGATCTCCCCCGTCTTAAAGTCCTAGAGTACTTCCACTCCATAAAACATTACTAATTCTTTCTTCGGAAGAGTGTATGCTTTTTAGCCTTAAAATGGGAGCCTTCAATAAGAAATTCAGCTTTTACTGAGTCTATTTTTAAAGAGGATAGTTTTGTAAGAGAATTCACATGGAAGGAAATTCCCTGCAGGACACAAAGGATGTTAAGATCCTTTAAACATATAGTGTAAGTGTGCATCCCAAGACACCTATTATGGTTGCTACAACATTGTTATTTCTCTCTTTCTTATGGAAGGTCAAAAATTAAGTTTGTTTTAGCTAGTTATTTTCACTGTTTTGGTAAGCCTAAGATAAAGGTTTAGGTTCTAGCTGACACCACTAAGTTAGAATTTTACAAACATGCATACTAGTACACCAAAAAAACCCCAACCAAATTAATTGACAGTGTATTTTACTTTAGTAGCAGTAACAACAGTCATGATTGTTGAAGATTTTGTGGTTTTCAGTTTCTAAGAACATTACTGGCTGAAAAAATTCCCTTTTTAATTGCTATAGCAAACTCTGGAGGTGGCTATACAGTAACAAGCTTGTGCAATTAAATTATAAATCAAGTACCTTGTTTGGAAGTCTGGTCTCTGTGGGAAAAATTAGGAATTTAAGTATATTTTTTAAAGAAAATAAAATGTATGTTGCAGCTGCCTTTTGTCTGGCACTATTGTCTGGACAATAGGAGGAATTCTACATAATAGCTGACATTAAAAAATGTTTTACAAGGTGCCAGCAACCCTATACTTCATTGAAAATGACAGAAAATAAAAGTTCAGAAGAGTTCTAAGACAACAACTAAAATTATAGTATTTTTTCTCAAAAGATAATGCTGAATACAAGAGGAGGAAGAACAAGTAGATCATATAAATAAATAAAAAGATAAATAGTTTTATTCATTTTGAAGAGTAAAACTAAGAATTACAGAGTTTTTTCTGTTAAGAAGCTTATTTAGGTTAACATCTTACTTTCACTCTCTAGGAAGTAACACCTTTCACCAGTTTTGGTTGTCTGATAGTGATAAAATCAGGGAATTACTCTTAGCTTTTAGTAGTTTTTAGTAGTTTTACTTTGTCTGCTACTAGAGCGGAAAGGGAAAATGAAAAAAAATCCATTCTGCTCTGATGATTGGACTCTACTTTTATATCTCAGGATATAGGAGCTCATATCCATCATTAATTAAAATTCTGTCTAATGCCTTGTAAATAATTTGGCTAAACTTAGAGATGTAAGTCGTTGCATCCTGACCAAAATATTATCTTTGGCTAGTGAATATGTCAAAGTCTAGAGTTACAAAATGCTATCAAATGCATAACATTTTAGTATTTATTAATGCTTTCTGTGATTTTTGCTTATCTCAGAAAATTTGCAGTATTTTCCCATTGATATTCCCTATTTAAAGAATGAATGGATCAAAAAAGCTCAAAAAGTTTCTTGTAAATTGGGGAAATACTTTTATAGGAAAAAAGAGTGATCAAGTTTCTGAGAATTTTCTGGTAACATATACTCAGTATACAAACTACAGGTTTTTTCTGCTATTAATTAAGTAAACTGTTGTGGCAGGTGCATCCTCCCCAGCAGAAAAAACAGGGCAAACTAAGGACATGCCAGAGTGGTTTGCAGCCTCAGCCATTAAACTGCTCACAGTGATTAACTGGCACCTCAGGGTCTAGACCCTTAGCCTGTTTTGTCTGGGCTTGCCCCTTGAACCAATTAGAATGACCACAGTGCATGCTCAACTACATTATAAATGGAGCCCTGCCTAAGAACCATTGGAGATGGTTCTTCACAGAGCAGTGGGCCTGGCAACTGTACCTCCCCTTGGAGATGCCATACAAGAATACTTCCACGGAATGAGTGAGTCTGCATGGATTGAGTGAGCCTCATCGCCCTTTGGTGGGTGCCCCTTTGGGCACTCTTGTGTGGGAG
>VZZY01008623.1:97500-287460 GCA_013400335.1 Eurystomus gularis | reverse complement strand
CCCCGAAGCGGAGGGGTTGGGGAGGCTCGGCTCGGCCCCCCCCACGCCTCCCGTTCTGCCCAGCGCCTCGCCCCCGCTGCCCCTCGTGTAAGGGAACGCCGGAGCTACGCACACTTACTTTTCTTCTTTCAAGCAAGAATCTTTTCAACATATCCGTGGCCTTTCCTCTCTCCCCTCGGACGGCTTGCTAGGCGCTTTCAAGAGGCCCAAATATTTCCACAGGGTCCCTTTTGCGATTGTTTATTTAAAATAAGTCGCTATATTAGTGGAGGCAGTAAGGAGTTAGTACTTGAGTCTGCTAGTAATTCCCACCAGGCTGTAAACTGATGCCTCTTTTAAGCCTTTAACTTCATGGTCGTCCCAGAAGTAAAAGTTCTCATAATGGAGACCCTATGGGCATCGTGCATTCCAGCACATCATTAAAGCAAAGCAAAGCAGCTCAGCCACAGCCAGATGAAATAACGGCACTGTCCACTTTTAATGGGCTTCCCGTGGACAAGCGCTGCAGAGGACAATGGTGGAAAATCAGACAAGTCGCTGGCGATTTTTTAAAATACCGTAAATGTTCATGTTAGGCTTCATATTATCCTTGCGTTTATAGAGCAAGCCACTTCATAACTGCACTTTTAAGTGGGGTTTAATGTTCTATTTCTCAAGGTGACCAAACACAACATTGCGCATCCTGACTAATGCTGCGGTGAGCGTTTAAAACACTGGGTGAGTGTGTCAAGCGGGGAGGGAGAAAGGAAAAGCAAAGCAAAACAAACACGCAGAAAACAACAGCCCTCCAACATATCCAAACACTCCTGGACAGACCTGGGAAAAGAGCAATGAGCAGGAAAGGCGACACAACTTCTGCATTTCAATTCCTCCCACCCTGCGTTGCAGATATCGACTTAAAAAAAAAAATAAAAAAAATCGAGCAAAACCACAAGTGTTGCTGTTTGTTTCAGGGGGAAGAGCCAGACCTCGCGTGAAGGAATGGTGGAGGTCGTGGGCACCGTGGTGCTGCCGTGGCCCCCCACGCCGGTGCCCTGTCCCAGCTGCCTCCTGCCCTCACATGCTGCTGGGCTCGTCCCTCCTGGCCAAAAGGCAGTTTTCAAGCGAGGGGAGGAGAAGGAAATTAAAGGTAAAAAAATGTAAATAAAAAATTTCCCTTGGTCTGGAAATGGGCCCAACTGAAAGCATGTTAATCTCCACCTCAGTAATTTGGTTCTTCTGGAGAAGACAGAAGCCCTGCTGCTGTGCCCTGCACTTCATAAATCACATCTTTATGTGGACAAGGTCAGGGCACCTAACAGCTCAGACATGGGCCTTTGCAGTGGCTCGGAGGGCTCCGGCATGTTTATTCTCTTGCACAGATCTCCGAGGAGCAGTCCAGCACGCTTCTAATTACTTTTGATTATTTTCATTTGCTCAGGTCAGGCTGGCTTTGCCGGCACTGCTGGAGGGTGGGTTTCCTCCCCCCGACCTGGCTGCGGGATGCAGGGGGAATCAGCAGCACCCCCATCCCCAGGGCAGCACAGGGCTCTGGGGACCCCCAGGGCTGACCCCGCCAGTGGAGGGGGGTCCCTTTTCGGCAGCTGCGGGGTGCGAAGCCCGAAACCTCCAGCTGTGGTGGGGACACCCAGCCGGGTTGTGCCCCCTCCTAGCCAGGCAGAGAGGGCCATTTACCAGCCTGAAATGAGGAGTGTGCAGAAAAGACACACACCCCCTGCTGAAAATACCGACTGCCTTCGGGGAAAGAAAATAAACGACCCCATATCCTTGCAAAAAAATTAGAGTGGTGCATGTGCAGGCGATAAAAAAGTTGAAGGACCTCTGTGACTCCTGTGGGGAAGGGGCTGTGCTCGCGGAACCGCAGAGCACACGCAGCCCCCAGCCGTGCACAGAAGCAACATATGTTTAGGTCTGCTCTCCTCCTACTGCTGCATGAACCCCCACCCAGCACGGCGCTTAATTGCTGGGATGTATAAATACGCACAGTGAATGCACGGAGCAGACGCACGGCAACACATGTGAGCGGTGCCCCGGTGCTGGTAGGGCCCAGGTGTGGGTGAAGCTGTCCTTGCACCCCCTCTTACGGTCCGGAGCAGCCACGAAGCTGCTACTAGCACAAGCCAAACCCAAGTACAGAGCAAAACCACTCTACTTTTACTCTCCCATTAAAACCCATGGTCTAAAATAGCACGGTCCTTCCTACCCCGATCTGAGCTTGGCAGCCCAACCCCGCTTTCTCATCTCCCCTTATCCTTGTGCGAGTGAGGTCCCAGCAGACCCGCTGCCCTCGGTCCTGCCCAGCTCTCACACACGCAAACCCCACCGGGGTGCTGAGTGCCGGGTGGGCACTGCTGGCCACCCACATGTGCCAGCAGCTCCATTGCATCCCACTGGTGAGCATGTCCCTGCAGATGTGGGTATCCTTGTGGCCAACTGATGAGGGAAACTTTCCAAGCAGGGGCTGCCTGGTGGGAAGGAGTTTTCTGAGACGCACCAAGCTGTGACACCAGGGTTCGAGCCTGAATCAATTTGGATTCTCGGGTGCTACTCCATACCAGGAGAAGGGAAATCGCAGCAGATTTACCTTCTCAATCAATAAGGAAGATAAAAAAAATGGGTCAGTGACTAGAATCCAGCTGCTTGGGTGAATTTGCTCCTGCCTTGTGGAGGAAGGCTTGGAAACCCTGTAGAAACTACCATTCCTCGAGGCAGGAAGAGATGTTGTAACACCTTCTTGCAAACAAACCATGGCCCTTACAGCCAACGCCAAAACACGATGCCAGTGGATGCTGTGCTGCTTGTCTACCCCCTGCTCCTTGCACAGGCAGCAGAAAGGGAGTTCCACCAGGAGAAATCTTGTTTTCCTCCTCCAAATCTTCCCCCAGGCTTCCCTGCCAAGGCGCGTGCTCTGGCGCTGGACGCTAAGGACTGTTGCTGTTTTCCTTCGTGGTGTTCATTACTTCCATTACAGAAGAGTCTGGAAGCCTCCAAATCCAGCCCAGGCCCTTCTCACACTCAGGGTTACTGCACCCGCAGGGAGAGACCGTCCCCGCCGGGTGAGTTTGGCACCAGTGTGTGCTAAGATAAAAGCCGGGGAAGAAACCCACATTAGCCAGCTTGTTTTAACACCTACTAGAGACAGGGCAATTTAAGGCAGTGGCTGATTGATGTGGGTGTTGGCCTCCTGTCCACCCAGAAGCTGTGTGTTTTCCTGTGCTTCACCTTTCTTGTGTTTTGAAAGCAAGCCAAAATTCTGCAGAATCTGGGAAACTCCATCAGTGATGCCCTTATTCTTCATTTCCCCACATGTGCTGGGCAGCCTGGGAGGGCTCTTTTCTCTCTTAACCATCCAAAGAGTAAAGGACCTTGAGCACAGCACCTACCAACATGGCCGGAAAAAGTCTGATTTTTTTTTTAGCGCACTCTCCTTCATCCTTTCTGAAATACAACTGCGTAAATCTACAACAGGTTTGTGCCCTCTCCTGCTTCTCACTATTTGCTCATCTAGAGACTGAGCAGCAGGACCTCACCGACAGAGGCTGTATGTGGGGTGGCCAGAGGCTCTCACCGGATATAGCTGCTGCTTCTCTGCCTGGAAACTCAATTTTTCACAGAAGCTGCTCTAAAAATGGGAAGAACTCTAAAAAACACTCCCTGAGAAGACACTGTACTGGGGAGGCAGAAAGCACAGTAGAAGGATTTTGCAGACTTCCTCTGTATGTACATGCATAAGAATTCAACAGGGATCCGTTAGCTCTACACTTCTTCCAAATTTTTAATTTTCAAACCTTCTCATTTGCCAAATAGTCTGAGGCCCCACTTTGGAAGACCTTTTCCAGCCTCAGATCCCCTTGTGGCGTTGGGAAGAGCCACAGGAAGGATGTGTGGCAGCAAGCTCTGGGACAAGGTTTGGGTGTTGGCACTATCCAGTCTGACAAGAGAATTTACAAACCAAAAGGATAGAAAAAGAAAACACCAAAGCAGGGAAAATGCCAGGCCAAGAAGGATTGGAAGGGTTAAGCAACAGAACTTTATACTACAAGCATTAATGTAATGCATAACAGGTAATTCTATTTTAATAATCAATTTTAGGAGTGACTGGCTATTTTCAAAGCATTCCTATTGTAGCCAAAGTTTTAACTAGGCGTACAAGAGTGGACATAAACACCTGCGGACTTTATAAGAGTAAGAAGCAATTTATCACCCAATAAAAAGTCCAACACTCATTTTAAAATTTTCAGGTTTGCATTTGCTATTTGAAATGTACGTGTGTGGAGGGTTCTAGCGGAGGTTCAGAAGAGGTGGATGGATACATGTCCTACACGCAGAAACACACGTGCAGACAGCCAACATAACCTGCTCCCACAGGGAGCAGGGAAGAAAAACCTGCCTGAAAGCATCGGTGTTACAGCTTCATCCCACCTACGTCTCGTATTAAACCCGTTGTGATCATCGACCAGAGTTGTCTAAAACCTTAACAGGCATTAGGCCAGCTGGCATATGAGATTACTGCAATTCGATTTTCAGATAAACCACAAAACTTGATGAACTAACATTGTTCCAGCTGAATTAATTCATCATCCCTGGGAAGAGGAGGTTGCGGAGGAAGGCAAGGGCTCTAACAGCGACGATTAATCCTCTTCCTATTGCAAGGTACTTGCCTATGAGTGGAGACATACCTAAAGGCAGGCTGAAGATTCACACTGCCTCAGAAACATCACTGCCCTGCCAAGCCCTGACAGCAGTGGCTGAGATTACTTATACGTGGGCAGGAGAGGGCAAATTCCTTGTTACGGGCTTGTTATGAAATTATAAATAGGTTAAAATCCCCATCAACAGTTCGAGTCACGCTTAGAAGATAAATCCGGGGACTGAAATTCAGGAATGCTAATTTATTCAGCCGGTGGAGGAACATGCAATGTTGATCCTTATCCTGTGCTCGGGCAATCTCCCTGGGATTAAGTTGTAAAGTATTCGGACCATAGGCGCCATGTGAGTGGGTCGGGTTCCCCACCATCGGCAGGCAGAGCTATTCGTGTGCACCCTCCCCGGGTGTGCAAACCAGGGTCCTGACCAGTAAATACTTGGCTGGCCCCATGCGTGCACAGCAGCCTGCCTGGGCGTGCATTTGAAGTGCTGCTCCACATAAATTAGTCACACATGGGTAAAGGTGCCTGATTAATTTTGAAAAAAATCTTACTGCGAGAGCTACCTGGTTTGCACTGAAGAGATTTTGCACAACAAGGAGATTTTACTCACCGGGAAAATCTCTAGGGGAGGGCAGAACATATCTGATACAGGTGTCAAAATAAACCTGTCCTATAAGCCATTGATCACAATGGGTTATTAATGAAAGAGCTGTGAACATCAGCGTATCCTTGTGGCAGATTTCTTTCATAAATGAGTTGAACATTTTCCAATTTCAAGAAAGTGCTGCTACCTATAAACTTGGAAATTAAGGGCTTTTTCCCCTAAGACTCAGATCCCTCGGGGCACTTGTGTTCTGGCATGCATCCCTTATTTGCTGAAGAAATTTCAAACTTGGTAATTTAGCACCATACTGATAAAACAAAGGGGGGAAAAAAAAATAAAGCAGTTGGGCATGTGTGCCTGTGAAGGAGGAGGGAGGTACAGCTTCAGGCATTTTTTTCCCCGTGGCTTTTTTTATCCTCAAGTCATGCTGCAGATTTTGTGTGAGACTCATCAAGAAAATATTCCCAAGATACAACATATAAGAAGCATATCAACCCATAAACTGAGTTTGGCAGATGCAAAATGACCTGCAGAACTTGAAGGGGGATGGAGACTCTTTTGTAACCATTTTGACATATAACTTATTTAAGCCCTAGATGTTGGGCTAAATTTGCCACAAGCAGAATTATAAGTATTAGTATTATTAGTATTACAGCAGCACCTAGAGGCCCCAGTAGAAACTGGGAGCCTTTGTGGGTAGAAAAATAATAAACATGAGTCTCTGCCCTGAAAAGCTTACAGTTGGCATGGGTGGGATAAAAAAGTGTGCTGGATTACAATTTTGTTTTGACAGATGGAATATGGAGATTTGTTCATGGAGAAAATTGGTTGTGGGCTGGGAAGGAACCTCATGCAATATTTTCCCATAACTTTCATTCACCGAGAAGTTGGTTTTAACTTCTTTCCCTTCACTGCAATGACCAGAAACTGCTATCTGCCCGCTGGTGTTCACAGCTTCTCATGGATAAATGGGGGGAGTCTGCTTGGTCTCTGCCAGTTAAAACAGCTCTGCGTGCTTTAGTATGGCTCATCTGTAGCAGAAATTGTATTTTATCACCGTTTTTAGCTAGGAAAATATTTTAGCTTTGGAAATGAACAGTTGATGCTTTGGAACAGATCTTTAAACGTAAGCACGTTATGCTGATTGGTGCCATAAATGAGAGCTCCTCCTGTGGAAGCAGTTTTGGGGAGGATACATCAAACTCTGCCTTCAACTTTTGCAGGAGGAACGCAAAACGGAGTTCATGATGTCAAGTTGTGTTGCTAGGAGTCACATTGCAATCATGCAAGCGCACAACTTAAGATGGATCACGATCCCCACCAGGCAGAGCTGGGGAGAGACTGGCCCCAACCACAACAGTGGCTGCTGCTAAACCTCACTGAGAAACTGCAAAAAACAGCAGGACGTCGGCATGTGCTCAACATAAGTTGCATTTTTTTGGGGGTCCATAGAAGCAAGATGAGGTGATGTGTTAAGAATATATGATGCCTTCTTACCAGGAAGGATTTCAGAGACTATATGATTTGTATTGCAGAGAATCCAGTATAGTAAATAACACACTTAAGGTCATTTCTCAGTGATGTTTCTTGTACAAGAATATATATGTGTGTTTTCTTATATATGATGTATTATGTAAGAAAGTAGTATTTCTTAATAAAATCTCTTCCCTGTGCATCTTTCAGGCCAGGTCCTCACATGGGGCAAAGCAGAAGAGTCACTGAGGTTAAGGGAGCTATGTAAGAGGTATTGACTGAGGAAGGTCATCGTCTCTGTTGGCTTTTCAAGGAGTTATAATGAGATTGAGGCCTGGGAAGGTGGTCACATATTCACCAGGGAAGCACCGGAAGCCCAAAATGCTTAAGACAGCACTGACACAAGACGGCTGGCTACCTTGAAGTTAAACTTGTGGCCAGAATTATTGATCAGGCCAAGACAAAGTGCAATTTCCACTCAAAATTACTGTGTAGCCCCAGGATCGGACAGAACACTCAGTCCAGACCTGTGCTTCCCCAGGGCTGTAGATGGAGGAACTGCTCCATTTCCAGATGAAAGCCAGTCCTAGATCGCCCCACTGCCTTCAGCTTCAGGACCCAGTGTTTGGGGCATGGTGCTGACACTTCGTGTGCTGGAGCACATCAGGGCTGCAGCCCTCAATGAGGTCTGGATCCAGCCAAAGCCTGGTGCCTCCAGGAACCTACAGGAATCACGGGATATGCCAGATATGTGTACATCATGTCATTTTAATGTAATATTTATGACACTTCCAGAAATACACTGGAGATAGAAGCTCTCCTGCCAGGCACTGTGAACAGAAGCTCAAACCAGCCGCATATTGCATGAAGGAAATGTGCCAGCTTGGGCAATAAAATATGAGTGTATGTCACAATATGAATGACCACAATTTTCCCTAGTGCTTGTGGTATATTTAATAATGCTATAAAAGATGAAAGTGGGAGTTGTGAGTGCTCGTTAGCACTTCAGAATTACTTAATTCTTATTTAATTCTCTAAGTTAATTCATGAATTTTGTCTCAAACAGAAAATAGTAGGTTTAGATGGAGGTTGTTGTGGACCGGGAAATACTTCTACAGAAAGAAGAAACTGAATTGGCTTGAATGATTTATAAAATGTGAGGGTTCCATTTCAAAATATCATTTATATGCCCAGAAATCTCCTCAGCAAATCTAATCCAGCAAAGGAAAATGAACATTATCAATCCATGAATAAAGATGGGAAGTAATTCTACAGCCGTTTCAGACTATGCTTGCCCATGTATGACAAGTAACTGATCTGAAGCCTTTTTACACGTCTATTAGGTTTGTATTTACCCTGACTTTAGCAGGCAAATTCTGGGGACAAAGAACACCATGGTAAACTTGAAGAAAGTTATGATAATGACAGCTACTCGCCACACTGAGACTTTAGCACATCCTTCCTCCATTAACACATCTACCGATGGGAAAGAGGGAGGAAGGCCAATGCCAGATGCAAAGACTGACCAGAAACCCCCAAACTTCAGTAAATCCTTGTTCCTTTTGATACAGTACAGCTCTGCCAGTTTAAGGGGTGTGAAAAGAATAAGATGTAAATAGGATATATATGAATAGGATATAACAAAGACTTTGTTGTCCTGATTTCCAACCAGCCACACAAAGAGTCTGGTGACCATGGATTATGTTGTTCCAGGTGACTCATTGCAACTCCTGGCAGTAGCCAAGTGGCCAGCAGACTCATCTGAAGTGCAGTGACCTTGGCTTGCATGAGCGAGGCCGGTAGTAAAAGCAAATGGAAGCTAAAATGAAAGGTGTATATTTTTAGAAGAATTTGTAGTGTTGAGACTCCAGCTTTGAATGGCTCAAGAGTATTTTGTAAGCCAAAAAATCTGTTCTTTGGTTTTGGTTCATTGATTAAATAGACTTGTTACCAAGAACTTCAAGCAGGAAAAAAATTTAAAAGAGACTTCAACTAAGATATTATCAGCTTCAGCTGCAGCACTAACAACGAAAATGTAATAGCTCTTCAGATCTCAAGTTATTTCTACTGACTGCCGTATAATCAGTGTGTTAAATCTGGGCACCTCTTCAGGCACAGTTATGTGTGTGATATATACAGATCAATACCTATTGATTTTATAATTTTGATTCATCTCTATGCAGTGATTCAGTTTCACATCACCTCATTTATCAAGCTCTTCCCTGCACCTTTGCTTCCAAGCTTCCTGGCACATCCAGGCCACTTGAGCAGGGTCCCACTGCAACCATCCCCTTTGGCCTCTGCATACAATTTCAGCGGGCACACACTTGGTCGTGTCCCGAGAAGACTTGTGTGCAAATTGCTGCCAGGGTCGTTAACACACAAGGATAAAGTCCATAAACCTCCTTTGCTAATGCCACAACCCCACTTTCCTGCTTGATCTGCGGTCACCTCCCAGCTTTCCAAGGAGCCTTTGCCAACCCATGGGACTGCAGTCAGTGCAGCCGAATGTTTCTCACCCCGTGGCCATGCTTTCAAACTTCCCTCTGTGCTGGCTTATGAAGATATGGGGGGGACAAAATTTCACACTGCATATTAAAATTTGTTCTTTTTACCCCTGGAGCTTTCTGGGACCTGTGCTGGCACATGAAGACCTTCCCCACACACAGCAGCCGAATGAGCAGAGTAGCTGGCACAAAAAGCCCGACAGTGACTGATTACCCTCGACCTTCTTGACATACTAGGGGAAACCAATGCCATTGCCACTGCTGGCAAGCGCGTCAGGGAAATCCTGTTAACTTCGCTGGATTGCATACATGCAAACGATAGCGGATTAGAGTGTTAGGGAGCTGCTGAGCTCAGAATAAATTGTGTGTGGATGCACTAGAGACGCACCAAATAGACTAAATCATAGAATCGTAGAATGATTTGGGTTAGAAAAGACCTTTTAAGGTCATCTAGTCCAACTCCCCTGCAGTGATCAGGGACATCTGCAACTAGAGCAGGTTGCTCAGAGCCCTGGCCAACATCACCTAGAATGGTTTCAGGGATGGGGCATTGACCACCTCTCTGGACAACCTGGGCCAGTGTTTCACCACTCTCATTGTTAAAAATTTCTCCCTTCTGCTTAGTCTAAATTTCCTTCTTGCTTTAAAACCATCACACTCCTTGTCCTGTCACAACAGGCCCTGCTAAAAATCTGTCCCCATCTTTCTGAGAGGCCCCTTTAAGTCTTGAAAGGCCACCAGAAGGTCTCCCTGAAGCCTTCTCTTCTCCAGGCTGAACAAGCCCAACTCTCTCTGCCTGGCCTCCCAGCAGAGGGGTTCCAGCTCTCTGATGATTTCTGTGGCCTCCTCTGGCCTTCCTCCAACAAGTCCATGTCTCTCCTGTGCTGAGGGCTCCAGAGCTGGACACAGATCTCCAGGTGGGGTCTCACCCAAATCGCAATTTAGCAACTCAGTTCTGTCCAAAGCTCCAGCTGGACGGGGCGGAGCTGGGTTCTGCTGCCGCGCCTGCCGCTGGCACGCTGCGTGCCCGCTGCCAGCCCGTGCCCAGCACTGCTGCGGCCGCGGGAACAGGATGTGGGGCAAAAGTGGTTCAAAACCCTCAGCTGAAATTCATGTGGTGAATGAATTTAAGGCAAATGGGAAAACTTCTTTACGTTGAAAATGCCCGACAAAAAGAACTGGACTCGGTTCCAATGCAACGATTTCAAAACATTTTTGCAGAAGGTGCCGAAGGGAGCTAGGATGTACTGCAGCCGTGAAATGGAAGTTATTAGGGTGAAATGCCTTCAGGAAGGAAAACAAAAAGGCTTGAGGAAGACTAAACAACATTTTAGGGGGCTCACACGCTACAGCAAGATAGAAAGCATGGGATAATTACAAAATAGTACCTATCACCATGCAAAAATAAATGACTTCATAAATAGCTTTAGATATCATGTTAAAAGCACCTTCAGGAACAAAAAGATGCTATGCCAAAAACAAGAGATCTAAGGAGCTGTTATTACACATCCATTACATTTTTGGAGCTGTCTCATTTACTTTTTGAAGTTCGGCACACATGATACAGCAAGGCAAAACATTTTATGTACCGTAAGAAATTTGAAACAATGTTTAATGTTCAGAAGATAAAGTTAACAAAACTACACTTCAGTGACTTTTTTATTTCTCTATTTTATGACCTTTCAAGAATTTAGAGTAAAAGGAAACAAGAAGGACGGATAAGCAACTGTACTTGCTTTTTTCTACATTGCTGATCAGAGCCCAAGGCAGAAATCATAATAAAAAATGTCTCCTTTTTAATGTCTAAATAGGAGCTGTTGAAACACTGATGGCACAACGTGTTTTGGGATGGAAAGCATTTGTTCCTCTTGCAGTTATCAACAGTCACATGTTACATGACTTTCCGATTTTTCGCCCTGAAATTACAGAAGCTCATCACATCTTCCCAACCATTTGGAACAGTTTTTTTTCTGCCATTCCTGCTTTTCCTAAAACCAAAACCAGCTCTAACTATGACTCCCAAGAACTATTTCTACAAGCATCAGGCAATTAAGATTTTTTTCTCCATTCCTTCTAAATATCTTTGGTCACATCATTACAGACCTCTCGATGACATTGATAGGAATAATTACTGAATGTGTTGGGCAGGGACCCCCCACAAGCTTCATCCTGTGGGATGCCAAAATGGTCATGATGCAGCTGCTACAGGGCATCTGTAGCACAAACACACACACACAAAATCCCCTTTCCAACTCGAATACCCATTTAAAACTCAGACAGGGGCTATGCATCGATTTGTGTTGGGAGGAGAAGAAAGCACTTTATGAAGAGTTGCTCATTTCCCTTGGAAGAAGAATGCAACTACAAAAAAGAGTAAAGGTGATGGGTGATCGATGCGAATTTTAGAGCATGGTGTAGTTTGCTGATATATTGGCTTAATGAAGAAAAAATTGACATCTCAGCGGCATAAGCGACATCGAAGCTAGCATCTTGCCAAATCTGCATTAGATGGAAGCAGGTGCTGAGTTTAAACTCTCACATTGGTACTGTAAAAATCTTCCACAGTTGTACATCTGTGCTACTGAGGAATAGAGCATTTGGTAGGAAGCAGGCAATTATTTCTGCTGATTTCAGGAGGAAGATGCAAGAAAAATAGCAAGAATATAAGCAATCTTTTATAAAATGTATTTCACAAAGTATCTCAAGTAATTATTGACCTTTAAAAAATCCTAGTATGCTCTGTAGCTATAAGGACTGTATTTAAATACCTTTTGAACATTTCTTAATGTGTTTTTATGATGTCTGTTGTTATCCTCAATTGTCAGAGTTTTTTTCATTTAAATAGAAGTTTCAATGGGAAGTCTTCTATTGTCATCCTGCAGATTTAATATAGCTGTTATTCAGAGGTAAGTCTAAGTAAATCTAAAGGGATTTTAGGTGACAGATTATGTACCTGCAATCCAAGTTCATGTGGTCAAATTCATTCCTGGTATAGCTTGACTGAACATTTCAGTGCTTTTTTAACTTGGGAGGAATTTGCGCTTGGATGGATTTGTTCCTGGCATGAATTTCAACACCAGGATCAAAATCAGATACAGCTATTTAGAGTGACACCCCTTGACTACAATACAACATATGGGACAAAAAGGTGGGTGTGCAGCTGAGGGGTAGCTTGGTGGTGTTTTGAAGGGTGGTTTTCATGGAGGGTAGATCTATAGCCTCTCCTTAGCTAATCTTATGGCTTGCTACATTATGGAAAAGTGTACAATAAGTTGGGAGATGCCCTATAGCAGGGCAAGCAAGACACAGCTCCCCTCTCCTAGGTTTAAAGCAAAGGGTGTGATGGCAAAAGCAGCAACAAACAGAGGAAGAAGCCTGATTTTTCATGACCTTCAATTATCTTCCACTCATTAAATTGAAAAAATTATTCCAAACACTTTCAATGTTAAACTCTGCAGGGAGTTCACATCCTTCATGACTGACCAGGCAAACAGCAGGGGATGAAGCAAGAGGCCAGTGAAGTGAGGAGTGCCACTGAGTTGGCTGTGTACCATAGTTGGTTATTGCATTAACATTTCAGGTGAACGTGGAGTTAACACCTGAGCCTTTCAGAGAAGATCTTTAATGACCCAGAAGCCCTCTGAAATTTCTCAAGTCTGAAAGAACACCTCCGTACACATAACAGTTACAGATGTTCAACACCGACCCAAGGAAAGTGTCACCTCCTGAATCACAAGGGATGCTTCCAGTAAAATCAATATTTTCCTGGGAGGTCCCCCAGCCAAAGCCTGCCTTGGCCCAGCCCTGCTTGGAAGGTCTTCCAGGGCTGTAGCACAAGGTGGTATGGCTGGAGACCAAGTCAAGGCATTATTTTATTTTGTTTTGGTTAGCAGAGTTGATATTTGGTCAAAGGCTCCTAGCTGTGAAATGATGATGAGATGCCAATTTCTAAGCTAAATGTTGTACGTTCATATCCTGCTACCACTAACTCCATTATGATTAGTCAGGAGTGAACTTAGAAGGTTCAGAAATAAGGTTTGGATAAACATCCACAAATTTTGGATGCTTATCTGAGCCTGACCCAAACCCCCTGAGTATGCAGAATTGAGCTGGAAATCTGGCAGGAATGTTAATTTCCACACTTTTCATTTCTCTCTTGAAGGCTATATTTGCAGTTTAAGAAATTTCCTTTAATTGGAATTAGCATAATACATTATTTCCCTGTGGTGAGAACAGCTTTTCTGTAGTTACTCTGCCTGTTTGGATTTTGTCCAAGGAAGTACAAAAGAGGATGAAAGTGAACACAAAAATCCAAAATAAATAAATGAGCCAAACTCTTTAAACCCCACAAATGGGTAGATTCTGCTTAAGACTTCCCCCAAAATAAAACAACTTAGTCCAATCCTAAAATGATGCCCTTTGGTTTTAATGGTGCCTCTGTACAAATGCCAGCAGTACCCCTTTCACGTACATTTGGTAATAATAATTAATGCTTTGGGCAGTTTATGCCCCTTCTTTTCTGGGGCATATCACTGCTTCAGATAGCATCTTATTTGTTTAATTTCATTAATTATCAACACCTACAAAAATACCGTGCCAAGATACATCAAATCTTTGGGGAGCTTGGAGTTACAATCAATGGATACTTGACTCTCCAAAAGTTAAGGGTTATGAGGCACCAGCTCCGTTCATATACTAAATTCTGTGATATTTGCCACGAAAGTGAAGTATTTAAGCAACCAATGGAGCCTTCAGATGAGGGGAACCTCACACCCGGGTTGCACATGGGCAGCCCAACCTGCCACTGAAAAGACTCAGCCTATCCAGGTGTAAATCCAGCTGCTAGACCTGACCTTGCCTCAGACCTTGGCTTCAGCTGGGGTTGAAGACTATAAAATGAAACCCTTGCAATTACCCAAAGTGATATTCTTTTGAAATTACCCTCTTTGCAAACCAGCTGGTGATACGAGGTGCATTCGGAAGGATGTAAGTGACCTTCCCAAACCCCTTCCAGATGTGGGGCTGAGGAGGTCGCGGCAGCACCCAGCTGCTCGCCCTTCCTCCTGCCACTCTTCTCAAGCACTCTCGGCTCCCGAGTAGCAAACTAAACACAGCAGCAGTCTGTGCGTGCGTGTGGAGGTATGAGCACAGCACACATATATATCCACACACATCCATGAATGTTTGCTCACATTTAATAAGGAGTCAAACAAAAATGAGTATTGACAGAAATGCCTGTTATCCAACGCTCCCTGGGAAGCAAAGCAAGGCCAAGTGCTGTTCCATAAACAGTACACTCGGTACTCAAAAATAATCCCTTTCGAACTCAAATCCAGAACATCGCACCTCCACCGTCAGCTTGGGCGCCAAAACAGAAAACCAGCCTGGAGTTTCCCAGCTCCCTGCTCCTTATCAAGGAAGATCTGGGCAAGCTGCCAGGCACTGGCAGAGGGCTGTGCTGCTCCTCCCTGCCAGCCAGGACGGGACAGGACGGGGCCGTCCTGCCTGCCGCTTGGGAAAGAAGAAAATGTCATCCAGCCTGAACACAAAGGGCAAGATGGTATCTCGCTGCTGGTACGGTGAAGTCATACATTAGGAAAAATATATTTAGCTGTATCTGGGCAGAGTCCCCAGGAGGCTGCAGAGCTGGTCCGATACCAACATCGCCTTGTTCGCCTGCCCCAGAGCACCATGTGAGACCCTCATGGCCACAGCCCAAAGAGGCTTCGAGTGAGGCTTGGCCCCTGTGCGGGGATGAACCTGCGGGAGCACTGTGGGACTGGGGGGCTGATGCTGTTTCCACAGCTGGGGGTGTGCCAGATGCTGCCAGCCAGCCTCTTCCTTCAAAACACAACAAGTTTGGGGAGTGATGGCCACAACCAGAGCTTCTGCTCCTTTGCAGGGTCCCCCTGGCTGAACAGCCACCAATGCAGGGCAGCCATCTACGGCCACTGGTTTGGGACAAGAGGATGTTAGGGGGACCACAGCCCTCTGAGCCCCCACAGCACCAGACCACCACGCCAATATATATGGTACTTAGTTAATCAACAGAGCTACTTAAGCCTGATTGTGCCCAATTATTTTCTTTGTGCAAAAGGAAAGACTGTGTCAGTGAAGAGGGCAGGAGTGGGAAGGGGCAGACCCCCCTGCATGGGCCTGGGGCTCATCCCCAGGAGTGCTTCATCATCCTAGGCTCACAACGTTCCCTGGGACCTTCTCCAGGCCTGCTTGGTTCTCCCTCATTTTTTTACTTCTATGTTGTCATATACTGGGAGACTAGGCTTTTGCCAGCTACTCATTTAGAAAATAATTTCTCTGAAGAAGTACTCTAACAATAGTTTAAACATTAGAGTCAAATCTGCTTCTCTGAAGCCTCCCAGATTCAGGTGTAGGACTGGATTTGTTGTTGGCTGGTGACGTTTCACTTCAGTCAGTGAAGTAATGCTGATGGAAACCCTGCATGACCATGGTCATCAACTCCATGAGGAGCTGGCATCCTATTCTGTAGGAGTCCAGCCTTAGAAACATAAACTGTCACACTTTTGTTTGAAAGGTTTGTGTTGAAACATCTTTTCAGAGCACTACTCAAGAGAAAAACAGCCAATTAACTGGAAATTGTGCATTTCTGGATATTTCATGTTTTGATGTGTAGTTGGAAGAGCAGGAGACAGAACATAAGCCCATATTCCAGGCTCAGATGAGCACACACTTCTATGTGGGGACCCTTTGGCTATGCGTTAGAGGATTTGGTTCCTTGAGCTTAGTAGGACCTCTTTCATTGCTTCAGGAAAGGGAATTCTATGACATGTTTTTTTTCTACCTAAAGCTGTGTCCCAGGGACAAGCCCTCTCATAGATGTGAGATACATTTGGTAACCGTCTGGAAGTAAAAGAGGTACCTTTAGCATATCAGAGATGTCAGAGTTTGACTGAAGAAGACAACCAGGATCATATAGACAGATGGATCCACTGTAAAGTCACCAGAAACAAATGCTCAAAGTGCAGAGCAGTGGCATAAAATATTCCCAGCGTGAAATCCTGACCCCACTGAGGGCAAGAGAAAAACCTTGATTGCCTTTAGACAGAGAGAGCGCAACAATTCAAGTGTTTGTTTAGCAGTCAGAGAAGGAACATTACCTGGTGTACAGCCCACACTGCTTTGTGATAAACATGTTATAAAACACGTATTTGCACAGAACTCCTATTGCTTACAATGTGAAAATCGCAGGACAACGTGAGGTTTTTTATATGTTGCAGAAGAGCACAGGCTGGAAGATGGTGGAGTTCTGCTCTCCTGAATTTTGCTGTCTTTTCTGCTGTTCCTTCTCTCACACTACCATAATTTTTAATAATTTTAATAGTGCCGTAAAGCAAACAACCCAGAAGAGTTTGTCACCGCAGCCATGTGCTTTATAAGGCCCAAGTCTGAATAAATGTGTGTAACTGTTCACACCCTTTTGAAAGCGCTGGAACAGGAACATACTGAACCAAAAGTACTGATTTGTATCTAAAGCAGCACTGACTCCAAAGTAAGAGTGAAAACGTAGGTTAGATGGGTAGAGGGTGCTACAAAGAGTTATTGCGCTGTCATTTCACACCTTAGAGGGTTGTGTGGGGTCAGTGAGAGCAGAGAGCAAGACAAGATAGAAAACAGCCGCCTTGAATGCATGGACTAGAAACAAAGGACAGGCACAGCTCAAGCTACCTGGTTGAAAATACTGTTTAAAATCATACTTTGTGCTATGCGTCGACATGAAGGGTGGGAGGGTTGTCTCTCAGAAGCATCCCTCTACTTCCCTGATAAGACACTGAGCCCTTCCAAAAATAGCCCATGGAGCACCAGCTCTGCGTGCAAGGCCTGAGCAGCTACATGGGACGGCACAGTTACTTTCAATACAGGAATGAAATCAGCTAATAAAAAGAAAGTTATGCATCCACACTGACCAAAGGGAAAGGACAGTAAATGGTTTGAGATCCTATCTTCTGGATTTCTTCTGCAAAGGCTGAGAGGGCAAAGAGAAGGTTACTTCTGGGCAGCCCTCTTGGGCCCAGCAAGCTGAGTTTTAATAAATAAGCCAAAGAACAGGCTGTCCATTTACTTTTTGGTCATATACAGAAGAAACAGTATCAGTAGATATACTGTGGTTTACTTTGTGAAATTCACATGATAAATAATAATAAGGCATTGCACTCTAAACCCTCGTTTCCCAATGCCAAGCACCAAACTGAAGCATGCATATGTTTAAAGGACTTTGATTCTATTCTTAATGTCAAAATGCTAAAAAAAGGAGGTAATTTCAGTAGGGAATTATTACGGTCAGGTTGCGTGAGATTCACTCTGATGTACTCTAAATGATGTGTTAAATGATGATTTCCAACGCAGCCTGTAGCAGAGAGTTTGTTTGGAATGACGTTTGTTGTGGCACCAGTGGCCACTACGAAGATGAATTTATATATACACTTAGAGCACCTGCCTGTGGAGGTGTTGCAGATAAGTTCTGCATGAGCAGATGACAACAGAAATTTTGCGAGCAGTCACAAACTGAATTTACGCTCCAAAAGAGCAATGAAAAGGTTGTCTGCAGCGCTTTCTCCACGGCCTTTATGAAATGTATGCCGCCAGACTGTCAGCTGTTGTTATTAAATATTACATGGTGTTTTCTTCAGCAAATAACTATCCTTTAGCAAACCAGCCCACATTGCTGTGGCTGCTTGCAACTTGTTTAACTTTTAGTGGTGCAGGTTTTGCAGAACTGCTTCTCTTTGCTGTGTGATTGTGAGCAGTGACATTTATAAATCAATATAATGTTTGAAATTGTATTCAGACCTATTTAAGTACCAACATCTACACAAACAAAGCTCTGATACTCAGTGATTAGGAGAATACTGATAGAAAGATAACCCACACGAAGGCTGAGTAAGGAGCAGTGATGGATTTGCCCACTATTCTTTTGGCTTTGTTAAAGAAGCCTTCCCAGTGAAGTCACTTCTTTACCCTGCAAACATTTAGCTCCGGTTTTACAGCTCTGTGTTTGTATAAAAACACGACACCAGTGTCCTCCTCAGTCCTGGAAACTGATGCCATCTCCCTTGAGGACAGTGGTTACACTGGGAGCTCCTCTTCTGGAGATCCCTCTTTTGCTTTGCCACTAGGTCTTGGGATAAGGACCTTTTTTTTTGGTGGGGGTTTGCTCTTCTCTGGGCTGCTGTATAGAGTGTATAAAACTCTTATGCTCCCAGGTGAGAGAGGGTTTCCCTATCTGCAGTGCATTTCTTCCTTAACTGCAGACTCGCCTCCCTCTGGGGATGACCTAGGACCTGTGTGGTCTCTTTGTGAGGTCGGGGCAGAAGGAGCAGGGTGAACTCTCCTAGGTTCTCCGTGGGACTAGCTCACTGCTTATCTGGAGCCCTGGGAAGCCAGCTCAGGAAGCTAATTTGGCAGGAAACTATTGGCTTTTTAAAGGTTTGCTTCTGAGAGTTCCTCTGCCTGAGTCAGCTTCTCACGTGGTGGGGGCAAGTGCCCACACAAGGGCAAGCTGCATCCACGGAGCAGAAGGGGAACACGGGAGCACCTTCCCTTACAGGCCCATCCATGCACTCATCTCTTGTACAGCTGCCTGGCCCACTGCCTCCTTGCCAAGCTCTAGATGCCTTTCCAAGCCTGCTTACATCAGTTTGGGCCCTTGTGGTTCCAAATCTTACTTGGCCTGGTGCAAACTGCCTTTGCAGGTGAGGGAGAGAAGAGGCCAAGTTCCCCAATGGACGTAGTCCCTGTATTGCTTCCTAATTGGATCAAACCTCTGCTGAAAGAGTAGCTCATCTTCTGCCACACTTTCCCTTCCCTCTCATGCATCCCAGATGTATCTGCCACCCTCCAGCCTAAGTAGTTTGGGCAGTTTTCCAGTTTGTCATAATGACCAGGACACCTGCAGGATGCTTTCCACCAAACTCTTCACCAGTTTCTGAAACCTGAAAAGATGCACTAAGTGGGAAGAGAACGTTTCACTTCTGTGCTTGGACAGCCCTCCTAAAATGCCAATGGTGTCCACCAGTCCCTGCTGATTCCAGCAGGTTTTCTACAGTGAAAGCAGCTTCCAGCAGTGCACAACATCAAAGCAGCTCCACAAACAACATACAGCAATAGCCTTTATGCTAAAACCAGTTGTCTGAAAAGCCTGCTGAGTTTAGACAACATATAAGCCAAAAAGCAAGCAAGTCTAACCTTCCAAGTGGTTTTTCTTTTTTTGCTTTCTGATGCTTTTTTTTTCTTTTTCTTTACTGGTTTTCCATTGTCTGGCATTTACAATATACCCACAGAGGTAGAAAGGCATATACACCTCTCTTTCCTATCAAAGCTACTTTAAACTTCAGACACGGTGCTGTTTCCATTAGGAAATTTCTTTGCACAAGCCATTTACAAGGCCTTTACAAGCCACAGTATGCCAAGACCTCTCCAGTTTCCAATTTACTGCAACAGAGTCTAGCTGGCATGGAGAAGGGTGGAGCTCGACTATCCCACCCGAAGGCCAGCTGGAGGATACAGCCACCACTGTGTATGGACAGGAAAGCTGCAGATAGAGAGAGGGAAAGCCTGGGAGGTGGTGGAAGCAGCGAACTCATCTGCAAAGAGGATCAAAACTGAAAATGTTTGCTACACTCCAGAAGTTGTCTTGCTGAGACACACAGAGAGCCTGGCTTCTGTTGACGTGTGTTGTGAGCTACTGATAATTTCTTCAAACCATCCGGATCAGATTGATGGCAGAATGAACAATTATACTTATTAAGACCTAAATACATCTGCAAAGTAAGGATGTAAATCTCTTCAATCTTTCGTACAACTTATTCCTTAGCTTGCTCCACTCCCACTGCTACCAGTCCCCATCATCTGACACAGAAATGACCTTCTATTGTAGCACTGGTCCAGGGAGGTTCAGTGCCAGCTTTGCAGCAAGGGATCATCATCTAATGGACTCAACAGGAGCTGAAAGCCAGAATTTGCTGCCATTTACTCTTGGCCTGATGTGGTTTCTTGTCCTGTGACCATTCCACACTGCCAAGCACAGGCAGCACCAAGCACACAGGCTCTTTTTGGGAGACTGGAGACGATTCAGGGACTCAGTCCAGCTAGGTCTTTGAAAATGAAAGGATTAATATCCCTTTAAAAGAACTTAAACTGAAATAATGCTACATGGGGGAGAATGAAAGAAGAGTAGGAGGTGGGAGGGCATTAGGAGCAGCAGGAGAAAGGCCAAGGAGGGCCCACGGAGAGAGCAAACAGGGCTTCCCTGGGGCTTGGACAGGCTTGGGGCCACTCCTGGCTGCGCTCGATGGCTTCACAAACACCCTGACACAATACATGAGTGTAATATAAACCTCGGCTCCTTGAGATTAGCAATGGCTGGGAAATAATGTTATCGCTCCCCATTACATTTCAGGAGCCCTTCAGGAAAAGTCCCCAGAATTCCCACGGGCTTTAAATGAGGGCAAGATTTTCCCCTAGTGTCCCTCCTTTCCTAGGAGATCTTACGCCCTACACACATCATGTCTTCTTATTTCTTGTCCAACCATGCAAGAGCTCAACCTTTTGCCCGGTAGTGTTACTCTCCATGGAGATGCTTCTTCTCTGTCTCTAGCTCTCTCCTCTACAGAAATCAGGGGATTCAGGATTTTCCTGCTGGGTCAAAACCCAATCACCTTCATCACAGGGAGTCAGTTTAACTACACATTACCGTGCCAGACGGTGACTGTTCGTACCACCCACTTTCATTAGTTATCAAGGGCTAAAGCTGCACTTCGAACATTCATCAATCAGTAGGAAAAAATAAGCATCAAATTAAAACTCTTAGTGAACTCCAACACCTTAGGGCTTTTTCCTTTTACAAGTGACATTTTCCTCCACTGAAAACAGAACTACTTGTGCAGGTGGTTTTTAAACACAAACAGCTGCTCCATGGAAATGCAGTTGGGGAAAATAATTGCGAAAAAAAGCCAAGGACAAAGCCATGGGTGTGGAGCAAGAATCTATACTGCTCCAATCCCCGGGGAAAAATAGGAAGGGAAGAGAAAGCTCAGATATAAACAGTAAGTGGAATTTCCATTGCATGGGTCCCAATAAACACACTGGTTTTAGGGGAAGAAAAATGGGATCAAGGGATGAGAGCGAGCCAGTCGGTATTGCGCGGGAAAGCGTGGCTGAGGGGTACGGCTCGTGAAAAGCCGCTTCATCTTTCAGTGTCAGAACAATGCCCGACTGTATGTTAAACTCTGTTATCAGTGAGGGAAGCACAGCGAGGCTGGGATAAACAGAACTAGATAGCCAAGGGTTTGTGGTCACAATTTACTCCTGCCTTGCCAGATAGTTCCTCCTTTCTTTTTGCTTCATTTCAATCTGTCCATCTTTTAAAAGGTCCTATAGAAACCAACTCTTTTTAGCACTGCCATCATCATTTTAATTACCAATACAACATTCTTTGGCTACACAATATTTAAAAAGTAGTTTACTAGTAAAACTTAGTAGTTATGCTGCGGCCAGACTGTAAGGTGAACTGTACCCAAGACCACAGATGAATATTGCTGCTCATTCCGCTTTGACCTGTGACAGCTCTGAATCCCACCATCACCTCTCTCTTCTGTGCACCCTGTCAAGCAAAAACTGCTGTCTTCACTTCCAGGGCACTTTGTGCTTTGGCACATAGTGTGTGCCATCACAGTGTAGAAACACATTGGCAACTCCCCTTCCAGTAACAGACCACAGAGGTAACTCTGGAAATGCTGCATTTTCTCCAGCCCTGCCCTCCAGACAGAGAAGGATCTCCCTGAAGACACCTCCAAAGCTATTTCACCAGGCTTCTCCCAGCTCTCCTTCAAATTCCTGTTTGAATTCACAGGGATTAATCTCGTGGTAAGCCACGGCTGCTGTCAAGATGACAAGTCTTGGTTTCCTCCCCTCTTATATGCATCCATTAGTGTTCTCGTTGACTGTAAGGTCCTAAAGCAAGAACCATCTCTGTGCCCTTTGTTCCCCACCCATTGCATAGGTGTCCTGGCTTCTGCTGTCCTAGTGGTGAAGCCCCCAAGCAATTTTGAGCAAAGGTTGAAAAAAATAATTAATTAAACACTTGCATGCATAGGAGGGTTTGATGTCAGCTAATGCGAGTGGGCCCAGTGTCACCTTCCTATCTGAGCAGTGTAATGTTATTGTAATAAGAACTCCAGAGTGTTACCTATTACTTTTCCTGGTGCTGACAGTGTATAAAATACTTCATGTACTGACACAAAGATGGAGTCTCCACCTTGGGAACTACATTCCAAGAAAATGACATGAACAGAGAAGCAGGGCAATGAAAGCCAATCTGATGCTGGTGAAGGCACACGTGTAACTTGTTAGTTCCACCGTGATTTTTACCCTCTCTCTATACTCCTATTGTGTTAATGCTCTTTGGAGGCAAGGACTTTACAACAGGATAAGCTCTTGTGTCAAATCGAATCAGATCAGTAGTATCCTGAACTGGGAAGGACCAAGTGCCAGATAGCCCTGGAAGTTGTGCAATCCTTGCAGCAGACAGATCAACAGCAAAACCTTAAACATTCAGGAACACAGAATAATCAATTGCAATATTAACGTGCTGGTAAAATGATTAAAGTTTGGCGTTACACATATTTTCAAATGTACTGACACTTCATTCTCATAAAGGCCAGCTCAGTTATGTTTGATTTGTATTCATATCCTATAATGTGAATATATTTGCTCAAAATTGCTTGGTAGTAAATCACCATCACAGAAATAAGCTTATATTTATTTTTAGTATTCATGAATTGCATGGTATTGGACCACCATATATTTAACACCTCTGAAGAAATCCAACCGTAACTTTTGAAAGCAACACCTTTATATATCATTATGGACATTGTTTCCTTAACAGTTAATCACACACTCTCTAATCATGTGACTTTTACCTTAAGAGAGAAAAATGAATGACTCTTTAGCTTGAAATGAAAAGCCCTCTACTTGACCTTTCAATGTGAAAAACCACATTGGGCTGGGTCCTGAGGGTGCTGAGCACTCTTGGCCATGTGCTGAGGACCCTTGGCTTCCACCAAAGCTGACAGAAGTTGAAGGCATTCAACAACTTGCTGGATGAAGCCTGTAATCGCTAAAAGCTCTCTCTAGAGTGATATAAATACGGACAGTCACTTCACAGATTTAGTCCAGCACTAGGGTTACTTTAAAACCAAAGCTGTCGGAGAAAATGTTGGATCTATGATATGACTTTGAACCCAGGTCACTAAAATCTTTCCCAACGCAGCATCTTCTTTGGGATTCTTAAGAAAGCTAAACCTGCAAAGGCAAATATTATGGCAACAAAAATAAATGTGTGAGTTTTTAACCTTTTCAGGGAAAGTAATTCCTTTATTGGCTGCAGCTAAAACTTCCTACCTTTCTTTCCCTTTTTGTTGTATCTGTGAGTAATTTCTTCAGTCACATTGTTTATAAGAAGTGAAGTTATTCGTAATCATGCCTTAAGAGTATGTACACAAACTGGACATCCTAATAGAGCACTATGTATTAAATTCCTGATTGTTTGACATAAATTCTCTCTCTTTCTTTTACTCAGACAGGAAGCTTCCCATTTATTTACGAATAGGTTAAGACCCTAGTCATGTTCCTAACCATGTTCCTAAGTGCTAACATATATTAAGTAAATTTAGAGCCTCTTCTGCATAGGAAACAAATTAAACTGGTTAAACATGGAGAAAGACTAAATGTAATCTATCTTTTGTCATGTTTATGATATCGGAACGCATCTTATATGAATGTTCCAATTTGGCTGTTACAGCAGATGGGTTGCTTATGATAAACCACAACTACAGACAGAGAATGTGATAATATAAATCATAAAGAAGATAAATAATGAAATTCTTTGAAATAACATTGGTTAAATATTTAGACATTTGGTTTCTTAGCTTGCTTGCACATATGAAATAGTATTCTCTACTGAGGGAAAGAAATGCTCTCAACAATAGTCATATTGGGCCAACAAAGTCTATGGGACTTATTTGTGTTTACAGAACTCTTTGGATTTGTACAGAATTTGTGTACACAGGGAAGATATTTACTCTCAGGAGAATAGTTCGGTATGGAAACCTGCATAATAAAGTAAGGACAACCCATGACTGAGCTATTCTTCCTTCGGTCAGGGCACGCTGGAGCGCTGCTGTTTTCTCCTCTGTGTTTCTTTGTGTAAAGTATGCAAGTCTGGGGAAAAAAAAGCTACGTCTTGACTTTATCCTCACTAATTTATAGCTGGCCTAGCTGAGGTAGGTACCAAACCTCAAAATTATTACCAGGCAGAACTTCTATTTTCCAGTTCACAAAAGTCCTAGAAACCTGAGTTCTACCAGTAACTTTAGAAGGAAGATTAATGTGCAAATCCGATGAGGGAGACGCGCAACCGAGCTTGTGACTGCACCAAAGAACGTAATCCACTTCTCACAGATTTTATTTTTACTGAAAGCTTTACACATTTCAAAGGTAGATGTCGAGTCCAAGCTCCCCTCAGAGAGAGATTAGACTTCTGGAATGCAACCCTCATCATCCTCACCTAGGTGTTGAGAGGAGATGGGTGAATCGCTCCAAGAGGTGCCTCTCTTTTTAAACTGGTGCTAAAATTGAATTGCTGAACAATGGATGGCTGATGTAGGCTAGATATCTAAGGATGGCATGTCACATGGCTAAAGATGGTTATTGACCGTCTTGGTGTTTCAACGTCAAATTCCACTTGTGTATTTTGCTTGATGAGGACCCAAAAGAACAAAGCTAGAGCACTCAGGAGTTAAACTAAATATCATTTATGTACCAAGTTAGAAAATGTAACTAAACCTTTGCCTCCTGAAATACAAAGCATACCTGTCCCAACATTATTGAGGACTATTTATTGAGGACTATTAGGACTAAGACTTGTCTTTTCCTGAGTTTTCCATGAGATACATATAATTTCACACGATTCTTGGTAATTTCCATTTCACCCCTACAGCAGTGAAAGCAACTGAGGTATTCTTTAAGCAAAGATATGGGTATATTCACAACAGCATCATTTCTCTGCCCAAATCCT
The DNA here is from genome assembly GCA_013400335.1 of Eurystomus gularis. Classification (NCBI taxonomy): domain Eukaryota; kingdom Metazoa; phylum Chordata; class Aves; order Coraciiformes; family Coraciidae; genus Eurystomus; species Eurystomus gularis. The sequence goes on along the minus strand of VZZY01008623.1, from coordinate 262,116 downwards.
GGCACAATTTATACTCTGGGGATCAAAGGGCTATGAGGGCAACCCACAGCCAAGTGCACACAGCCAATATTCCCCTCCCAGGAACTGACGCATGATTAAACGCACAAAAACTGGAGCACACGTGGTGCCCCTTCCTTTTAAATTAAGGGTTTTGCCTTTTTAAATGAAGTGATTATGATGAGGGCAGCAGGATTAAGAGAGGACCGAGGCCTTTTGTGCAGGTGGTTTCCCTAATAGGAGACTTTCTAGCAAGAGAGCACTATATATTCTTAAGGCTCAAAGCTAAACTTCTATTAAAACCAATTAATTCATTGAACAGGCTTGTATCGCTTTACAGTGCCTGGGCCTCTGCTTTAAAGAAATCAATTGTATGAGTACAGCTGAGAAATAACCACTATAATAGATGTTTTAGCTCTTGCTTTTACTTTTCTCTGATAGCCCTTAAGGTGGTCAGAGGTAAAAGCTAAAGATGCATTGTAGCCTAAGGGATGATTGAATGAAAAAATGGGGGATGGGAGGAGAGCTATGCTGATAGACCAATTTCCCACCACTGCAAGCCAGCGCAATTGATTGATGAATCCTTGCTCTGTCAAGAGGCAGCCCTTCAGATTTGATCACATAAATACTCATTCAACTCAAATTCTGCTTGACAAGCCTCAGACAGCTTTGTTCTGTCACAGATATCATTGGAAGGAAAATGCTCCATTAATCATCCTTAATTAACTTTACCATAGTCTGCTGGAACCAATATGTTCCCTGGCTAAATCCCTAAGACTTAGCTAGATTTCTGTAGTTATCAAATAAAGAGTTGTTTTTAAAGTTCCTCTTCCTTATTGCTGTTAACTACAGGAAATCTTTCTCTGCCTCTTTTCTAGGAAGGCACTTCCATTGATCAGGATGTGGCTTAATCCTTTGACAGTTAAGCTCCTTTGGCAGAGACAATTATACTGATTTCTGATTATAAAAGATTACTGCTACATCCGCAATAAGTGCTAAGGTGCTTTACTTCCAAAACACCCAGTGGTTTTTGGGCTGTGAGGATTTGCAGCCATCACCAAAAAAACCATAAAAATTTATCAAAAGGGAGAAAAAAGACAATGGATTATTTGGACTTTGGGGACAACTGGAAGTAATCGATAATATTTCATGTGCAAAGCAGGTGGAAAGTGTGAAGACATGCTCGTTAGCCTGGGATGCCACTATCTTTTCTCACTCAGCAGTTTTGTTCTGCCAAGGAGCTGGAGGAAGCCCTGGGACCATTGTGTTGACATTTTACGACCAAGAGAAAGGATCCTCAGATGATTGCTCTTTTGGTCTCCTCCATTCATGAGGATGTTCCTGAAGCACATAGGAGTGCATTTACCCCACCAGGTTCCTCCCATCCTTGTGTATTGTTACACTGAAAATTATTTATTTCTTTCTGACACCTTCCTGATGTTTTCTTTTAGTGTGGTGAAACTCCTCTGTTCCTCAGGGATCTTAAGTGGGCCTTGAGGGGTCTTACACCTTGCTGGATTGCAGCCTTGTTGCTCTGGGTGCTGCACAGAAGCAATGGGAGCAACAGACCATGGAAAGAAGTTTCTTACTCATTCACTCCCATAAACTGTGATATGTCCCTTTGAAAGGATTCACTGAAGGTGAGGAAAGAAAATATCACAGAAGCCATTTGATTAAATAGAAACAAGTGCGGGAAGCATTTCTTTAGTGAAAAAAAAAAGCCTAATATTTGCTAATCTTGCAAAACTTTACACATATGAGCAGCCATTACTCATGAAAACTCGATTCCTAAAAGCGTAGGAGAACATGGGCTATCTATATTGCTAAACATTTATGTGTGAAGCTGGGTACAAGAGGTGAAATAGAACCTAAATGGCTGAGCAAATTTAATGGTAAAAGCTAATGCTTCTTTTATTAAGGAAACATTTTAAAGTAAACACTGCAGCACAGGAGGGGGAAAAAGATCATATTCTATCCTTGGGTACATCAGAAATCTTCTGCTCGCTCTGAGGAGAAGTTGCTTTGTGTTATGCTCGCTACCAACCTTGGACGGTGGTCAATTTAATCAATGCTCCTCCTGACGGCAGCGCAGCTCAGTTGAAAATGGAAGTGACCATTTCAAGCTGTGCACTCCGAGAAGCCAGCTGGCCTGCTTTAAAGTCTCTGCAAACTTGACATACTAATGTTTTCTTTACAGCACCAAATATACTAGTTATAAAGGCACCTTCTCAGGTTATACAACAGAAGGAAGCAGATGCATAAACCAGGGCTACCAAGCCCTTGGACATCAAAAGGCCAAACCAGAGAAGCATTGGCTGGCAGAGAGATGACAATGAATTGGGTCTAGAAATGAGAGATATCTAGATACAAAATGGAAACAACTTCTGTTTTCTTATCTTATCCTCAGGAAGAGCTGGAGCCTGAAGGAATAGCCAAAGCGGGGACCTTTTCAACTAGCGTAAAACTTTCTGTAGGGTTGGATCCACTTTGCCATCAGTGCTCCTTTCTCTTTCCTTTCCCTCTTGGTTCCTTCTCCTTTTCCCCCACGCTTGTCTCCACCACTCACTCTCTTTTCTGCTTTGTTTTCTCCCTGCTTAACCACTATTTTGCAGAAATTGTCTCCCCACTGAACAGGGAACTACTCTGCCTTTAGCTGTCCTCTCTCAGCTCGCAGGGCTGTGGGTTAGGTTCCCACCTCCCCTCAACAAAGGGGTGCTCGGGGAGAGGAGAAGTGCAAGATAATTAAGATCTCAGGAGGAAGGAGACTTCCAGTCATAGTGCCTGCCTAATTCTGCCTGGAAAACAATGATAAAGCAGGTTTATCAGCACTAACCTGGGTTTTGCTCTTAAAGGAGGTTGCAGGGAGGTGGGAGACCTAGTGATCTTGCTTCTTCCAGCATTGGGATCTGTGGTTGTCTTTCTTATTCAATCTTGCCTCAAAATAAAGCCATAATATAAACTGATAGACAAAATGCGTGACTAAAAGAATATGTAGATGCCAGAAACTTAAAGAAAAATATATTATCTAGACCTCTGTGAGAACACCCAGTCCATCTTTATATCAAAAAATGAAATAAACAGGATCAGAGGTATAGGGAAAAACCTGTAAATGTCCTTTCTCATTACAGAGGTCAAAGAATACATTAGTTATTTTTAACTAATGTCTTATTCGACCCCATGCAAACTTAAATCAGTTTGGGTCTGACTGATTCAAAGCTGCTCTCTGGTTCCCTGCTCTGCTGTAATAATTGACTAGGCTAGACTTTAGAAAGGTCAAAAAAGCAGCCCCGCTTCATATTATTTCAGCTAATAACTCAGTTCTTAAATCAAAATTTAAGAACTAATCTCTCAAAGCACTGTTTCCTCCCCCTCCATTAAATCCATATGTAATTTCAAATTAAATGATAGATGTTGAAAATAGTTACTTTTTGCTTAATTACTTTTAAGTTACTAGGGGACACAGCATGAGGGTTTGTTAGAAGATCTAGGATTCTCCAAAAAAATTGGAATTAAGAAAATCTCAGAAAATGCAGCAGCGACTAAAGAACCTCAGGAAAAAACAGCAGGCTATGGACAATATAAAAGAAAAAAAGAGGCAGACACATTGCAGCATCTAACACAGGCTGAGAAATGGCTGGGAAGCAGATCTGTAGGGTAGGTGCAGCAGGGCTGATAGAAAGCTTGACAGCACAGATGAGACGTGTCAGTCACGACAAACATGCCAGGGCTTCCTTTGAGTGGCAGACAACAAAGGTTTCAAATTAAGCTATCATCGCTCTCTTCTTTAAATATATACATTCCAGGAGGATACCAGCATATGGCTTATTAAGTGCAAATCTATAGATTGAGTCATGTCAACCGTTTAACATAAAAGTTAACAGTTATCTCCTTTCTACAAAAGATTCTGATATTAATTCATAAAACCCTAAAATCCAAGTGTTTTAATTTCATTACTTTAGTTTGCAACGTTCCATTCACTCACAAAAAAATCTGCGTTCAGCATATTTTTGTTTCATTCTGCTGTCCTTATCTGACTCCCTTCAACAGAAATTTGGCCTTAATCCCAATGTAGGAATGCAAGATGAAGATCATCAGGAAGTACGGCAGCGTGAACAAGAGCTGTCATTCCTCCAAGGTCACCACGGTCATATTTAAGAAAAAAGAGAGAGAAAAGTAACCCCATTTACACATGTAAGAAGGGGACCGCTTTGCCCCATTGGAAGTCACCAGTAAACCTCTCCTGATTGCCAGGGATGAGGATGTGAGGGCATTTACCCAAGCACATCCACATGCACATCTAGGGGACCCTTTTGGTACACATGTGGTTGCCCCACACATGTCCTTTCACCTCAGCATCATGAAAACAGAGATTCCAAGTTGGGCACAGCACAATTAGGCATCTGTTGTAATCAACCAGTTGACACAACATTGTTTTCTCTCCCTCCAGCTCTCCCTTACCTCCCCCCAAATGCCTTTTCTTTTTCCACTTTCAAAGAGATATTGTTTTTAAGATGCCAAACGCTGGGCTTTGACGGCTGTTTATGGGATACTTCTTTGGGGCTGCAATAAACTGCGAGTGGTTTGAGGCTGGCTCTTCAAACTGTAACTGCTGTTGGGTTTTGTGTTGTTTTTTCTGCCGAGGGAGTTTTTTCTCTTTCCCGCTTCCCCGCGGTTGCTCTGTGCTGGGCTTTTGTTTAGCCTCTCAGCACAGCGTTGTTTATTTGCACTAACAGTGCCGGCCGAGCTCCCTGTGGACTGTTTGTCCAGTGGCCTGTGGAGCCTCCATGACTTCATTGTTGACAAGTGGAAGGTGGGATCCAAGTTTTTGTGGTTAAATTGTTTATTGATAATTACCTGTTAATTACTACTGCTGCCAGCTTCCTATAATTTATCATAATCACTGGTTTTTCTTGCTCTTAGAAATACATGTGAAAGAAGAGGGATAACAAAGAGGGCAAAAGAAGCAAGAGGTCCTAATTGTGAACTCTCTTTCCTGAGTTTTAAAATTGCATGATTTGATTTAACGTCTGGCCAGCTTTTGTTGCTAGAACCCATTGGTACAATGGGTTGTCCCCTCCCCAGGACATGCCATACAGGGACAGTTCTTTCCCTGCATTCGTACAGGAGATGGATTCAGCGTAAGAGCTCAACACAGCCGTGCTTGCCCTGAACTGTGGAAAAATGTTAACACTTGGAAAAGTCATTTTTTTGCTTATAAAAAGCACAAAACTGTTCCCTATCATGTCTGCAGAAGGAACATTGTTTAGGATTTGTTTTTTGGTGCATCGTTTGGAAGCTGACTTAGTCTGTGTACTGAGATGTCACCATAGGACATCTGCAGAAAGACCAAGTGGTACTCTCAGTTGTACCACTCTAAACATATTGCTCCGAAGCAGGACAAGCCAGGGAGCCACGCTCCCTGCCTGTGGGACAGCTACCCGGGGAACTGGGGAGGCAAGGAGCCTGCCTGGAAAGAGACTTGTTCCTTGAGCATGGACCACCCTGGCCACAGATTGCCTCCCACAGCTGGTGAGGCTGTAGCTGGTCGGCTCTTCAGAGGACTTCTGGTGACCAAGGGATTTCTCTTTAAAGACTGAAACTAAAACTAAGCCCATGTATTTATCTCCTTAAGTGTATTTCTATGCCTATGGACTCTGGCATGTCTTAAGCCTATGTTTAAAGCCACAGTGTTTGGTGCAAATGCACTTTTAAGGGGTCACAATGATAATGCAGTATCCCTTCTGAGATGCTGCCCAGCTGCCAAATTAAGCCTCTTCAATAACACAGAGTGTGAAAACCAGCACCATCAGCAGCTCTGGAAAGGATATGGGAAATCAAAATCAGCCCAACGCCAAGGGGCACCTACAGGTACATTTTCATAAACATGTTACTGCAAACCTTTGAAATTCCTGTAGATACAAAACAAACAATCATGTTTCCGTGTTTTGACGAGTCTACACTGTTCCTCCTTTCAGAAACATTACAGCTGGGGAGGAACTATATCTTCATTTCGATACATTTATAGAATTTTTATTCAAGGTGCCTATTTACATGTTTCCTGGCCTGAACAATAGCCCCCTGCCCCCCCGTGCCATATGTGCATCAGTCACTGCCCGGCACCATCCCTCCGCGTGACTCAAGCTGTGTACAACTGTCCAGGCAACTCACAACAGTTTATCATCATTGTTTGGTATAATTGGAAGCAGAAGTATTTATACGCACCCATGTACCCTACAAGTAAATTTATAAAGGCAACTGTCTCTTTTAATCTATAGCATGGCCAGTGTAAACAGTAATTTGAAGGAATATTCAGATTTATTACATTACTCGCTTAAAGATCAATGTTTAAAATGGGTATATATTGCATTAATCCAAACACACAACAAATCATAAAGCTATTTACACAATAAATTTACAATTCCCACAGACACTTTAATCCTGTTTCTGCTTCCAAGGAGCGCTCTTGTCTGCACACACACGTATCCACCCACAACTGCACTCTCACACTCACAAAGTACTATTGTAATGTTAATTCACCTAATTTATAAACCCTCAACTAGACCTGTTACCTCAGCACAAAGTACATTTAACTGTAAAGATGTGAATTAAAGTCACATTAAGGGTAACAGACAAAAGGAAAGAAATTTGGCATTGGGGCTGAGGAGTGATCCTGACCTCAGCCCCGTGGCACCTCCGAGGTCACCCCTCCACAAGTCAACAGCATCGCTTCGGCCCCGCTCGTCTCACCTTCCTATGGCTAAGTCATACCCCAAGTTATTTAAACTTCATTTCTGTGGTTTAAAATAATATCCCATTGACGTGGGATCCAAAACTCCTTCAGAGCTAATAAAATGTCACCCTGCCAAACGGAGACGTTACGTGCCAACCTTTAGCCTAGTGTGAAATTTTATAACTGAGTTATAAACCCCTCAAAAAAACAGGACTTATAATGGAAAGGCTGACAGATTCTTAACCATACAGTTTCCAGTGGGCTTCTGCTTAATATACTGTATTTCTTCTCCTTGAAGATATTAATTTACATTTTGAAATGTTCATTGCTAAGATTAAGCGTAGGGTTTTGAAATGTGTTCACAGGCAATTTATGCAGGCACACAAATGTACTCTTCTCCAGATGTACAGAATACTAATTTGAAAATGATTTATATGTCGTGCTGTACTGTACATCCATCCCCTGCTCAAAAGATTTTCCTCCGACACAACACTGGGATCATCTCATATATTAACCCTCTGATAGCATTAGAAATTCATTGAAAAATTGATGAGGATTTTGGTCGGCATGGGCTGGAATGGATTTTGTGGATTTCAGCAAAAATTGCCAAGAAGGGAGGCATAGACTCATCAACAAGTGAATACACTGGAAAATAAAGGTCTATACGTAGGAAATATATACTTCTATGGGAGGACAAGAAACAGGGAGGTTCAGAAAATATGTGAAAAGATAGCAAAGCTAATAAATCCTTACAATAACCAGTCCTTAACCCAGGGACTAAGCGTTTGGCTGCGCACATGCACCATGCTGACCACTGCAATTCCACAGCACAGAAGGACGTAAGGACCCAGCCAAAATGTAGTAACAGGCCTCACAGCTGACATTAAAGTGAGCTCCTTACAGATTTACACATCACTCGCCATATGACTATTTAGCAATAAACTTCCCTTCAGCAATTAAAAATATTTTAAAAATGCATTTCCACTGTTACGCCTCCATTGGGAGCTCACTTCTCCTTTCCTCACTTGGCCCCCAGCTCCTCCACATGTAGGTGTTTGGGTCTTGCTTGGGTGTGCGCTATGTACACATCAATGGTTCACCTGCCCAATAGGACATTAAAAAGGCATATGCTTGAAAACAACCTATCTCAACCTTTTCAAAGGAAAAATCTTTTCTTTGAAGCAACATGAATTTCTGTATTCACTATAAATACAGGAATGCATCAGTGATGAGAAAATACACTTGCCTTTGAAGGGTGAAAGCATGAGAGAGGCGAGCAGGATTTTCTTTATTTTTAACCATAGTAAAACTTTCTGGGCTTTGCAGCCCCTGCTCAATTGCATGTGGCTTCTTGGAGCACCATAAGAGAAATTGTGCCGGACACCTGAAGGCTCATTCAACACTCACAGGAGTTAAGAGAGAGAGTTTATAGATACAGTGGGTGAGATTTCTCATAGAATATAGTCTGCTTCATCTCTACCTCAGTTTTATTAAAAATACACTGACAGTCAAGGTAAGTGGTTCTTATATGATTTAAAGAAAGCCGAATATATGTACCATAAACCCATGACCTTAAATTGCCTTAATGTAAAAGGGATAAAGCTCTGAACTCCCCAGGAAGCCTTCTGTTGTTTGAATTGCACTTTATGCTGTGGACCTTAATAAAATTAGAGCCTTGCTGTGGACACCAAGGCTAAACCAACCAATTCATGTGGGAAGTTTCCTCATCAGTGTTCCTTCCAGCGGACTGCTGGAAGTGTCGCTGTTAATGATGTGAAGGGAGCAGCCCCTCTCATTTCTCAGGGCACAGACCAAAGTACCCTTCCAGGAGGTCTCCAGGAGCCCAGGGAGGTGGTACCAACCATGCCAGACTCATGTGGCCAGCAGCTTCCACAGACACATGGGCATCCGACAAATGCAGAGCCTGCATACAGAGGCTGTGCAAACCTGAATCCTCCTGGGGCTGGAAACTGCTCCTCAGTCACCAGTGATAAAACTCAACATTTTTCAGTGGTGCATAAGACTGCTACTAGTTTCTATTTAATATACTTGATTTTAGGGAATATCTTCAAATTTTTCAGAAGTATTTTAATGTCTTTTTGCTCTTTTATATATCATCTTTATTATTATTTAATCTCAGCTCAGCTACTACCTGTACAGTTGGTGGAGCATAGATATAGGGGCTTTTTTCCCTGAAATTTAAACCAGATTGGAATGATCCTGGAATAGGTTCTACACAGGATTTTTAAAATTACTTCTTATTTAATAACACTGGTCTAGGTTTCAGCGGATGATAGTAAAGAACAAACAGTGGGCCTGGCTCTGCTCCCACTGAGCTCAGAGAGGTTCTGCTACGCTGATGAAGTCTCATCCTGTATCAGTGACTATAGCTCCACTGAGGCCATGAAGATCATTATTAAATCGATGAGGTATCTGGTAAAGATCTGATTCACAGTATTTAAGAGTAGCTGGGTCACAAGCTACCTTTATCTTTCACAATGAAGATTTTTAGGCACCACTAAACAGCTTACTGTAAACACAGAATTAGTGCTCTTTGCCAAGGAGTTGAATACAATTATGATTTTAGAAAAGACACTTAATGTATCCAGTGGAGGAAATTTGGTAATTTGTTCTGTCAACTGGGAGAGCAACTTCAGTAGAAAACTATTTCATCTGCCCCTGCTTGAGGTGATATATTTTATTTGAAATAATTTCCTCGGCCTATGTCTGGAGGGTGAAAACTGACTTGTTCTTATTTATCTTTCTTTTGGGGCTGCATGAATTTCAGACTCATGAAAGTGAGCGACTGATAGCAGTTAAGCGAGGCAGAGCATTGGCAGGTGAGTTCAGAGCTTCCACACCACTGCCAATGGGTCTCCACTGCAACCCCAAATACCTCTATATTCTAGCGAATAGCCAGCCTTTAACAGGCACTGCCACTTTTAAAATACCAATAACTGTGATCTATGACTTGGATTTCCTATGGAATGGCAACTAGATTGGTTTCAAAACTGCTTCTCCCCTACCTGCATTAAGGGTTTGTTGAACACCCTTTGCTGCAATATCCTAATGCTAATTCAGGCCATTAATCCCCAAGCGGGGCACTGAAATGCTGGGTGCTCCTGTGGTGGTAGGGCTCCAAGGGATAGCAGAGGAGTCAGATATGTGCCTTGATTTAAATGACAGTGGGGAGCAATGCAACACCCCCAAAACAACAGCAGCAACAACCAGCAATGGAAGGAATGACTCATTTAATGCTGATAAACTTCCCCTTTTATAGCTTGATGAGAAACCAAAATATGCCTAAAATAGAAATGGAAACACAGCTTTCCAAAGCTACCTCTTGTGTCGGGCACCCCTGTAGGCACTGCAAAGCATATTGGCTTAATTCTGCCCTACAGTTTCTCCTGCAAGAGCTAGAGAAAAGGTTGAGCTTGTTTTAGTGCTGGCAGAGCTGAGCCCAGCTTCACAGGTGCTGCTGAGGTGTATGCTGGGGACCATTTTCCAGTAGCCACTAGATTTGGCCTTATATATATGGCCAAATATATATATGGCCATATATATTTGGCCTTATAGCTTAAACAAACATTACAGTACAGTTACAATTCTACAGAAGTTTCAATTGCACTGGAAACCCCAACGTGACTTTATAGTATCATCCCAAAGACACGGCTACGGTTCGTGATCAGGAAACACAGCCACAGGTTACAGAGAGCTGAAAAACATTCAGTTGCTTTAGCTCTGGTTTTGGAGGTTTAGGTTCTCACTGCACTGAATAGGCATGCCATGCAGTTACTCACAGCCCAGGTTCTCAAAGAATAAGGAACAAATAAGATAATGTTTATCCCCTATGAATCATAAACTATCAGGTTTCAGAGCAGCCAATCACCTTTCATCCATTCTTCCCTAAGAACAGATTTTATATGGTATGTGAAACCAAAGGTTGTTCAAATCATAAGGCAGAGATGAATCAGTTAGGAAGAACCCATTAAACATGAATCCATGGAAATCCTCCTTTTTTGTTGTTAAATATGCCTACAATAAACGCTACAGTGTGACTTGCAATTTCCTCAAGTTCCTTTTCTCAGAACAATGATGGTTGGCAGCCGCTCAAACTGCTTCAGTAAACTTTGCAAGATAGAAAGCAATTTAGTTTCCCTTTAAGACTTCATTGCTAAAGTTGTGCTCATTGATTTCCAGCCTCATAATTAAAATTCCTCATTAAACATGCTTGACAGCTGAATGTGATTCCTTTTACCTGCTACTGCTACCTTTTTTTTTTCCTTGTGATACCATTTCATTACAAAAGAACAATAGATTTCCTTTCAGGGTAATATAAGGGCACGGTGAGTAATGTACTTTCTATCCTACAAAAGGCCTAATATTGTTAATTTGCTAAATCAATTAAAAGAAACCACTTTGGAGAAAGGAGCAAGTCTTGCATATGGATCACATCAGCCATAATGTGCTGGAGTTCAAAGGCTGGCATTTCGCCCCAGTTGGCACCTAACAGTTTACTCCGATCCAGGGAATTTGGCTCTTGATTTCAAACAAATGCATCCTGAAGGCTTAAGGCCAGGAGTAGCTCCATGTGATTTATGTTTCATACTTTCTCATAACACAAAACCTAAAGAGCTAAAAAATTAAATAAATTGTTATTACAGGGCATTTGCTACAACGTACATGTAAACGCGGAATTACTCAGTTGCCCAGTGCACCGTGCGCTGTTTAATATGAGCTTTTACTCTGTGGGGTTGGCTGATTCTCCTGCTCCTGCCAGTTCTGACAGTGCAAGATGGCAGTGACCTGCTTGTAAATGGTTTCACTTTCCAGGCCAGGCTCGCACCCAAACACAACACCCACCTTTCCCAGCAGGAGATACTTGCCCCAAAATATGCAGCCAGGAGAATGTACTGGCAGCACTGGAAACATCCTGCAGAGCCTCAGCTGTGGGAACAGCCGCAGGACTGGGGCACCCTCACGTTGTCTGCTCATGGCCCAGCATTGATCCCATCTTCTGCTGACCACCGCAGGAGGGAAACGTTGGTGAATGGGTGGGTTTCCCCAAGAGCTGAGGCATGTTTTTGGACCTGGCCTTTGCAGAGGCTGACTTTGGAGAACCCTAGGATTTCTTAGGCTCAAGCATTTAGCAGAGGAGCAGAAAATCCCTTCCCAATCATTAAATTAGCAACAAGAGAAGTTTGAAATGACAGATTTAAATGTACAGGCATTGTTAAAACATTAAGTACTGCCTAATATGCCAAGTTCCTGGTGCAAAACACATTGCCGGAGCTGATTTGGAAATGAAAATGAGGAATAGATCGCTGCTTACAGAACAATTAATTGTTCTGCAGTTTAAGAGAGCAATTGAATCACTCATGTCCATGGCTTTCCAAATTCCAATTTACCAACCTAGGCACTCAGCGAGCCAGTTCCTGTATCAGTGGAGCACTAGGTAATTAGCAACATATTGTGATGCGATCCAGTGTCTTTTCATGAAAAGCAAACAAATCAGCTGTATAAGTGTCCATTGCTGATCCCCAGCGTTGGTAACGCTCAGCACTGCACGGATTTGCTCTCATATACATAAACACAACACTTGTTTATAGCAGTGCCCAGTGCCAGTCAAGGTGCTATCAGAATTTCCATTACAAACCCTGTTTTTCGATGGTTTATATCTTGGGTATTTTTTTTCCTTCCAAAAAACGTGGATGTAATGCTTATGGACCTGATAATGTGAATATTTTAAGTCATGCTAAGATGAAGTTTGGTACCACAGGCTGTGAAAGCAAAGGATATTTGTTCTGAAATGAAAGCTTACAAAGAAAACGACAAATGAGCATTTGAATACACCAGTTTTGTGACAGATAGTGCTAATTTTTCCAGGTCACAGATGTGGTCTGTGTGGAAGTAGTGATTACTGCTGTCACTTGTCCTTTCTCTGGAAACTTCTACCCACTACAAAGATTTCAGGAATGCCTAAGTGAAGGGATATCGTTCTTCTTGCTACTGGAGAAGTACTGACATCGTGTACCGGATAGCAAAAATATTTCAAGGATTTCTACCATAAATACTATCAAAATTCTGATTTACTTCAGTGAGGCAGGGACTACGCTCACGGATTGAGGTGTAAGCATTACACACCATGAAAGACAGACAGAATTAAGCGTTGGCAGCACTGGCCCTGCAGACCTGCACAGCAATACAGTATATGTCTCTTCAGGACCAGTAGGATCATGGTGAAAGAGCACGATGACCTGGCCTCTCCCTGAGACATTCATTTCCAACAAACGTACTGTAACTCTTGGACTTTCTGGAGGTAGAGGCAGCAGCCTCCAGGCAGGTGGTGAGGAGCGAACATGAAAAGCAGACACCAAGAGCTGCATAGGAGCTGTTGGGACAGCAGACAGAAGGGACAAAGGGATGAGATTTCTACGGTGATGTTGAATCAGAGCCACCCCAGAGGCTGCCAGAGAAGGGAGCCTTGTCCCTTCTTCCACAACAACCAAGAGACGATCAGGTCTCTTATTTTGGAGTGTATGTGTCTTGCTGAAGAACTATTTGGCTATGTCTAACGTGGGTGATCCTGCAGTATATCAGGGAAGACACAGGACGTATCCCATGTCTCCGCTCTTTGTTTTTTCTGGAAAGGAAATCCGGCTGTGTGGGCCCCTGGGAGCTGTGGAGCTCTCCGCTGGAGACCTGATAACTGTGGGACAAGGACCTTTGCTATTCATTGATGTTGGCCGAAAGTAAAGTCAGCCTTATGGGAGGTACCTTAAGCTGCATGAGTAGCAAGACATTTATTCTTACTTCCCTGATGGATGAACTCATCAGCAGCCCCAGCACATGCTGGTGGAATGAACCTGGGTTTTTCTCCATTTAGGGACACAGAAGGTTGCAAGTGACCAAGGGAAGGGTTGGCATGTTAAAAACAAATTGCCTTTTCCAAGTAGTGTGTTTGTTAAAAAAACACCGCATAGCTTTTGGGGAAAGGTGGTACAGAAGCCTCTGGCCCAGGTCAGGAATGTTTGAACTCTGCAGTCAGGTCTCCTTTGGAGTGCATCACTTGTGCATCCACCTACATAGCTAGGAAACAACAGAGATCAAAGTAAAAGTGGGAACGCTCCGAGGGCCTCAGAATCCAATCCCACTCCCCAGGCTCCAAACTTTTCACATGTTCTTTACTGATAGAAAAACATATTTTAGAAGAATAAATGCAAAATGGAGGAGGAGAAGCAAAGGAGTGAAAGAGGTGGGTGAATCTTTACAGGCTCATCTCTGACTGTTTCTCAGCATTATTCATTTCCTGGAGCCCCATCCATGGGAAATGATACAGTCACTACTCTTCAAAATATCTAAATGTACGACGCATGAGAGAGTTCTCTCTGTTACAACATCATTCACATTTTTGAACTCTATATCATCCTTATGCTTTAGGAGTCTCTCCTCCCAAAGTAAACAAATTTTGGTGGGGCTCAGTGGAAATCTTTTGTGGCAGACAAAGTGATTTTTAAAAAATGGACATTTGGGAAGAAAAACCTACATTTTGGAACAGACCTGCGTCAATTAAATGAACAGAATATATTTAGAATGTCCATGGTCTCAATATCTTGCCACTGGCAGGAGGTAAACACAATTTTTGAAGGTGAGCCTTGGTACCCAAATCCCTCATTAAAACCTGTCAGTTCTTGAAAACATCTGGATGTATTTTATGCAACTGAACCATGCACATAAGAGTAAACCTGGGTCTGCGTTTATCTGCACCAAATCAAGACTCACGGCAGTTCCCAATAGGGTCTTCAGACCTCTGCTGTCTCCATGAGATGCTCTGACCTCCTCCATGTACATCCCAGAAGAGCTTTAATGCCTCTACCCGTGCAATTGGGAAGCACTGAGGCCTTTAACGTGTATTACCACAGTAGTACAGGGTGTGTACACTGGTCTAGGGGCAAAAAATAGAGCACAAGGAGCGTGGAAAACCTCTGCACTGGGAGGGGAATACACTGACTTTAGGAAAATCCTCTTTTTCTGATCCATCCACCCCTCAAGTGCAAAGACAGGTTTGTTCATAGTCCTGAGACACAGATAAATTAAAAAGCACGGATTATCTCTTGGGAGAATCAAAGGTGAATTTGATACACAAGCATTTACTAAGGAAATTCTCAGAGAGGTGGCAAACACAACTATAGGCAAGGATTTTAAATTAATTTCCCAGCAGCTCTGTCCTAGAAAGTAATTGAAAACATACCCAGCTCTTAGAGCCATATAGAAGCCTTGCCTTTCCTATGTGAGACAACTCCAAAACACTCCATATGGGATCTTGACCAGTCATGTGACTTTTAATACCCACATGATGGCACTAAAATGGCCTATTAGATTTACAGTGTCATTAACCTTCCAAAATGAAATGAGAGTCTGCTCATAGTGAAAAAAGACAAAGAAAAAAGAAAAGGAAAAAAGAAGAAAAGAAGGAAAAGGAAAAGAAAAAGGGAGAAGAAAAAGAAGGAAAAGAAAAAGAGAAAGGAAAAAGAGGAAAAAAGAACAAAGACAAGAAAAAAGAGAAAAGAAAAAAGAAAAAAAGGAAAGAAAAAAGAAAAAAGAAGAAAGAAAAAAGAAGGGAAAAAAAAGAAAGAAAAGAAGAAAAAAAAGAAGAAAGAAGAAAGAAGGAAGAAGAAAGAAAAAAAAGAAAAAAAAAGAAAAAAGGAAAAAGGAAAAAGGAAAAGAAAAAGAAAAAGTCTAACTGCTGCTGGGTTTCGGGTAACCAGTCCGTGAGGAAATGCTGACAGGGGTCACTGTGGCATAATCTTTCATTCAGCCCCAAAGCTGTCACATCCTCCCCAGATGTCTGAAACATAGATATAAATTTTCATTATCCAGGAGAATAGGGGCAGAGGTACACAAAATGATTTTTTTACCAATCAAATTATAGCTCATTGCCAGATTATGTGTAAACACTAATTTTGTGAAGTTTTCATGTGGTCATTTATCTACACCCACATTTAGTAGCCCTGCTAAAGCTAGAAAAAAAAGGAAGGCTTTTAAAATTAAATTATGTCTTCATAATCAAGTTGAGTACACACAAAAACCAAATAAAAAATTAATGCTGTTATGGAGGAACTGTGTCCTACCCAACTAAACAGTGAGATCACAACATCTTTTTCATGAAAGCAGAAAGGATTCATCCCATGAAAAGGATCAGAAAAAAATTGTTGGTGTTGTATAGGACTAGTTTGAGGTCTCTCAGAGACATCTTTAAAGTGTCAGTATTTTTCGCAGATTGACCATTACTTAATCTCCAGCTCAGGTCACACAGGGAGCTCTACGGCGGATGCACAGCGGCAGCAGAGCCTGGGCACCACTAGCCAAGTGCTCCAGTGGACAGCCCAACCCTCGCCAAGAGCAAAATGAGATGTCCGCTACCTGAACCGAGGCAAACAAACAGTTTACAAGGGACGATGGAAATGTATTTGTTATGGAAGAAAAAAAAAAAAAGCTTGTGTCGTAATATTTTATGATTCTTCAAGGCTAGTTCAATTAAGTATTGGAAATATCTGGCTCTCGTAGATCCTAGGTGGTTAATACCAGCATCTTACTTCATGGCCACCCCTGGTGACAATAACCACTGCCTATTTTGATAGTCTAAGAAACTAAAATATTCCTTACAGGTGACTGATTTGCAGCAGCGTGGAAACATACACTTTGCTTCTGATCTTGCTCTCTCTTCAAAAAAGCTGAAGAAAGGGTTCTGCTGCTGGCTTAGTGCACAAACCGAGGGAAAGTCTCAAAAATGCCGTGTTTCCTTTTTCCTGTACGCAAGACAACGATATTCATATTTCTCCATGAAAAACGATGACACTAATACTTCTTTAAGTTACATGGAAGTTGCGAGGCAGGATCCCTGAAACCTCTTTGTGAAAGGCTGGTATGCTCAGAAATGCAAAACTTACAGTATTATCTTGTTTATTATCTTGCTTTGGGAGGGTACCAAATGCCCTGTGAGTCCCAATCACTGTCACCCTGCTACGATGAAAGAAGTGCCTTTGGTTATGAACTGCTCCGGAGACACCAGATTAGAGTTCAAAGGCTATTTCTTGCATTAGCAGTAAATGCAGGAATTCTGAAGCAAAGTGATATACTCGGTGTGAGCTTTTGCATATCACTTTGCTATTTTGCTCCATAACCGCTTTGCAGTAGTCAGAGCTACTGTTTGAACCTAGGCTCCCTATGAGTTGAAAGTTTGGGGCATGTTTATTGGATAACCCAGATTCTTTTCTATTAACCATCAGCAAACACTTTGTATATGTCACAAGCCTCCCACTCCCTTCCAACAGACTGAGATTTGATGGAAGGAGGAAGAAAAACATGAATCCCCCGGAAGAAGTGAAGCCTGCTCAACTCCAATTTCAAACAAGGGAAACTGAGAAAACTCAGTATTCTCATTTAATCTGGGAAATTCCACTTGAAGAGGGAGTTTTATGGATGTCAAAAGCCAGATTTCCCACTATGACACTCTGGCAGTGGATTTCTCCTATCTTGGACTCAGGCAAAGCTGATGGAGCCAGCTTGGCCACCTCCCTCAAATGGTGCTCCCCACTCTCCCACAAGAAAGTACCACATCAAAAGCTGCCCCAGCCGGAGAACATCAGGAAATGCGTTTGGGCAAGAGGCGTCTGAGCAACCCCACCCCCAGATCACACTCCCTGTGTCCAGGGACCTCTGTCTTGGGCCTACAATTTTATTAAAAAATCCCACAACAAATTCCTGCCTTTGGTACTATGCAACCGGCGCGCAAAATGATGCTGGGTCTGCTTTAAATTAAAACAAAAGTTGTAGCAGATAGGATCTCTGATACATATTGAGTTGCTTTTCTCATCTGAGATTCTTCCTCAAACAGCTAAAAACAATTAGGATAAATGAGTAGATATAAAGGTCAGCAGTACAAACAATTCTGGGAAAACCAGATAGCTCACTGGATAGTTCCTTTACTTCCGTCACCACAGAATGAATAGACACAAGTCCAAACGCACTCCCAGCAATCTGATTAGAAAGATATCCAGAGCTCCTAAATAGCTTTTGTGGTTTCATCTTTTCTGGGTTTTTCCTAGCTGAATCGCCTCAGCGCTGCCGATCCGCCGCAGATTTGGCAAGGCTGAGGGTTTGCTGCACCAGAAATGTTTGGGGGGGTTTTGCCATCTTATGGCAGATGATGCCAAAGCCCAAACGGGAACAACAACATGTGGCATTCTGGCACGTGAATGTCATTCCTTCGGACTATTAGTCATCCGCGTAATGTCTAATGACATCACTCTGGAAGGAAATAGAACAAGAGAAAAATCAATGGACAGCAGATACCTACCTATTATGAACTATAATTGTGCATTTACCAGTCTGCCAAGCCATAAATCTAGTAGTTTAAATCCCATTTTAGCATACGTTCATATATGTTAGGAGGCTGTTAACACAGGGGTGAATTATAGCAAACAGGCTTCTACGCAGAGTCAGGATGTGTATTTTTTTAAATAATTATAGTGTTCCGCACTGTAGTTAAGACTCAGAAGGGTTTTGTATTCCACCATCTTTTATCCCTAACCAATCACAATGGCAACGAATAAATTGTCTCAGATTGCAACTTTCCATCCCTGAACTCGTTCATTGTAGCAAGTATTGATCACAGGGGGCAATCTGCAAGGCCCTCGCTAGGAACAACTAGGAAATAATTATTGTATGGGGTTAGGGCCAGACCCAGTTCTCACCGAAATGAGTGCAAGACCTTTCACTGCTTTTGTGTCAGATTAAACCACTTAAAATTCTCAACTCCAAAACAGAGAGGTTAGAAAAGCCTGAATTAGGCCTCCAGAGATGTTTGGAAGAGTGTTTGCCTTGGCCAACAGGCAGTATTAATAATTCAGGCTGCTGGAGAAGAGAGCTGCTGCAAATGGCAGATTACACACCAACAGATTATTTAACAATTGCGCAAATACTTCTGCCGTGGTTGCTCAGAAAAAGACCCTTCTTCTCATAGCAGGACTTCTTAAGAAGTCCTTAAGAGGTTTTGTATGAGCAAGCAATAATGATTTTTAGTGAAAAAAAAACCAAAAAAACAAAATAAGTTTTTAAAATACTCATTATGATGAGGAATTCGTGGGAAATGGGTTTTAAAACACCAGAAAGGCTTACTAATGATAGAGAACAGATACCCACGGAAATTAGTACATGGTCACAATACTAACCAGAAAAGGAAAAGCAGTAATAGTGCAGGAAAAATCAACTTCAAATTTCATATTGTTTCCCTCCTTCACCCAGTTGAGTCTACCGTAAACACCAAACAGCTTTAGACAGCCTGTAGAGAGAGCTGCTTATGTGCACAGCTTTCAATTCTTATTGTACTGGTTGACTGGGGTTCAGCCCTAACACTTCCATAAAACATCAGTTGCAATCCCTAAGTATATTAGTATTGATACATATGGGGAAATACAAAAATGTCCTCTTCAATTTTCCTCAGACTGCAGCCCACCGTCACCATCTTTAAATCCCTTAAACAGTAAATGCATACTCTACATAGTGTTCTGCCAAAATGGCACGGGTTTTTTTCCTGGATAACATAATAAATTGCGTTAACTCAGAGCAAAGGTAATTTAGCACTTCAAGGATGTATTTTTGGTTTCTGCAAAGCCAGAACCTCTGATTTAATCAATTTTGAGTCAAATTCCTAAAAATTACAAAGAAACTCCAAAAGTTCAAGGTCATTTTTGTACAATTCTTTCACTTTTTTTTTTTTTTTAATCTGCACTCATTGATTTTGTCGTGGTATCATGAAAAGCTGCTCATGAAAAGGTAGCAATCAATGGTCTCATAGTTGGATGGAATAACTTCAAAAACTCTTATTACACTTCTAAAGACATCTACAATAATACATACATGAAGCTTATCAACTGATGATGGAAGTAAGTACATGAATAACAAGGGAAAAGGTGGTGGGGAAATAACTGAAGTTTTAAGAGGTGTTGCTCTGGTCCTTCAGAAGAGGACATACTAATTAAAGTGTTACGGCGGGTGCTGTGAAAGCAGGTATTTGTACAAAACATTATCTTTATTGCAGCATTCCTTTCATGTAGGGTAGAAAAAGAGGAGAAACTTTATTCTAAATTCCACTGCTGCTGGAGGTAAGTGCCTTGTTTTTTGTGACACCCACTCTATTTTTCTATTATTACATGATCTTCCCCTTCACACCGCGGGACAGAGCGCACAGCCTCCCCACACACCCAGCCTCTTCCTCCCAAATACTTATCGCAGATTAATGATGTGGTGCAGGGCCTACGGCTGACAACATGTGCATGAACTCAGTTTCCACATGGTTAGCCAGAATATGAATGCTTGCTTTTGGGGCCAACCATTTAACGGCAATAAATATTTACTTGCAGTATGTGAATTCCTAAGGTCACTTTGCAGCTCTAGCAGTTGCATTGCTGAGCAAGTCTTTCTCTTACAAATGCTTCTTTTGAAAGACATCATCTCGTTTTTATTTTTTCATTAAAATGCAGCGGGAAGAATTCTTAATTAAGCATGTTGATCTCTAGTACTGGCACATTTTAAAAATCAGACCAAATTTTTTCAGAACCCTAAATGTAAGTGTAGGAGCCTAACTTTAGACATTAATTTTTAAAACTTTTGGTGCATTTCCTAACAGTTCTCATTGCCTTTTTCCCAAAAGAAAATCCCACTCTGAACCTTTTCATAGGTTTTAAGTTCCTGACTCAAGCAGGAAAATTTCCAGGATTACTCCAGCATCTGCTCACGTCAGCAAATGTATCTGCAACCTAGTGAGGTGGCACGTCTTCTGTCTCAAACCAAGATATTGCCATGTCAAGACTGTTTCACATCTGTGAGATATTTGGAAAGTATAATTGATAATTTTGTAATACGCCAGCTCCAGTCCTCAAGTCTGCTATTTGTTCTCTTTTCAAAGCATGCTACGAGCAAACCACAACAAGCGTTTTCTTGGAACCCAGTTTTAGCAGCTGGGAGCCTGATTCTGCAGGACCTAGAGACATCAGACAACCTAAACATTGTAGGATGGAGCAAAATGCCAAAAGTGGAGCTGGGAGGGGAGGGAGAAATATCTTTGGTAAATAGGCAGTAGAAAGGATTTATGGAAAGCTTGGCTTGTGCTCTCCCATTATTGAACTGCTCCCAGTGTAAGTGTTTTATAATTATGTAAATATAGAACCAAAGAGTTTGATCCAAATCCCTCTGAAAGACTCCTGTTGACTCTTGTGGCCTTTAGATTATCCCCAAAAACTAAGAGATGGCAAATTCTTGGGATGTGAGCAGCATCACCTCCAGCATGCAGACATTCCTAGCTTGTGGAATACTACTGCCATAATTGCATTACTGAAAGTAGAAAATAAACATACCAGTGTGATATCTAATATTTCCACTAGATAAAAAAATATAAATTCCAGCTTGCTCCTCCAGTCTTTGCCAATTGCCAAGATGGGAAATGGTTTTATATTTTCCTCTAACTCCCCCAAACTGATTCCAATCCTTTCTAGACTTTCTACGAAGCCCTTAAGTGCAGGTCAATTTTTAACAAGCTCTCAACCTTTTGGCACCTTCTGTTCCTTTTCAGATCATTTTGATATTTTTGCTATTTCCTGGCCTGCTTTCAGTAGTGGTGTGCAGGTTTTTATATTCTGAGTTGTAAATAATTATGCTCCATGGTCCCAGATTCGCCTTCCACATTCCAGCCAGGCTGAGATGGGCCAAATCATTTCCTGTTTTCTAAATACAGATGATAAATGCCCATATTTGACATAGCTTTTCAGTAGTTTTAATGCTGGAAACTTTCCTGATGCTTCTCTCAGCGCATGATAGATAAGGTGTTACGTCTTATTGTGTGAATATCTCAGTGCTCTGCTTCAATAGACAGCATCCTTTTTGATTACATTTTTTTAATTCTAGAAAGTCAAAACAGTTTGCCAGTTGGAGGATTTAATATTCTAATGGAGGACAGGAAGCAAGTGAAGCTGTGACAGAGCAGACACTGCTTGCAGTCTAAGCATGGTGAAGGACAATAATTATCACTCCACAGGGAGCGATTAGGCCCACTGAAGCTTGAGTGATTACCCTTTCCTTTGCTGACCCTATAATCAGACCTGGATCTCTAAAGTTATGTGCAGTTTTTAGAAGGCAAAAATGTTAAGGAAAGCACGAGTAGTTTTCACATAATGTATGCAAGAACAGACAATTCCAGAGGCAAAAGCAGCAAAAGCCATTATCTTTTATACCAGCTTCTTTATCTTTTATGTGTACCATTCAAGTGCTACTATCTGTGCAATAACCTCCACATAATTAGTAGGAGGAAAAGAAAGTAATGCAATAGGACAGAGCAGCAGTCAATACTAATAAAAAGTCATTATTTGCCAGTAATGACACAGGTTGCACAGGTTTTTTTCTCACGAGGTATGTGCAAGAGAAGAGAATAGCACTATCTCAGGCAATAGTCTGGCCAAAATATTTAACAAATGCCAGGGTTTTTCACTAGCAGTCAGTGGAGTGAACAGCCACAGCATGCTAGTAAGAATAAAAAAAGTAATCAAAATGGTATTTCAACTTACAAGAAGCCATAAGACAAGCCAGTTTGTTTTCATGGTCTTTTGTTCCTATAATATCAATTATTTATTCAACAATGTAAGATAAGAATTGAGAACACATTTGTTCAGGGGAAGTCAGATGTTCTCATTCACCAATTTCTTTAGTCAATGCATTGAGGGAAAAGCATAGCCCATCGCAGATAAACTGCATTGCATTTACCACTTGCCCTTACCTCACTTCCTTCTGACAACAAATCCAGGGCAAGCAGATAAGATTATAGCCCATCTGCTCCATTTTAGAGTGACAGGTGTATACCTTTCCAAAGCCAAAACGCAAAAGCCCTCACTCAGCTCAAAGGCTGGCGGGGCTATGTTTATGATAACTTCCCCCCCACAGATACAGAGAGCATTTTAGCTGCCCTGTAAACTCCTCGTTTTTAACCCTAAAAGGGCATAATGAGATAAAGATGAAAGTATATGAGGCATTGAACACACTTCGGAGATAAGTCAGTCGATTATCTGTAACATCAGAATGGGCTCTATGCAACCTGTAAGCAACATCCTGCAGACTTTTGGCACCTGCTTGAAATATAGTGAAATCCTGATCTTAGAGCCTGGGCTCAAATGCTTCTCTGCCAAGATTAGAAGAGTTGGTAGGGAATGTAATATTTGGCCAAGTTAAAACACTTGACAAGTTAGACCTGGGTGGGGAGGACATTGCATATTGGGATGCTGTTACCAGTATTTCTGCTGAAATACTCCAGAGAGCCTCACATCATGGCTTTCAACCCCAGTTTCTGAGAGATCCTCTAGCAAATAATCACATTCTCTAGTCTCAGTCAAATACGTGCAGGAAGGTAGACAAGAAGCATTTGTCTGATGCCCTGACTCGGGACCTTGATGCTAGCCAGAGAGAAAGAGAAAGAAAATCTGTTTGGATGGGGAAAATCTTAGAGAAAGCAAATCTCTTCGGATGAAAAAAAACTTAGCTCTGTTTAGGTGAGGAATCAATTGTGCTACTGTTTCATTCTTCTTTTGCCATTAACTCTGTTATCATATTACTGGCAGTATTTCTCGTTTCAACCTGCTCGCCATATGTGCATATGCTTTCTGTGCTCCTAATTGCTTCTTTTTGACAATATCATCTATACGTGCACACCATATTGCCATTTTTATCACTCTAAGCCTATTAATGGCCAGACTTATAGTTCCCAAAGGAATTAATATTAACCAGCTCTCTAAATATTGTTCATGTCTTTCAAAAACTCCTGTCTTTTAGAGCCTGACTCTGGTTATGTGTAATTGGGCTGCTGTATTTCATCCTCTGGGGCCTGGAGTCTTAAACTTTTGAAAGTGTAGCTCAACAAAATTTATGAGAGTAATATTAATACCCAGGAAAGGCAAAAACTTAGGAAAAGTAAACAACTCTTTGGTCAGAGCTGTTTGCTTACCTAGGGTCAAAATCTGCCCTTCAGATACACATGTGCAAGTTCAGCGGGTCCCATACATACAGATTTCGGTGGAAAGAATTTGGCCTTAGATGACTTCAGAGGTTTCTTTGTCAGTCCCATTTCCCAGAGAACACTGAACACTCCTACATGCATACACCAAGTTATACTTTTCTGCTAGAAAGAAAACAGTTGTAAGGAGATACTCATTTACCAGCGCTCAGAGAACAGGACAGAATTCTGACTAGGAATTTTATACCCCTCGTTAGGCTTAAAAAAATAAATGGTATTAACATGCCACTCAACAAACTGTGCCCACACTGCTGGGAACATTGCAAAGCAGATAACAAATGTGCAGCAAATGAGAACAGTGAAATGATCCACTGTAATTCCCAACAAGACAACCACTCTTAAGAATAAATAACACTCCATGTAATTTGGAGAGGCAGGATATCAGCCAACAGGTGACTGTGTTCCCCATGGAAGAAACATGAAATCAATATAATCAAAATGTTTTAAACCAATTTCATCCTATACCTCTGTACTGGGAGGCAAAGGAAAGGTATTTAAGATGTCATACAAGTCATCATGACCCCTGATGGTGACTGTAGATGGGTATAGTATCTTGGCTTTGGAACCCCCAAGTTGGGGCACACCTAGGAGGGTCTGGAGGAAGTGGGCCACTTTCTTCAAAGGAGTAGATTACTCCTACATAACTACAGGAAAGCTATTGCAGGAGCCAGATGCTTAATGATCAGATGTTGAAGACCTCAACGGTGCAGCACCTAAATCTTTCCATGGAGCTGGATTTAAATCAAAGACCAACTTGTGGCCTTTTGCAATTTTTAACCTCTTTTTCATAGAATCATAGGATATTTTGGGTTGGAGAGGACCTTTAAAATGTCATCTTGTCCAACCCATCTACATTTTCTCTTTTATTAGTATAAATATCAATTTTCTTGGAAGCCTGTGAGTTGACATGGGTTGGCATCAAGATCTTGATCTCTCTCATCAAACACACTGTTTCACTCCATGTCCCACCTTTTCTGAGAGGGCTTGGTAAGCTGGACAAGCACTGGGATGTTGAAGTTTAATTTGGAAAGGATGCAAGTGGTATCGGCAAGATAAAGCATTTTGAGGACTATCAGCTCTAGGAACTAAAGCACTGATTTGCATTCTATTAGTGTCACAATTAACAGTTGTTTTCCGCTTTTTTTTTTGACCAGGAGACGAGTCTTTTTCTCAGGGGCCCAACTCAACAGAAGACAACTGTAAGATAAATTCCAGGAGTTATGTCAATGGGGACTGTGGCTTATCATGAGAGCAAGGAAGCAGTTTAGGAAGCGAAAGAAGGCGTCTCATTTTTTTAATATGGAGCCTAAATTTCATAATGTTCCTTTGCACTGTTACAAGGCGTGCCAATACTAACGTTGTTCCATTAATTGGTTAATGTCCTGCATTAAAAAACAGACTTCATTGTTTTGTTTGAAGTCTTTCTGAAGAAAGGGATGAGTGAAGGAAAGGAAGGGTGACATCATTTTTCCTTGTATTTTTTCTTTCTCAGCTCATGAGGATACTACAGATTTCTTGACTCTGAACTTAAACAGGACAGAAATCATCTCAAAACAGCAGCAAGGCTAAAAGTAGCTATTTCAGATGAATTGGTGTCTTGACCAGCATTGAATTTTGTTCTGTGTTTTATTTTAAAAAAACCTAGCAAAACATATATGAAAGCTTTCTACATACAATTACAGATCCCTAAGGGACAAACCAGGAGCTTGAAGTGAATGTCTGCCTGCCTGGCTTGAGCTGCTGTTAGAAAAGCACACTGAAATGAGAATCAAATGGAAATTATTGTTCTCTGATGCAACGGTGTTCAGATGCGGAACAGACATCTTGATTGATCTGGTTTACATGTATACAAGACTGATTTGGATGTAAATGCGGGGGAAGGGGTAGGAGGACAAACTGACACAGACTCACACTAGAGAAATAGAACTACTGGCAAGAGGAGAGGATCTGACTCTACTTGTCACATCCTGATGGAATTTTTGTGAGAAAAGCTCAAAATTCATTGCTGTCAATACCTATCCGAGCCCAAGATTGAATCAACCTCAATTAACCTCGGCCTGCACCACCGCGGCTGGTGCTGGAGCCTGATCTGAGTGATGCCTGCTCAGCCCATCTCCTGTCCCAGGACTATGCCAGGCAGGGAATGAAATTTCAGCTGCGTTCTGATGCTGAGGATGTTGGTATGGGTCCACTTGGGTGTGTGGTCTGGCCGGCGCACAGGCTGCTCACTTTCATCCACGCTGAACCTTTCACTTGACTTTTGACCTTTCACTTGGCACTGTCCTGTCATTTCCTTGGTTTCACAAATTTTAGCCTCTCACTTGACCTGTGAACTGTGACCTTTCACTTGACCTCTGATCTCATAAATTCTGGAAGCTCATACACGTAATCGCGGAACAAATAAACAAAGCGGCCGCGAGACACTGCTGCTGAATGAAGCCCAAGGGGCCAGGGAGCAGAAGCCCAGCCCCGGCATCCCGTCTCACCCCGTGGGCACGTCCCTTTGTTCCAGCCACAACTGGCATCTAATCAGTGTGAAGTGCATTGTGTTCTGTCTCAAACGTACATCAGCACTGGAGTGTTGTGGCGTGGCAGTGGTAAGGGTGTAGGATCACAGCCTCCAACTTTGCTGTGAATGAAAAATACAGCTCCACAGATCCTCATCCACCGACACGAGCAAATTAATTGTGACCTCTAAAGTCCTGGAAGGGTCTTACCAAATAAAATCACCAAAAGGAGTAGAAACCTGTTGCTGTAGGCATTGGATCCTTACCACAAGAGTAATCAAACAAACCTCCCCTGAGCTCTTTTGCCCGCCTTGTCAATGCTAATCCTAAAGGCTTCAAATGTGAAGCAACGTTCAATGCAGTGTGACAGTGTACAACAAGGAAACTCCTGGTAAGTTAGCTGGGTGAGATAATGTTCTCAGCTGTGAACAGGTCTATCTTTACCAAATCTGTAGCAGGATTTGCACATAGGAAGGCAGAAACACTGGCAAAGATTACAACCAAATGAAGTTAACAACTTTTTGCAAAATAAATTAATTTCATATACAAAACCATAGCAAAGGTGAAATCTTGCGGTCAGTGGTAGTTTTACATAACGGTAAGGTCTTCAGAGAAACTTCAAGCACATACACCTTCATACACAAGTAAACTAAAAGTGTGCAGATATTTTAATGGTCTAGTCATTTGTTTTCTTTCACACTCTCAATTCTCAGGTGAAAAATGGAGACATTGTATGCACAACTCAGAACACTGCTAACCCAGAGCAAACCCCAAACTACGTGTCTTCTCCTCTTCTCCTTCTTGTTAGAGGGAAAGATAAAGATCAGAAGAAAGCTTTAAAAGAGATTCAAGGACACATCTGTGGCTGGTGCCTTGAGAGAAAAGCAGCTTCTCTTTGGTTTTGCAGGGGCCTAAACCAGAGCAAGTGGTAAAAGCAGCTCATATGTAGAGTGTAATTGTACATGAATAGGAAGCAAGGTGACATGGGAGATAGACAGAAGCAGTGCCAATCTGCCAAGCCACCGCAGAGGAGATCTCTAACAAAAAGGAGCTGGGGGATAACTGATTTACTCTGACACATAATGTAATGAACCAGTGCATGCTGTCACTTTACTTGAACTCACTGTGATTTTACATTTTGGAAGCAAACTATTTTAAATTCATGGGAAGAAGAACTATGCGGAGAAAGCCAAGGGATAGAGAGGACGGTCAAATCTTTGTGTTCCTTTGGTTATAGTAAAAGATTTCAAAGTCTAAGGTGAAATTTTGCATGTCATATGGAACAAAGATCTAGGTGCACAGAAGGAAAAGTGCTCCTCACTTG
Source organism: Eurystomus gularis (assembly GCA_013400335.1). Lineage (NCBI taxonomy): Eukaryota > Metazoa > Chordata > Aves > Coraciiformes > Coraciidae > Eurystomus > Eurystomus gularis. The sequence goes on along the minus strand of VZZY01008623.1, from coordinate 234,442 downwards.
TAGGTGAACGGTTTTTGTGTGACTTTAATAAAATCACTTTGCAAATTAATATAGTATATATGTTACATTTCCAGCAATGCAGTTTCTACTTCATTAGCCTCTTTTGGGAAACCTCAAGGCTTTTTTGATTATTCAGGGAGATCTAGTGGGGCTTTTCTCACCTATAAAATCTTGCAGTACAAGCTTACTGCACACTTGGCTCTGCAAATTGATGCTGAGGACTATACAACACTTGCATTTACTCCATGACTCCTGTTACATGGTTTTCAGTTATCTCCCAGCTTGTCTGGAAATGTCAAGAAGTTGTTACTAGAACGAAAAAGTGAGTGGTATGGGTTGAGGGAAGATTATTAACGGACTTTTCTATACAGCAGTCTTCTCACTGTACTTAGTAAATGCTTTCATTAGTGATTTTATCACAGAAACTATGGGCGTCTAAGCAAAAAAAAGTAGAAATTGTTTCACATTTAATAATACAAATAGCAGGTTATCTGTTACAAACCTGAAACTCATCCTTCAGCCTTTAGGATTGAGAAAGGCTTGTGGAGTGGTGATTACAGTAGGGAGTAGGGATGACTACATGGTATCAACGAGGCACACCTTGATAAGAGCCAAAGCGTATGTTGGGTGAAGTAAGACAAGAGGTTATTCACTGTATTACACAACACATTGCTGGGATCTGAAGGACACTATGTGCAATTGAGTCATTGAATACATTGAATAAAATTCAGATTGGAACAGGTTCACAATAGGCTTACTTGGACAGACCGACTATGAGAGGGAACCAAAGGAGTCTGGATTGTTTAGTTTAAGAAAACAGAAGAACCTAGTAATTCTTACCCAGCTCTGCTTCCCACCAGCCTCAGTGGGAATCAAGGCTGTTGGTTTCCTGACATTACTGGAGGTTTTGTCCTAGAATACAATGGGAGCAGAATCAGATCTTGAAGAAGAAAAACAGAATGGGACCCAGAGGAGCCAGGGCTGGGAAAGCCCCAGCACGTACTGGTTTGAATTGAACGGGGCTATAAAAAGCCAATAAAACTCATATTGGAATATGAGCTAAAAGAGGCACATATCGCTGAATTATGTTGGTCAAGACAATTAATTGAGTTTAAGTGCTGAATATATATATTTTTTGAACGTGCTTTAATTTAGCTCAAGTAAGTCTATGTTGGGTTTTTGTGATGAAACCTGTTTGTTAAAAATCGTCTTGCTTACAGAATTAGAGTAATAAAGAGCTGAAGCAACTTTTTCCCACGGTTTGGATTCAGAAGATCTTTCACTGCGGTGTCAAAAGCCTGGAATCCCATTTCCTGCCCCTGATTTCAATGACTAGAAGTATTTTACTGTGTATATATTTATCAAGCAGAAAGTAAATTATTTTGGTAGACACGTCGTTCTATTTCCAAGAGAAACCTCTGGAGTTAACTTTTATGGAAACCAAGAGGAGAGTCCAAGGAGGCCCATTTAAAGCCTGTAAGCACCTGAGTCCTGTTTGCCTTTATAAAACTTCCTGAATATACTCAAAATCCACTTTCATCCAAAAACAAATAAAGCACCATTGGCTGGTCCTCCCATGCTCAGAGCAATTAGAATCTAACAGCTATGATACACATCTAAATTCCTCTTGCTCTCACTATTTAAAAGAAAGAATTAGATCTGGTTGCATAAACATTCCCATACACCTCTCACAGTGTGACTATGAAGTTGTTACATTTAGATCCTCTGCAACTGTATTTCACGTAGAATGGACAACTACAGCTTTTCAACACAAAGCACAAGGCCACAGTCTGGATGAACATTGGGAAGCCAGGGACTAAAAGCTAATGGGAATGCCAGTTGGAAGAAATTAAACACAAGATTTAACAAATACATCCATTTGATTACACACCACTGTGGTAAAGTGGCTGTCCTTAGCAGGGAGGTGGACACCAATTGCATGGCTATTAGCAGAGAAAGGCAGATGACTTCCTGAGGCATGAACAGTTTCAGGAGCAGGCCAGAGGCCTGGGCATGCAGGGAGCAGCCAAAACTCAGAAAACATATTCTTGATTCAATTTAAGCAGCAGTCTCTGACTTTGAAAACACTGAGCATCATTTTTGTAGAAAGCAGGAACTCAAAGTGATTCAAGTAGGGAAGCTTAATCATTCAAGGATATTTCCTGGGACAACCAGAGTACATAGATACCTAGGAGTCTTCTTGTCTACCATCTGCTGTGCTTTTCATTCCACTTTCCCCTCCGATTAGAGCTCCAGCTCTAAGCAGACCATGCCAGGAGGCAGTGAGGTCCTGGGCATGGGTGTGAAGATGCACTGAAGCATCCACGGAGTGGGGACCAGCCTGGATGCTCAGGTTGGGCATGCACACAGACCCCACATGGCTGGTAGGTCACACGAGTGATCACTCACTCATGGCACATGGGATTTGGGGTCATCCATGTATCCTCTGAGCAGCTGCGCGAAGAACTGTTGTTTGCCAGGTCCCATCCACCACATGCTGGCTCTGCTCCTGGCCCTCCCCGCTGCCAAGCCTGGCCCCTGCAAGCCCAGCCCTCACTACAGCACCGACACCAAGTACAAATAAGTTAATGAAACTGCAGCATTTTTTTCTGTGTAGACCTGGACTATTTCAGCCACGAGCAATGTGAGCAGCCACAGGTGTTGTGCTAAATAAAGCCATAGAAAAGGTCTCCATTGTAACAGTGGAAGTCCTGTTTCAAAACCCCTCTCTGCTTTTTATTAATAGTTGGATTTCTTTCTATCACCATTCACAACTGCATTTGCCTTATTTTTCAGCAAAAATGTTTTGCTAAGAAAATATCTACTAAAAATGACTACTGCTTTTTAGTCAGTTTGTACTTGAGCAAGCTTTCAATCTTTTCACAGAAGGGGAGAACATAAACTTGTGATTCAGAAAAGAGAGGAAACCAGGGGTTACAAAGGTTGGGAGGCCAAGTAGTATGAAACAGACCCCCTCCGTCAAGTAAAAAACTTGGCAGGATAACTAGAAACAGACCAACCCTAAATCCAAGGGTTCATGAGCAGTAACATAATTAGCTGGAATAAAACTAATATTCTAGTGTTAAATTTCACCTCAACACAGAGCAGCAGTTATTAGGGAGAGACTGGTGAGAATGAGGAAAGATGTGTTTCATTTAAGACATTTACACTGAGTGGGAAAGCACACATGGGGTTATTTCCTAAAAAGCCCATTTGGATGCTCCGTGTGTCTGCGGTCACATCGGCTGCCCAGCTCGGAGGTGGATGTGTTCATCAGCTTTACCTGAAGTGTCTGGTAAAGCCCAGGCTACCAAAATCCTGAAACATTTGTTCCTGGGAAAAGAACCACAAATACATTGGAAAAAAACATTGAACAGGAAATGTTTGACCACTGCTCCATCACAAGATATCACAAGAATTTCACATTGGCTACTTCCTTTGCTGGGGGAGGCAGGGGTCTCTCGGCTCAAAAATAAAATGGCCTCAGAGGCCCTACCACAAGACCCTCCAAAAAAGCTTTCAGCAATAGTAAACACAGTTTCTCTTTTCATTCATTAGTAAAATAGAAGCAAAACCTTCGACAACAATGCACATGACAAATATCGGCACTGAGAGGAGCTAAACAACGCTAGTGATCTGTGGATAGCGCGCAGGAAATTCCATCCATCTGATGAGCTGTTGGCTTAATTAAGCAGCCCTTCATATGGCAACGGCCAGCGAAAGGGTATTTTCTCTTTTAAAAATTTCCTGGAAAGGCAAGACGGGGGCAGAGGAAAAGCAAGACAACGTGCTGGGGAAGGCAAGGCTGCCCTCGGGCACGACAGAAGATGGTTTGGCGCAGAAGCAAGCGGCAAACCTGTTGCTTTCTCGAGACAGGCGGGTGCGTGTCTGCCTCTCGAGACATAAAGCATTACAAATTCCTAGCTGCTTGCAGCCTTGTCGCGGCCTCGCCTCGGGCGAGCCGTGTATGGTTTCTTTTTGAACAAGCTATCTTTTAACACTCGCAACCGGGATGATTTAACAGAAAGAGAGCGTCTCAATTTTTGCGAGCGACGTCCCCCCTAGACTCTACCCAAACAAAGCTACTAATGTGTGGTCATTTTCTTGGCAGCGCGGCTGCATGCTGATAACACCGCTGCCTGCTATTCTCCCAGGAGCTGGGCTGCTGGAAGACTGCTCCCTACCTCATCCCCTGATGCTTCTGATGCGGGTGATCCTCCGACTGCACGGCGCCAACCACAACATGCTACCCACCGTGAGAGAGCAGGACACAGGCTGCTCTAGTCAGGAGTTATCGTCTATCATACTGATTGACGAAACCAAGAGTGAGCAGAAAAAATAAACACGAACAGAGGCTGCAGTGTATGGGGCAGTCAGCTGGGAGTTTTAGTATTTGGCCTTGGTGATCCTACTCTCATGGTAGGTTATCTTTTCCTTGTGCTATCATTTATCATAACTTTGAGGGCCAGAGGGAGAAACAAACCTACAATTTTTCTATTGGTTACATTCATTAAACTCTTCTTTTTTTAGCACTACTTCCTTTGCCCCTAATAACAATCCCACCCCCTCGATCTGTATTCCCTAAAGAACAGTGAAATCAAATCTAAGTACAGTCCTCCCCTTTTACTCCTATTACAGCAATAGACCATTGCAAGCAATTAACCTCTGTTATTCCATCAGACCCGGGACTCAGTCGCACGCTCACCCAGCAATGCCTCGCCACAGCCCGCATTAACTCCCAGCTCAGCTCCCTCCATCCCGGCCCCTAACGTTATTTGGGCATAGATGTTGGTTTTGTCATGACCATCTCCATTTTAAATAATGCCAGTTGACTTCTGCAGCTCTCTATTGGGCTTGACAGCCACCGTAAAGCACTCCCTGAAGTGTCAGTAACAAAGATGATTTGTACGGGGCTTGCAGTCGTCCCCTCTTCTAATAGCTTTCTCATTCCAGGCCAGAAACACTGAGCAGAGAGCAGCTGCTTAAAGCTGATACAAGCATTTCTTCTCTCAGCAGGCCATTCTTGCATAACCATTTATTTTGCAGAGTTTTAAAGTGCCTGAAGGATTTAATTATGTACATAGACAACCCCTATAAACTCTATTCTAGGCTTTTTATTGACTTTTGTGCTGGGCAGCTCTTAGGCATTTCAATTAAGTGTTTTTATAAGAAAAGCAACAATATAGTAAAAGAAATATATTCTTTATAGATAGTTCCAAACAGTTTGTGCCGATCGAATAAAGTTTATTTAATTGACGAGGATTTAGAATATCTTACACTACAGCTTGGAACACACGTCCATTTGGACCTCAGATCTGTTTAAAAGGGCTTGCCAGGACCACTTAGGTACCAAGGGAAAACAGCTTGGATCTGATTACTTAATCCTAATAAAGTGTTGTGAAACTTTAGGAGACTACCTGTCATTTAGTGGCGTGGTCAAAATTGAAGTGGTAAATAGCTGAGAGTCAAAGTTTGCCTTTGTCTCCATCAGAGCTCTAGGGAGCCCAGAGTGGGATAGAAGAAACGTTCCCAAATTTTCCGGAAAAGCCAACGTCGTCTCTATCTGCTGTCTAAACTATTTACAAGGCTTCTGCAAACCTGCCTTCATTATGGGGTAGGATATTTCAGTCCCAGCAGGTGGCCAACAGGAGAGCAGGCCTGTTTGTGAAATATGTAATACTCTTTTCATATACTTTAACCAGAAATGTGCACCTCAACAGCCCTCCTAACCCTTCTAATTTCCCTTTCTCCTCTTAATCTGCTCTGCGAGCCATGAGCATGCATTAAAATCTCCCTAAAACATTTCACCCAGAGGCAATGTAATTCCGCAACAAGCAACCAACATTTCACAGCTCTGGAGTAATAGATTAATTTGAACCTAATGTTGCCCGTCGTTTACTGCTCCAAATGTTCTGGTGTAGACATAGCCCCGAGGCGCAGTGCTGTGGCATGCGCAGCTCCTGGAACCAAAGCTACAGTTGGCTTCACATCTGTGCATCACATTTGCCATGTGCCTCATTATCCCGCGCCCCACTGTGCCTACCTGTCCCAATCAGCTTCTCAGCCACAGGCTATCCAATTTTTTTCCCCCAACTAAGGATCTTTGTTCTCCTTCTCACTTACTAAATTTTTGCGAGACCTCTGCACCCAAGCAGTAGGGATTCTGCGCATGTGAACCTCCAAGCTTCTCTAGGTTCTTAATTCTCCATTAGGAACAGGAAAATTACAACATTAAGTCTCCAACATGTCACTGCATAAATTGTACCATTTGCAGAATCTAATATAAAGTCGGTGACTAAGCACATAAGCATGTAATAAAGAACCGAGTTGTTTGTTTTGACTTTAACAAGTTCGGTCTGCATCAATTATCTGTAAGTAAAGAAAGAGTAATTTCCAATTCCAGATAAAAACCCTTGTCACAGAAAGAAAAGATTATTACATCCAAAATCAAAACCAACTGTTCTCAAAAGTTTAAAGAGCCAGCCTTTTAAAATTCATTGATACAAGAACAAAAATACATATATTTGTGTGTTCATATGAAAATAAAATCAACTTTTAACAGCAAAATGTGCCTGTTTTAGCATTTAAACCTCTGTGTTTAATTCTCTATTTATAGCAACACGTGCAAAAAAGGCACAGTGCCTTTATCTCAAGCCACTGCACAGTAAAGAAGGGAAAGTTAAATGCACTCTTGAGCAGGAGCAGGGAATTATCTCAAACCAAACACATCAGTCTCTGAAACCCAACAGCTCATCACTGCATTAAAAGGTTACGTTGTTTTTCCTCCGGTGTACGAAGCACTTGAGTTTGCTTTAAAGTTTATATCCTTTGGACTTATTCCAGTGACAAAAAAAAATTAAAAATGCTTTTGGTCTAACAACACAATGTTCATCCTCTTCAGAAGATGCAGAGGGAACTGAAGCCTAATGGACATTACGGTCCGTTTCCTTCCAGCAGCACGAAGAGGCCTTGATACAAGTAAAAAACACAATTCTACCTACTTACAGCCCCTTCACGCTAGAAGGAGACCTGACACTACTGAAAGCCCTACATCCAAGTGCTATTAAATAGAATAAACATTTGTGGCATAACTGAATTTCTCTTCCTATGAGACTCTGAGCTTCTTGCTGCAAACTTCTCCTAGCGTCATTTTTAATAGCAATTTTTAGCTGCCTTTCCCTGAGTAGCTGTCAATTCTGCCACTAGTCTTACCTGCTGCAGTTCACGAACTATATTAGATTTCTACACATAATTCCAGCACACACACACACTCTCCTAGCACATTTCATTACATGCTTGAATTAATTTATTCTATATGGAATTTGTTACCTTTACAATAAAAAAAAAGTAACTATTCATTATTGAAAGCAGACAGATGGAACATGTTCAATTTAAGACATCAATAAGAAGGGCGGGGGTGGGGGGAATCTTATAATCTGTGTGGCACAACCTATTCCATCTGGTACTTCCAACTTGTCTGCCAAGACTTTTTTCCTATATAAAAGTGAACGTTTCTCTTTAGAGTTAACGAAACATTCTTGGGCATTAAGACTCTCCATCTGATTTATAGATAACAGGCAGCAACACACACTTAACATACGATATTTTGAAAGCGTCATCTGTTTCATAAGGTAAAGGTTCTGGGCTTGACCTAGGAGAAAACAAAACAAAAATACACAAAAAAAGCACAAACCCCAGGAAACTGTGTTTATCTAAAAATGTTATCTAGGCAGACAGAACAGAAGCTGCAGCTTTTGCTTTAATGAACCATGAAAGTGATTCAGCAAACTGTTTTGGTCTCTTAAAAACAAATATTAAGCAACATCAATACTAAATTATATAACAAAAAAATGTTAGCGATCTCTAAACAGGAAGAAAGAGCTTCTTGGCACATTCCCACTAACATCCAGCATCTAGAAGATAATGCCAAATTTGTGAGGTTTTGGCATGTGTCAAAATCAATTTTAACTGTTGGTTTAAAGGCTACTCGATTAATTGCAATTTATTTCCAATGAACATTAGGATAATGGAGCTGAAGTAATCATTTTTCGTAACACAACTCCATTCCAAGGGTATTTAATCAAATAGCTGGGTTTTTTTCTAGTGTCTTTTTGACGGAGTACTAAATGCACATTTTCCATACGCTTTATTTCCATTCTTGAAGTGTGTCCCCTAATTCCTGCGGTGCTTTGCGTTAAGCTGTCTCATTATACCAAAGACATTATGTCACTTCTCTGTTTATGAGCATCCTGGCCCTCAGCCCTAGCAGTAACACCCGGCCACAAACACCCACTTCTGGCAACCAGCCTAATGATGAAAAAGATTGTTTCAACCCAAAAACGAAGAGGAATTCAATTATCCACCTAAACCTTACAGGCACGGAGGAACAAGTTAATTTGGTATAATGATGTACCATTTATCTTTTAAATCTTGGGAAGAGATTAGGTGGATTCAGCTCGGTGGCCATGGAAATGAGTGGTCACATTGGAGGGCTCCTGGGTCTCACGTGGGGGCACTTGGTATGGAAAAGTAAAACAATGAGCATCTGCCTCCTGTATCCAATGGCTACCTATCACCTACCGTATCTCTACTACAGAGGGAAAAGTGTTTTCATTGCTAATTTTATGGGATTTGGTTGCAAATGTGTAATATTTGCTTTCCTTGAATCCCACCAACTGTTCTTGTGTTCTAAGGAGAAAACTATCTGCAGAGCAATGAGTTGCTCTGTGTGTAGACCATGCAGGGACACGGCCTTTGCTAGCTGTAGGACCTCCAATCCCACCACAACCAGAGGGCTAAAACACTCCTATCCATGTAAAACTGCACGAGCTGTGATTATTTCAGTGAAGATACTCAGGGTTTATGTAAATATAAAAGAGCTGAGCCTCATGGGGGTTGTGTGGGGTGTTGGGGAGAGAAGCGATCTCACCCAGGTGATGGGACACAGCGGCCCAGCACCAAGGTCCTTATCCTGCAGCATCTTGGCCTTGTGCTGGCACCCTCAGGAGGCAGGTGGGAAGAGTACGCTGGAGAAAAAGTCCAAGAAATAAATTGTATATTTGAAAATCAATAATATATTTATTTTTCCCTTTGCTCACAGCTTTTTTTTTTTCTTCTGACTTTCGGTCAGAGTTTACTTTAAGGCCAAAAGCGCCACGGGACCTTTTCCCTCACTAAAGTTATTGCACGTGGGAAGACATTTCATTCCTCCCGACGTACACAACCTGCACATGATTAAAGCCGAGCTGGGGCAGAATGAACCGTTCCGCTCACAAAACCCTATCTGTTCTGGGGCGTGCGGGACCAGGAGCTTGCGGAGGGGCAGGAGGGCCGCGGCCCCGCAGCCCGCTCCCCTGGGTCAGGCCATGCTGGGAGGGGAAATCAGCTACAGAGCAGACAATTTTCAGCTTGACTGGTTTTACTTTCTCTACCAGGCCTCACGAAAACAAACTGACAAAACAAAGGACACAAAATTAATGACCCATGCCTTCTGTCAATTGACTCTTAGTAACAGTGGCTAGTTCACCTTAATTTTATTTTTTTTATTTTTTTTTTTTCTTCACTTTGAGCAAGTCGCCGTAGGCAGCGGTTAAGGTTCATTGAAAAATTCTTCAAAAGCATCACTTGGTTTTCATTAATTTGTTAACTGTAGTTTTGGCTGCTAACCAACAAACAATGCAAAAGAGTTAATTCAGATAAAAACAAGCAAACAACTCCTCTTAGTCTCTGCACGTGTTTTTCCCATAATGTTCGTAAATACTGGCATATCTACATTCCGAAGAAAGACATGCTATTCAGGGCTTCGCCATCCCCTCAAAACATTTTACCCTCTTGATTTCCTTTCGAAGAGCCATTATTTATAAGGCTGGAGTTTCACTTGACAGCTCACCAGAAAGCAAAGTTACAATAACCCTTTTATTATTAAGCAACTCCATTATTTCTGAGCTGGTTTTACTTGTGTTTTCAGCTGAGGTGTATTTCATGCCCAAATGAATACCACTTAAAAAACGCTAATATCTAGATCCCTCTTGCACAGCGCCGTGTTTCCCAAACCTTGCTGCAGTCACACGATTTCCCTTTTATAACTCCTGGCACCTGGGGAGAAGGTGCCTGAAGCTTCTCCTTTAGCCCTGCATAGCTAAAGCACTGCACAACTTTTTAAATATTTACCCCATTATACAAATGTCCATTGAAGGGCACTTACATAAACGATAAGCGCTTACAGCAAACACTTTTAGAGAGCAGGATCTGTGGTATGCAGAAGAGATAAGGCCGTTTCCTGCAAATCCTTATTCGCAGAATTAGTCCTTAATTGGGCAAATAGACTCCTTGATATCAATGGGATTTCTCATGTGAGCAAGGGTGGCAGGATTGGGCTCTTAATGGGGCGTTCTAAAAACTCGTATCTCTTCCCACTGAAACCCATGAGACCTCCTATTGGTTTTAGTGGGAGCAAAAGCATCCTGGCTGCGCATGTCCAAACCAGCAAGGTCCATTCTCTACAAGCCAGTATCCTCCTCTCTAAATACTCAGTTACAGGTGTATGTTGATTAGCCCCATTACTCACCAAGAGACTCTCTTTGGGTTATAAAACACTGTGCTCAGTGGTAGCCCACATACAAAATAATTAACAGACATGTCACATGCTAAAATATATCCAACATAAAAGAGAGTATTCAATCAAGGAAAATAAAGAGTATGAGGATGCTTCTTGCTATGGAGGAAAGGTGAAAGAAAACAACATATTAAAGAACATCTTCAGGAAGTTTTAGATACCTAATGTTAAATCTAGAACACCACTGTAGCCCTTTTTAGCTTTACAATAACCCGGTAAGAGACACAGAAATATTAACCTGATCTTACAGGTTAAGGGAATGAGCTGGAGCAGTGACATGTCTCGGAGCTGCTGGTCCCAGCCACCAGCAAAGCCATCTCAGCAGTGACTGGACCAAGCTGGGGATGTGGTCAGCCTCCACACTGGGGCAGGACCGCTGCTCCCACCTCTGCCTTTGAACTTGAAATTATACACATGCACCAAAAAGATACAAGAACCAGGATTGCTAAAAGTCCATTGCCAGCCAGTCTAACTCACTACCCACAATCTGTCAACTTCCTCGAAAGTTGCAAATGTTATAGCACTGCTCATTTAGTGCCACTTTTCGTGCCGTCTGTCAGCATTTCCATTACAAACCTTTTGAATGGGTTTATAACGCAGCCACAAAAAGCCACTTCAGACCAAAAGCTGGCACACAGCTTCCCAGTCTGGGAGCAAATGACTTTGTCAAACTAAACAAAACGTGGTTTATCTCCCTTTATGTTCTAGCAGAGGAAAGAGTCTGGGAGGTTTGCAAATTTAGTAGGAGCTTCTACTTAATACAGAGCTGTATAATCTTGTCCTGCTTTCTACAGCCCTAACATATAGGTTATAAATTGCCGAAAAAGTTTTTTTTTTTTTTAAATTTGAATTACAAACACACACAAATGTGATCCCCCTCTGGCTATTTTGGATGAATCAAGGAAATTTTGCCAACCTCCCTTGGTTAGGGACTCAGCTGTTGGTGACAATTAGAGAGAGGGAAAAAAGACAAAAAAGCCTTTTTTTTTTCTTTTTATATAGTCTACCTCTCTCAGCCAAGTTCTGTGAATCACAGGATGTTGGTCACCAAGTATTGGCCGATTAGTTCAATAAACAAACAATAACACATGGTAGATTCCTTTCATCTGTAAGTCCCAAAGCACTTGAGAAAGGGGCACATCTATACGTAACTTTAATTTACAAGAAGAACAAGGTCCCTTGAGGCTGCTTTACACTTTGTGTGATGGGATGAGAGGAGGTTTAGGAGAAGGAGACAATCACCACTGCCCTGGTTGCTGGTATGTTGCCCACCACTCCAGCACAGAGATGGACCTGGCACCACTCACAGCAAATTGCAGCCATGGAATGCAGTAGGACACAAAGTAAATTTTCAAGAGAAATCAGTAAAGATGCACAATTAGAGACGTTAGTGGACACAAAGTCCACCCAGGGCTGAAATGAAAGATTTCACCTCTGTCTTGGATCACTGGAAATCAAAATAGTATCTCAAGGGAAGGGTCACTCCATCCTCACCTAATCCCCAAGTCATTTTCCTCGGCATCTGCTACTGGTGTTACCTGAGATATGGGAATGGATGGGGTTTTAGCTGGCCATGAGTTGAGCCTTTTCTTATGTCTTTGCAGTGGTGATGATGAGAAGCCCCATGCATGTGAGAAGCTTGCACCAGAGGCTGGCAGGGAGGTGCAGAGGCACTTGGTGTCCAGGCTCAGGGCTGCTGGCTGGGCTAAGGGGACATGACAGTGGGGACGAGAGGGACAAAGGCAGCCATCAGGAAGGAAAAGCAATGTGTATCTGTTAAAAAATCCACAGGTGACAAAAAATAAGAGTCAAGAACTGCCCTCGCAAACTGAAATCCCCAGATGTGTCTGCTGCAACCCCCAGGCAGGCAGAGGAGCTCAGCTTTGCATAGACACAGAAGTGCCCATCAGGATTTTCTTCTTTTTTTTCCATTTGGAAAGTCACCTGCTTCAGCTAGAGTTGTCAGTAAACCACACACCATGAAACATCCACAGAGCTAGCAAATAGTTTCTTCCACAGCGAGACAGTTTTTTTATTAAACAGAGCTGAACAGGAGTTCAGATGTTGTGTGTAGGGATGCAGAAGCCGTGCGGAGTAAGATAGACCAGAAAGACTGAAAAAGGACACTACAATATTATCACTATAGGAAAAAAATTTGATAATGCCTGTCCATTTAAAAATGGCTTGAGCAGGATACTGAGAATTAAAAGGATTGTGCACGTGAAGGACTCCAAGTCAACAAAACCCTGATACATCTGCTTATTTTATTTCATCTATCTACAGTACTCATACGATGAATGGACACACACAGCAGCCACCGAAATAACATGATATTGGTTTAAGTGATCACTGGATTAGGCCTTATGGTCTCCATTCAGCAAAGCATTTAAGCATATGTTTAAGGTTAAATACATACTTTTCATGCTTAACTCTACAGGGATAAGCTTAAGCATATGCATCAATTTAAGCAGATACTTAAGAGCTCTGCAAAATCAGGATGGACATGCTCAGACATGTGTTAAGTGCACAGTGTTATTTAACTGTTGCCTTGTGTAAAATGTCTGGTGAATATGCTGAATAATGGAAAGTGCCCGTATCCTGCGCACAAAGCCTGAGCTGGGCAGATTTGGGTTGATACCCGTGGGTGCACACACGTGGGTCCCCTGGGAGCACAGGGAGCTGCGTGGCCCATAAAATCTGAAGCTGAGAAGTTGTGACCCAAAGGCTGGGTGGTCTCTGGTGGTGCTGGAGAAGTGGTTATTTAATACCATTTGTAATGGTTACTTGGGGCAGGTGGTCGCTTACTAAAGATGGGCTGTAGCACAAATGTTGCTGTACATTACGCTGGCGATAGAGAGCACATGGTGAGGGATTAGCAATGATTTGGTACCAGAGAGGAACTTCCAACCCACTTGGAAAACAAGTTTTGCACTAAACTTAAGGTCGTGTTATTTTTAATGATGCACAAGGACGTAAAAAGAAAAAAAACAATCAGCAATTATGTTACTTAAAGATTTTCAGAGGATATTCTTATGTATTGTGCCTAAGGTACAAGGAGAAAATTCCTGATAGTAGCATTTGGTAAATCCCAATTATTTAGCCTAAAGTATTTCTGGAGTTGTACGAAATAGTTTATGCAGAATATTGAGCCTTATCTAGTTTCACCAAATTATTTTAAAGCTCAAATTAAACCAGTGTAAATAATGGGTAGAATTACCAACCTGCAGGGAATGTCATCACAAATTTCCTGGAGTTTTCCATGTAACTGTAAGCATGACTGGTCTATTTACTGAAAGTAGTATATACTGTATAATGTTCACTGAAAACTCATGTAACTAATGCAATATGATAACCACTAGGGTGCTACTGTGACGTAAAGGATATATTACAATTTTATCCAATTCAAACAGGGAAAAAAAATGGTTTTCATCGTCCTGCCCTCTAAACAAATACTTTGTCTGTTCTACCCAACTTGAAATTCAAGGTTATGTATAAGTCATCCTGCAATAAAAATAATGTTATGGAATAAACAAGACTGCACTGCAATGTGATTTGAGTCTTCAATCACTGAATTTTTGGGGAAATATTTATATGAAGTGAACGCGTTATGCGTGCCAGGGTTTTTTATGACTCTTATAACGCAGTTGTAATGCATCGTATTGTTATGTGCAAGCACATAGATTCAAAGTGCCAGGGCTGACTTTGGCAGGAGGAGATGTTTCATTGAGACGATAAGTTTAGCTTTGCAGAGAGCTGCTCAGCTGCAGTGCTGCCTTAGCACAGCACAGGGATGCTGGCGGAGGCATCTCCAACCTATCCACAGACGGGAAGACTGAGCTGTCCATTCTTCCAGAGATAAGCTGGCTGAGCTGGGAGTGATGGCAGCTCTGGAAGAGGCAGAGCAAACCCTTTTTGGAAAGTTGAGGGAAGAACTAGACAGGAGTAGAACATGCAGTAAAAGCAAAATCATTTTCCTGCTGTCACACTGCAACATTTGTGGAGGTCACCCCTCCTGCAAAGGTGGAATCTTGGATTGCTTTGCACTGGACTTTGACAGGATTCAAAGGACATTTCATGGAGGGCATGACATTCCCAGCACTAGGCCAGCCTTCCAGGAGGCAGGACTACGTGCTGTCTTGGGTGCCTTTAATAGTAACAATAAAATATCAAGATGAGAGCTAGAAGTTTGTATTCAGCTCTTCCTCTCTAACATTTCACCCTCTCTCCAGACAGAGACCACTTTGACAACCCCAGCCAAAGCCATGGCCATCTCCACTGATGGGGGTAGTTATCCCTTGTCTGCAAACAACCACTTCCAGGACTTTTGGCAGTGCTGCCCTCCCTGGGCCGTCACTTTGAGGAAAGACTTTCATTCCCTCACAAACTACTGTTCAGACCGTTCCCTGAATTTACAATAGTTCTAAACTTTCCGGACTATGCATAAAGATAAGGAGGAACCCGAGGTTTAGACACGGAAAGCAGAAACCGCCCCTAATTTTCTGTTGTTAAAGGGGTCTCCCATCTCAATGGAAATGAAACACATTTCTAGGTCCCCATATCAAACTAAGTTCACCCCAGGATCTGTCACAACACTTTTCTGAGTGTGCGATATGATGTAGCAACTCTGCTATTGCTGGCAAGAGGCAGCACCCACTTGGCACTCCCAGCACGTCCCTTCTCTGAGGGTTTGTGATCCACCCTGTACCAAAATGCCAAGAAATCAAAGTGTTCTACAGAAAAAAGCTCCTTTTCACTCCAAATTGGAAGGCCTGGAAGGACTCAGACCATTAGGGAGGACACTACTGCCATCATCCTGATGAGAAACCCATGCATCATCAGGGACATGTTCCCTATGGCCATTTCTTCATCCCCTTTTTGCATTCCACAATGGTTTGTGAAGAAAAATGGAAAAGTGACTTTGTAAAGGGGTATCTGTGAGATGTATGACATCTCCATGTAGCTATATGCAGACACTCAAGGGACACTCACCCTTCATCCTAAATGGACAGGAGAGTATCGAATAGCACAAAAATAATGTATTTTCATTCTCTAGGGCGTAAAAGCATGGTCCTTCACTGCTGGGCCACTACTGGGAGTGATGTGTTGCCATCAGACACTGAAATCAATGTGATGTCAAGCGACACCCAGCAAGCTCACGCTGCCCGTGGACATGTGCAATGCTCAGCAGCAGGTGACGGGGTTTTGCCAGGGCAGGATCGCATTTGTCCTTGGCTCCTCACCATGACTCCACTGCCAGCATGGGTTTATGGATGTAAATCCGTGTTAACATCTCTGGGAGGGGTCAGATTTGGGTTGCAAACACTGACAAGGGCCAACCCCTTCTCTGCCCCTGTCCCCTCGCTGTCTCCTCTTTTCCCACCCCTCTGCAAGATCCAGGGGCATGCTTTCTCCTCGAGTCTTATCACGGCACATGAAGAAACAAGCCAAGCCAAAACCCTAAGATTTACTACCAGAAGCCCTCATCAGAATATACTGTGTATCTCATAAAATAAACATGGTAATGAAAACCGGTTTTACCATAGCCCTCAAACCTATGAGCATTAGCAGCTGCTTTCTGTAAAGCCGGTGTTGATATTAGGGGGAGATAGACATCAGCCTGGGAGATGCTGTGCTTGGGACTTGCAGGGTTAACCCACCTTGGCTGGAATTTAGCTGTGCTTTGTAACCCCGCACCGATAATGAGTGTGTACATACAAGTCGAAAGCTCTAAATAACTAACTTTGAAACCCAAATCTGAGTTGTAATTAGATGCCCCTTTTTCATAAACAAAATCAGACTGTCTTGTGCTTGCTTTAGAAATTGGACTAATCTTTGACAGGTTGTTCTCGTTTTCCAATTACCCACTAGGGAACGCGCATTGGCACTCTGGCAAATAATTTTTGGCTGTGCCCCTCGGTTGCAAATAGTGTCATTGTTCTTGGTTAAATCTGTGAAAATTATACCTCCAGCCCTCTCATTGCTGGCCGCCTGCTAGAGCATCCTATATGGCTCAGAGACTGATTTCTTTATCAGGCTCCATATGCTTCCTTAGCTACAGGCTATAGGCAGGGAAGAAATCGGCTGTTTAAGGAGCTGCTGACTATCCACGCTGAGCTACAGCAGCGACAGTCCCGACCAGAATCTGCTTTTTGGGTCGCCCTGAATCTACACGAACAGATTTGCCTATAAAACCAGCGCTGTGCATCTGCACTGCTGCCACAGGGTGAATCCACGGCTGTGGACATGTCTTGGCACGCTTTTTTTGGCTAACCTTTCCCCAGTTATATCTGGCTGATTTGGAACAGGTGAAACATTTCAATGCTGCAGATGGAGGCTGGTGCATGAGACGACAAACCCAAAAGGTATATAAGCACACGGCTGATTTAAACCAGCACAAGAGACTGGGAGCGGGACTGGAAATTTTTCTTATTCAGCGTCTGAGGAAAGTCAAGGTGATGCTTTTTCACTATGATTTCATTTTCTTTTCCCATGGTATGCCTTTCCTGAGGAGGAAGTCAATAATAGTCTGCATGCATCTTTTAGACTTAATTTTTAAAAGAGGCTTGGAAGAATTGGTAAACTCGAAGGGCACAGTAACCAACAAGCTGAGCCTTCGTTTCGTCTGGGGTGTGCAGATGTTTCCACCACACAAGTACCAAGCAGCAATGGCACAAAGCCAGGTTGCTGGTGCTGGCACCTGGCTCAGACATTGTTTAACCAGGCCCTTTTCTCTCCCAGGCAATGTCCTCTAGCTCCAGAGACAAAGGAGCAATATTAGTCACAGCTGAAATAAAATGACATTTATGGATTGGCATAACCTACTCATTGGTTCTGGATTCCACAACATCAGGGGCTTGTTGTAAGCTCACATGATGCTCCTGAGCACCAGATATTGTATTTAGGGATATGGTGAGCTGAAAAACAAGGGAGGGCAAAAAAAGAGGGAAAGAAAAGAAAAATCAATCCTGAATACAAAGTAGAAAAGCAACTTCCTATTGGCTAAATATCCAAAGCCTCTACAGGTGTGCACTCAGCCTTCAAATGCCAAAATATGTTCAAATCCCTTTGATTCAATATCATCTTACACCCAATTAACTACTCAAAGCTGAAGGAAAGAGGCTGCTGGGAGCTGTAGTCACTCTGGGAAATCAATGTTCCCTAATGATCAGAGATCAACGAGCAGAAAAAGGATGGAACAAGGCATCAGTGTGAAGGGTGCAGTGGGAAGGGCATGTCTGCATCATCCACCCTCTGCTGCTTTCGTTGTTTTCTGTGATCATACTGTGTCATGTCCTGGGTGTCTAGCAAAGCAAGAGGCATGTCAATGCCACCAGCTACCTCCTGGGAGGGTCCACAGGGAACCAGGATGCTCCTCTGAGATGCCCAGCAATGGGCAAGAGGCCACAGATACAGGTTGCCTCATCAGCAAGTAGATATTTGGAGAAATGGTTTCAAAACAAGGGTGGTCAGACCCTGAGGCAATCTCTAATCTTTGGAGACACTCCAACCTCAGCCAGACAAGGCCCTGAGCAACCCCATCTATGTTGCACCTGCTTTAAGTGAGGGTTAGCCCAAAGGGGTCTGGAGGTCCCTGTGACCTCAACTACATGGTGACGCCATGACTCTGCCACTTGGTGTTTCTGGTACCAGTCGTTTGCTTGTCATGGGATATGAAAGTCTGAATGTTCAGATGATAGTTTGCTGAGTGTCTTGGATAGTAAATTATACTCAAGGACAGAATAGGAATGCTACCAAAGCCTTGCTGTAATGCCCGTTTATGTCCAAAAACCCCCACAACTCTACCTTAACTTGAAATGGTCGGGATTAATCCACGTATGCTAATATTTATAGAGCCAAAAAGCAAGAAATAAAAAATAGTAAGTTGATTTAAAGTAAAAAATAAAACAGTAATGTACTTTATAGTCATAGATGTCCCTAGCCATGTGTCTCTCTATAGATAATAGAAGTATATAGGCAGACACGCACACATTTATAATGCTGAGGTCCCTCTAACCTGCCAAGCAATTTTACTGGGATTTCTTCAGTCAAAATGAATTAGAGGAATTAATTGAACAAATCAAACTAAACTTAGTCACAGCAGCGCTCATTGCCGAAAGAGCCTCATAAATCTGATGAATGATGGGATGATGGCAAATACATCCTCATTACCATGCTAAACTCAGTTTGCTAAATAAATTAGTCATGTCATCAATGTCGTCACTGCATTCCTCTGCCACGGCCACTGCGCAGCTGCTGTTGCTCTCTTTTGCTCCCCCAGTAATACCTGCCAACTTCAAAGGGGCGCTCAGGGGAATTAATGACTCAATGTTTGTAAAGCACCTTGAGATCCCCCAGATGAAAGGTGTTTTATAATCCCCTCTTGGCTTGCCCTGCCCGTGTCAAGCAAGAAGTGTGAGAAGACAGTGGTGCTGGACCTGGAGGGGGTTTCTCATGGCCTGAGCTCCTCAGAGATGTCCGCGTAGCATGTGCTGGCATGCTGGGGGCGTGGGACGACCCTTCACTCCCTGATGGGAGCCAGGGTCAAACATTAACCAGGCTGCAGGACACTGGCACACCTGCGCTGGCCCACCACGCTGTGAGCTCACTTTGCCACTGCAAATAAACATGGCAAGGTCTTCCAGAGACTCATGGGCTTGGTAGAGGACTCTGCAAATGAGGTCCTTGGTGTTTGCAGACCTGACCCATTCCACCTCTGAGTCCAATGCTCATTCCTCCCCTCACTGTTCCTCTCAAGGATACTCTGTTTTCCCTGAAACTGCAGAAGAAAGTTTTGTTGCCTTTAACATGAGAAATACTAAGTTTCCCTCTTTTCTTTCTCTGCTTGGGACTGTTTTTTTATCATTTCTGGAGAGCAGAAAGACACAAGGCAGTAACATCCCCTGTCACTGAGTGCTTCCAGCCAAGCACCCTGTTCCATTCCCAATAGGGACAGGCATCATGGCCCTGCACATTGCCCCATCAGTAACCATGTCCTCCAGAGATCTTGCCAATGCCTCTAAGCAATGAGTGACAGTGATGCCCTGATATTTCAAAAGCTTTGAAAAAGACTAGTGAGAAAATAATTCAAAACAGCTATTGGTATTAATCTCGTCCTCCTCAAGTAACTGCCAAATTTCAAGCCAAATAGTTGGAGTTTCCTCTTGTAGTTTGGGAAACAAAAAAGAAAAAAAGCTTGATTATTTTTAAGTAACTTTGAAGAGAACAAGCTAGGCCATCTTTGGTCCTTGTCCTGGCAAAAAGCCCAGGTAATATTCCAGAAGGCTGCCTTCATAAGCAAAAAAACCCGTAAGCAACTGTCTCAGCTGGCCATGTGTATGTGCGTATCTCACTGACTTCGGGGGAAGTTGCACGCGTGCATTTGCAACTAAACTTCTCTTCTAGGAGTAAATTGAACAAAAACATCCCTGAGGAATCTACCTATAAGCACCAGGATTTACCTTTGCACTCGGTCACATTTGTATTCCTGGGTGCTATTTTCAGCTGTACATTGCAGGAGGGAAGGTATTGCTCAGCCTGCTTTATTTTCATATGAATGAGGGTTACTGTAAGAGGGAACATTGTTTTTAATATTGGCCCTGAAAAGTACAAGCCAGCAGATGGCAGTTTAAACCACATTCAGTCAAAACAACATAATATTTTAGCCAGGGCCATTATTGTCAGATCACTTCAACACATATATTTGAAGATTTGACTGTGAGGATGGTAACGAGACTAAAAAGACTGGCTGGGATTGCTGGCAGCGTTGCTACACCCCTCTGTAAGAAGTTTGCATATAGGCTGTTTCCACTGGCAAGCTCTGCAAGGCTGCGGGCTGGTAATCAGATTTGGGTGAGCAGAGAGGGGACGGCAATGCCAGAAGTGCATTATTTTACTTGTGTGCACATGTGGATGCAGGTGGGCGCTGGTCGTGCCTTCTCCATCTCATGCTACCACCTCAACCTTTGTATTTGTGGCCGGACTCTCAGCATCATGCCTGGACATGTATGTGACTGCCTGTATCTAAAGGAGAACATGCTGAGCCATTTCCAGGCTCTAGGGTGTTTTGTGAATGTTAATTTTTTATCTTCTTTAGAGGAGAGGAAGTGTTATCTTATAAATGGGGTATAAATAGGGCTTTCAGAAGGCCCTAAAAATGACCAGACTTTTGCCTAGTCTGATTTTCCCTGATGCATCAGTGAATGTCCCCTCAGCCAAGAACACCACCAGCGCTTATGCAGCAGCTTCGCTGGGTCCAGGCAGTTAGCGAACTGACACCAACTAATTTTCCTAGTTCCCACTCTTTAACTATGGATAGAAAACTGGGGAGAAAGAGATTTTAAAATATAACCTGAAGTGTCTGAGTTCTTCATCAGGTTTTGGTGAGTGAGCACAGAAGGGAGGACCTTGCAGCCTCCCCATGCAGATGGGCACACAGCTCCCCACGCATTCCAGGATGATAAACCTTTGATATGCCTTACACTTCACTGCCCTGAAAATGCAACTTTCCACATTTATGAATACAAACAACGCTATTATCTCTACCTTTCTAATATTTAACTAATCTAAACACTCAAGTAAAATGTTATCTGAAATGGTACTTCTATAAATGCATTAACTTTGTCTTCCTTTGACTTTTAAGATATCTGTCCTTACTAATACATCTGAAAAGATTGTTTGGAAAGCCTTCGTAAAGTGGCAGAGCAAACAGATGAAGGGCGTTCTTTAGTAGTTCTTTATTATTAGCTTTCCAATGATACTATCTTCTTGTGCTTTTCTTAACGAGAAAATAAATAGAATTTGTCTCACACACAGCTGTGTTTTTCTTTAGTTAAGGAATGCACAAAAGGAAATTTAAAAATCATGCATTATCAGTGAACAAGCTAGTTAAAGTAAATAGATTCCAACCAACTCACTTCTAAAAGATTAAAGGTTAATGATGGAACTTACCTGGCTCAACAGATTTAAGAATTATCAAAGTCTAGAAAAGGCACATCCAGTTTTCCAGCATTACCTACCAAGCAAACATCAGGAGCAGACACACACATCCTCTTTCAAGTGAGCAGCTACATTTTCTATCACATCATTTAGTGCTGTTTACAGATTAGTTGGCATTTTGAGAACATTTGTTAAAATACTTAATTGACTAGCTAATTCTTTTAAGAAACTCAATGGCTGACGTAGTGCACTAGTTTAAACAAACAGTATGATGTCAAAGATCCTTCTTATTATACCAAAGACTATATAGTAAAGCACTGAACTGAGGATATGCACAGAACACTGGTACCTTCTCAGTAGTACTCACTTATCGGTGTATTTATGCTAAATAAATATATCTGGATTTGCTAAGTAACCCATAAAACAATTACCTAGCTCTGAATTATGTCCGAGGTACTCTAAGACAGCATATCAGAAACAGCTTGAGCTTTCTAAAGTTAGCTTGCAGTTCTCCTTTGGGACAAACAGTACCAAGGAAAAATCATATCTTTTGAAGTGTTTGGAAGTTTGTGACAATCAACCCCATAAAACCATGGGCAAACACACCAGCAAAGGCTGCTTCCCAGTGCCGGGACCTGGGGCGGTTGGAAATCCACAGTAGCCAGTCCACTGCAGGAAAGATAAGGCAGTAGTGCTTTAGTCTGTCATTTGTTTCTTATAGTTCTCTTCATACAAAAACTTTGAAAACAGTGTTCATCCCAACTCAGCTTCTACTAGAACATCAACCTCTTTTAGGTTATGTATTTCTAAAGGAGAACAGTTTAATCAAGTCTGGACCTTTTAGTGTGCAGACATTACTGAGATTATTTATTTGCTTATTTATGAAATCTATTTTAATCTCTGCTGCTCTGTTGAGAAGCCTAAAGCCATCAAAGGCTTAATGTCTTTGTGTGCCATTCATGGGCAAATGAATATTTTAACTCTGCTCTTTAATGATCCTTATAGATTTTTAAAGCCTGGTCCATATATCCTAGTTGTCCCTTTGAATGTATGTTTTAATGACATTGGTGAGAGTTGTAAGCAAAATGAAGGTGGAATTGGGTCTTTCATGAATTAATCTATTCCAGATATGAAATTGTGCCATCAGGTCAAAGAAGTATTTTTGCCCTTTGGAAATTCAACTCACTTGAATCTTCAACACTTCTCTCTCTATTCCCTCCTCCCTAACCGGGTAAAAAAACATTTCCACCTCTCCACCCTTCCGGCCCGATGATAAAGTAAATAACATGATATAAGACATCGATTTGTTTTAATGCAGAAGTAAATGACTCACCTGTTTACCTCTGCACAAAAACCAGTGCCACAAAATGCTATAAAACCTCTGAAAAAGTCTCAAAGACATAGCTCAGGGCCACCAGTGTCCAAACTTTCAGCCAGACCCTAAAGAAATGGTGGAGCTTGGGAAGGGGAGGCAGATCTGAGTGTGCTTGCTGATGGGCTGTGGCTATTTGATAGGAATATCTTAACTGGTAAATGCCGAAGAAATCTCCAGCTACTCTTAATTACATATTCCCCAATCAAGCCAATGTGAAGGGAAAAAAAGAAAAAAATCATTAGAGCATTATTTTTTTGCTATACGTATGCCATGTGAATAGTGTTATTAAAATAGCACTGGCAATTACAATAGCATTATGGCATTCACACTATGTTAGCATTTAATTGCAGTTACATCAGATATACGGCTGTTTCACAGATTATATCATCCCAGGATATAACACAAGCCCTGGATATCACAACCAGCTTTGGGGCTGAGGTCCCACAGCATGGGATAACATCAAGTTCATTGTTACACAACATTGCTCCAGTGAAATTTGCCCTCCAGCCACTCCAAACCTTGTCCTTGCATAAACCGTACTGGTGTTGATTTGCAGAAGCTCAAGGAAAAAAAAAAAAATTCAGGGTTGTATCACAGAGGGTTTGATTGCCTCAGCTCAGGGAGCAAAACCCTTGGGAGGCCACTGGATCTCACCTGCAATCACATGAAATTCCACCTAGCTTTGATTTAAAATGGTAAATCAGGCCAGGTTTTACTGGCAACTGAGACTAGATTTGTGCAAAAAGTTTGCAAACTTCAGCCTAACCAGCTGCCTATAAG
This sequence comes from Eurystomus gularis, assembly GCA_013400335.1. Taxonomy (NCBI): domain Eukaryota; kingdom Metazoa; phylum Chordata; class Aves; order Coraciiformes; family Coraciidae; genus Eurystomus; species Eurystomus gularis. Next base: position 210,737 of record VZZY01008623.1, on the reverse strand, counting down.
AGGCAGCACTTTCCATGTGACTTCAGGTTTCCTGGCAAATATTTTGCAGGGCTCATTCCTTTTGCTTCTGGCCTTCTCCGTTATGGAGTTACACATCATGACGAGACAAAGTAGAAACCTTGAGGCATCGCCTCTTTCAAATGTCTTTGAAAAAGGATTATTTTAATGCCAGACTGCACCATACCTATTCTCACTGAGTAAAAGTCCCATAAGCTTCTAAGAAGGTGCCTGCAAAATAGGTGACTGTGGAGAGAGGCGATGAAAGAAACATCTAATTTCTTCTTTGCTAGTGAACATTCAAAACTGAAACACATTACACATGAAAATAAGCAATACCAAGCTATTTATTTTTTGCATCACTTAGACATGCTGCAGGGAGGGACAATCCACACTCCCTAGGTGAGAACTGGGTATTTTTATTGCCCACAGGGAGCTTTATTCACTTATGGATCTTGTGGTATGAAGCCCAGGTAACTGTAGATTCCCAAAACGCAACAGGAGGATAGAGAGACTGAATGTCCTCTTCATGGCAGATTACAAACATTGATGTCTTATTTTACCCGATTTGCACTTAACATTTTTCTGTTAGCTGTTTGATTCTGCAGTTTTACAACGTTAAGCTCTGAGGTAGCCACACAAGCCCATGCTATTAGGTACAGCTCTGGAAATCCCTCAGCTCATTTCATCTTTAGCTTCCTCCCTCAAAATTACACCTGTAACAAAGACACTTGAAAGCAGAGTTACCAACTTCTATCCTAAATCTCAAAACACTTGCTATTCTACTCTCTGCTAAGGAGCAGTTCTCCAATGAGCCTAGACTTCTAGCAGGACAGAAAAATCAGTAATTGAGTGATATGATTTGAAGGGGGAGGGGGCTGACAGGGCTCCTTCTTGGGTGACAGTAGTGAAAAAGCAACAGTGAGTTGATTGAGATGAATGCTACCTTTAGAAGAACCAGAAGCATCTATTCAGTGAGAAAATAGGACTATTCCATAAAAGAGACGGGAATCAATTACAGCCTTTCATGGATACAAGGCATGAGCACTAGTTAAAGCAACAACTCTTGACCCACGAGCATAACCTATTTCTGAAATAGAGATCACTTCATAAGAAAACATGTCAAAACACACATCTGAGATGCTGAAGCTCCTTTCTTCATCAGCATTGAAAAAAATAAATCAATGCAAGAATAAAAATTACCTTGTGAAAAACCAAGCATTATCCGTGCAGATTACAGTTGCCCCAATGGAAGAACCGTGTAGTACACATAATATTAACCACCTTTGTCCTGTGAAGCAAGGATCTAACTGGAACGTGACTGCTCGGCAAGAACCAAAACAACTGAAAAAAGCAAAAATAAGCTCAAAAAGTCATTGGGTCAGAAGTAAAGGAGATAATTTAAGATCTGATTTGGTAAACTGGGCTGGCATTATAAAGAAGTGGTTGTAAGGAAAATCTTGGATTTGAGAACCCATCAGTCCACCCTAATTCACACAGTTGTTTCTTCATAAGCAATGGGGTTTGTCCCATTTAATTTCATTTGAATCGATTTACCATTAGCCAATTCCAAGCACAGAGTTGAGTAAATCAAGCTGAGGGAGAGGACATTAAAGCAACTAGTAAAGGAATTGTAATAGACTGAAGAGGAGATAGTCAGGCTTACTAGCAACATGGACACTGCTCCAAAATCCAATGCACAAACTGCTGCTATGTTCAATAAAGACAGTGGTGTCAGCCTGCAGGAGAATGGGCTAGTGCTCAGTTTGTATTAACTTCATAAACTAAGAAGTAGAGATTTGGAAATTACTGAAGTTGTAATTGTAACTGTTTAATTTGTATAAGCAAATAGGGGGCTAAGCCTTTACAAGAGTAGCTCCTAGGAATCATCAAACAACTTATGGCCCTGAGGAAAAAATGTATCAGTATTGGATTTGCAACTGTCTTGGGAGATTGATCAAATACAAAATCAGTCCTAGAGAGTGCGATTAAATACAGTACCTGGACGCTTAGCTGATCCCCAACTTGTTGAGGTTGTCTTTTCTCAAGGGGAAGAAGAGAAGTAGTGAAGAAGAGAAACATGAAGGGCTAAATCCTGCGCTCTAACATGCCAATTGATTCAGCAAGCCAGATGTCTAACTTCTAAGCATGCAAGTAGATGGGACACCCTTCAGCACACACAATGGCTTGCACTGAAAATCCTGTACTAGGACTAAGTTCATACCTCTTGCTTTTAATAATTTATTTACTAGTAAAAATAATAACAAAGAGTCTAACAATCACAAAATTTATTAATTAAAAATGTGTATTAAATACTAACATTTTGGCCGCTTTTAAATCTATTCAACCCAATATGAGTTTGAATTAAATCTTCTTTGAGGCCCAGTGCCATTCTTTGTTCCCAAAACTCACTGATCCCACTGAGAGGCTGGAAAAGACAAGAACTGCAGCACAATCTTTTTGGCTTTGATTTGAGCTGACTGAACACTTATGGTCCTGAAGAAACCTGAGGTGACAAAGTCAGAAGTATATTTGTAGTCTAGAGTAAAAGGAATTACACATTTGAGATCTAAGAGGAATAATTATCAGAATTTGAAGAGAAATCAGCCACAAATTTCAATCTCCTGGAGCTTTTGCTGGGCACTTCACCCATTACTGATGCCAGTGTAAATCACAAGAACAACTTAATTATTTCCTCCTAAAACACAAACCTGAAGTTACCAAAACCAGCACATACACAACTTGGGGATGTTTCTTAAGTCTTCATTCCTTTACTGTGAGTTGCCACTGCTCACAGCTTGCAGATGAATATGAGAAGCTATAAACATTTGGTGTCAGCTGTTAACAATGTCCCCTACCAGTGGCAAAAAGAGCACCAGGGAAAATCAAACCAGCTGGTGTCTGATCATAGGCAAAGTCTATTGGACAAAGCACAGCAGGTTCTGGGTGCACCTTGCTAGGGATCACTTCCAGCTCCAGCTGAAGGGCAGCACGTGGGTCTCTTTCTAGCAAATCCAGAGGAATAGGCTGTGCAAATAATTCTGCCATTTGCAGATGGTATTTTTTTTGAAAATGAAGAACAAAACTACAAATCAAAATCCTTACGCTTCATGCAGGGATTTCTCGTGCTGATAATTAAGTCCATTTTGCATATTGCAAAATCCCACTGACTGTCACTGTAAATTTTCTCCTGTTATTGACAAACTGTTTGCAGATCCAGAGAAGAGTGGTCTTTTTTCTAAATCCATGATTATATATATATATATCACCTACATCACTGACATCATCCAATAAACTTAATTGACGGTGGTTTGTCTTAACTAACTTACATTTTCAAGGTGTTGTCACACAGAATGAAATGTGTGTGCATTTAAAATCTGCACCCCGTGGGACAGCTGGCATATGTACAAGTTCCCAGTTATAAAGCTGAGTTATAACGTCACCCTCCCAAGAAACGCTGATGACATTGGTGGTGTGATTTCTGATCAGATCCCCGAGCCTTCCTTCCCTTTGTCCTACCTCTGAACCAGCACGTGCAGGTTTCCCAGCCACCTCCACTGATGCTTAATCACAGAGAAGCCAGTGAAGCATTTCTATCCCTGGATATACAGACCAGTCCGGTGGGCACAGCGTGTACCATATTCCCTGCAATACCGTATCATTCTGCCTCTGCAGTTTCACCATGCAAACTATATTTTCATTGGGATTGTCTGATGAAAAGTAATGAAGAAATTTCTCGTATTCCACAGACACATCACGACAAGACTCATACCAGACTCATGTTATGATTCAAAGAATTGTACAGCTCTGCCTCACCAGAAACCACTTGGAACAGGCGTCGCTGCTTTGGACGCACACAAGCCAGCCGTGGAACAAAAGAGCACGCCAAAATATAGCGAAGCTTAAGACACTTTTGAGTTTTCAGTATGTCATTAGAGATGAGCAAATGCGTACGAGAACAAAATGCACAATAAGCTGATCTTATTCCAGATCCTTTCGAAATCTGTGCGGTGAAGTATCTCTTCCCCTCCTTCCCACTGAACCCCAAAAGACACATTATCTTTGAAAATATACTGCAAAATGCACAGGGTCAGCAGGTCTGGCATCGTCTGCTGGGCTGGCTGCAGACTTCAAATCCCGTGCGCGCTGGGGCTTCCTCGGGGGAAGCAGCACTCGCTGCATTCCACTTTCTTAATGGGGTGTAATCAGGAACACGTTTGCTTCAAACCTATTAGTGAACTTCCCGCTTTGAACCCAAGCTCTTTTTTAAAGCAGGTTTTATTAAACCTAAATATCAAATACCCTTCGTTTTGCTACAACGCCGGTACCTGGCATTCTTTCCGATGAGATTTCAGGCCAGTATTATGAGACAGACAGCGCGTGTCTCTGCTGTCTGCATGAGAAAGGAAACAAGGGGACATGCTACCTTCTCATTCCCATTCACTACTTTTTGTCCTCTTTTTTTTTTTTAATCTGTACAAAATAGTGGGATGTTATGTTTGTCTGATACTAAATCTGAAACAGAGCGACAGCTCAGAGTTGGAAAAGCCTCTTAATTTTTGGCTAGGAAACCTGTATTTGTTTTTGGATCACTCCATAAATGAGTTAAGATCAATACTTCCTTGGTTTAAAAAAACACACAATACAAATTTGCTTGATTCAAATGCTAAACCTGTGAGCTGTCAGTTTAAAACATGTTTCTTTCTCTTTACCATTACCCAAAAGAAAAACAAATGATAGATCCTCCCTCTCCATTACATTTAAAAGGGCTATCATTAAAAAAATGACAGTGTTTGTAACTGCACCCACACATTTTGCCCAAGTATCAAAATTGCCTAGTTTTAATACTGTTGCGTTCCCATCAGGCAGAGATGTTGACAACCAGCCCAGCTTAAAAACTACTATTGGATACACAAATATGCAACTGAAATAACTGCTTACACTAAATCAGATTTATTATTACATTCAGAAGACAAAAGGGCAGAAGCAGCTATCCTGTTTGACTGCATAACTCAGACTATTACATTTTACCCAGACACTCTTGAAAGCAACTGAAAAACCTGGATTTGGCTCCAACACGCCCCAAGAGCACACAGATCCAGAGTGGGGAGGAATGTGCCCGTTACCCAGTGGGTTTAGAGTAGTGGTTCATCCCCTCTGTTTACCCAAACCTCTGCAGACATGTCCCCCACCAAGCAGCTGGGGAACCCTCCCCAACATCTGCCCCGCGGTGCCTCCACGTTTCCCCGTTAGCTCAGTTAGGATGTGTATCTGCTCTGACTTTAAAGGACCTGGAAGAAGTCCTCTAGTTTTGGCTGTACTCTGTGTGGAGTTCCTCCCTGGATTGCATCCAGCGAGCGTGGGTTTCCCATCGCAACCTCCCAGCCTGCAAGCACCACCGAGAAATGCTTAATAGAGTCCACCCGCATCAGCCTGGCAGGGAGCATGACTCAGAATTTATGTTTTATTAAAGCAACATTAGTAACAATTTTCAGTGTGCATGAGCATCTATTCTTACACTCAGTAAAAGCTTTCATCCAGCTCTTGGCACTATCTTTGATCGTGAAAAGAAGAAATGTTAAAATCCCTCTGTTTAAGACACTGCACTGAGATTAAGACAAACTTAGATTCAGTTCTTAACTATACCACAATATTTCTGTGCCTCTCAGCTGCCTATGCAACTCTTTAATACCCTGGAAATCCCTGTTTATAGAATTGCCAGAGCTGTGTAGAAATGGGAAATTTCAATTTTGGAGTAATTCTGAGATATCAGTATGGAAAAAAATAAAAATTCTAAATTGGAACTGAAAGTTAAAATGCCAGTGCTACCCTTGAAACATATACTCAGGAAAAAATCCTGGATTCAGAGTGACTTAAAGACATAAGTCAATAATTCATTTACTATTTAAACTTACTTAGGTTAATTTCATTCATTTTTAATTTGTGTTTTAAAGCCTGAAAAGCATTAGGAGACAACAGGTTGTATTACAAAGTTGCATTTCATATAAACAGATGATTCAAATATATATAGATCTCAAAATAAGAAACATGCTGGAGAAACAAAATGGGAAAGCTGAATACAAATGGTAAATTTTAAACCAGTTGCTTCAACTTTTCCCACAAAAAGTATGGCAATAGAGACACTCTCCCCCAAAACACTGATACTGTGATGGCAGACCTCTCCATGATTTTCCCAACAGCTAAAAAATATCATTATCACGTGTTGTGTGGATGAAGACAACAAAAGTTCATTGGTATCTGTATATTCACCTTCTTTCAGAAGGTGACTGATAAACAGCACATTACTACATATTTGTTTCTCATTAACTGAAAGCCCTGCAAGGGAGGTGAAACCACTTTGTCTTTTTATGTCTTTAGTGACTCAGGTGGCTTTGAAGCCACATATTGCAAAGGGAAAGCTGCCGTGCTCTTTTTTTTTTTTTAGCTATCAATTTTTGAAATTTCCTATTATTTCTGATTTCTCTTCCAGATGAGATCAAGACTACAAGGAGATGCTCAATGTTTTCAGCCAATGGTGGTCAGCACATGTCCTGGAATATGTAAGAGCCAAGTTTAACTCCCTGCTCTAGATCAAACACCTTACTAAGGAGAAGTTGGCTCATTTAATACCAGCTTGGCTGGTACCAAAAAAACCCCCCAGACTTGGTTTTAATAAATCCTCATTTTCTGATAGAAAAACATTTCCTTTTTTTGAGTAGGAGGATCACCAACAGCTCCAGGGCGGACACTGTGGTTTTACCTCAAGCCCCATTCTCCAGCTTATGAATTGGCTATTTATCAGCTGCTCCAAGTGTCCTGGGCCTGAAAGCGACCATCCCACCACTGGAACCACTTTGCCCATGCTCCCTGGGCTCTGCACTTCGCCTGCTGCATGCAATGAGCATCCCACTTCTGGAAAAAGTCTTCTCCTTTCACCCATGGTGCTTTACAAGCTCCTGGAGTGCTGGTTTTAAACACAGGCAATGGCAGATGTGGAGACGTTCACCCGAGCCTTCCCCAGGGACATGGTAGTTTAAAGAGTTTATGGTCGAACTTCAGCAGAGCTACTCTGGCTCCTGGGGAGAAATGCTCACATGGCGCTTCTGTTTCTCCTCACTCATTCAGGCTCCATATGTTAAAAACCAAGGCGTAAAAAAACAGAGCCTGATTTAAATATTGCATGGCCAAGCCCGGCAGCTAAGCCATCATTAGGTGTTGACTTGACAAATTTTCTGGGGTCGATACCTGCGTAGTCTTTTATGTAAAGCAAGCCAGCTTGTTTCTCTCTTCTTGCTGTTGCAGGCCAATTTTAAACCTCCCTGAAGACTTTATTTGTAAGATGTGCCTTTGCTTGTGGAAAAGGAACATGTGCAGACAAAATAACTATTTTTCAGGTTGGATGTTGAAGTCCAGCTGAAACTAATCAAAAGTCTGAGATCTTTGGACCGTGGCAGGACAAAACTAATGAAGACGGATGTAGGACAACAGAGGGAATGAAAGGGTATCTAGTCTCATCTACTCCACTGGGTAGATTTCTACCCAAGGGGATAAAAATGATTGAGTTGTGTCCTTTTAAAATATTATCCTTCTATCTCTCCCAGTCAAGTCACCTCACCTACATGCTTTTTCCTGCTGCTTTCAAGCCCTACAAAACATGCTTTTGCTTGTTGGGTTTAAGAGCTGTAACTGGGAAATCAGAGAATTAGTCTCACTCGTTAGCTAGCTCTAAGGATTTACTCGAGGACTTGGCTGACTCAGCCAAGTCCCATCTATGCACCCATCTACATGTCCACGTAGACAAGCCCAGCTCTTGCTCAAGCACCTAAAGGAAAAGTGTCACTTCTTTGCAATGACAGGCACCCACCGGTTCTTGTTGCGGAGAATGTGTTAAAAAGAGAACACCAGCTGAGTGCTGAAAATAGCACATCATGGGGCTGCCTAACAGGGACTAGAATCCTTCCAAATACTGTGTATATCATTAAATCTGGTGTCTCATATCTGGGCTAGCTAATAGCTAATAATTTAGAAAATACTTGTGTGCCATGTGATGTGGGCATGGCAGCAGGATCTCCTTTTCCAGCCGTCTCCTGCCTTGAAAAGTAGTTTCATTTGATTGGCCATGAAATTATGAAATCCTTAAAAAAAAAAAAAAATTACAAACCGTGACATTAGTCTCAATCTCTGAAGGACACCTAGGTATTTTGTGAATCTTGCCAGAAAAACTTTAATAAATAAAAGCCCTACTCCCTGCCCTGCCAGTTTCCTTAACGCTTAATCTTCAGTCACTGCGAAACCAGATGGTTAAACAATTAGATAAATCGCGGGCATTGCTTACTTTGTCTCTTCTGTAAGCACTAAACAATAAATCTCACAACTTTCTTGCCACAAATGCGAGGGTGAATGCCAAGTCCCAGTTCAGCAGCCGGACTCCTATTTCCTGGGCCCACAGAAGATAGAAAATATCACATTTCTACCTCATTCGACCCTTTCAACATCCTTGTCACGCTTCATTGCTTTACAAGGCACCATTTCACTGTTGCAACAAAGATTACAGGGAATCTAACAGGTAAGGCCCCGAGCAAACATGGAGCAGAGCAGACCCGAACAGGAGGCACAAGGACTTCATGTCTTATCTGCTCCCCATCTCGGCATTTCTAACCACAAGGACTGCCCTGCTGACAGCCCTGCCTGTCCTCAGGCAATGAATCTGTAATAAGATATATACACACAACAAATAATAGAGGTAGTTTGTTGTGTTTAGGTTGTTGGGGTTTTTTTTTTTCTTTTCTGAAAAAATATATACCGAGGTAATTAAATTGCTAACATGATGGATGGCCTCATTTTATATTTGAATTCAAAGTGACTTTCTATAGCATATAAAAAAGTGACTTACTGCAAAAAAAGGATAATGCTATAACTTGCACTGAATTAGAAATATGGATATTTTCTTTGAATTTGGAAAAAGCAAGCTTTGTTGCTTTCTCAATGGCTTTGTATAGCATTTGGATGTTTTACCCAAAATCCTAAAATATTTTGGAGGTATTAAGTAATTCAAACTCAAATTTATCTCCCATACTAGAGAAACTGGGGCACTATGAGGTTGCAATGTGTTTTGGAAAGAAAAATAAAAAATAAAAATCACAACAACCCTGGGAAAAGAGACTAGTTATTTAAGTACTAGACCTTGTACAAGCCCTGTACGATATATTTGCATATGGCATTGGCAGCATCATCGGTAGTTAACGTTGTACAAACTCCCATTTACAGATCCTGTTTTCAGCTGTATTGACCTAGAAAGACCTTAAGAACATCACATCAATACCACTGTCACATAGTCACAATACAGGAAAATTGTCTCTTTTCCTCCTCCCCTCTTCCTCCCATCCTAGAGGAAAAAAATAAGAAGCACTGACCAACCGCTAAAAGTATTTCAGGACTTCCGTGGAGCCATTAATAAACTAAGGACTTGATGTCATGTTTGAAGGCCTGTGTTAATGTGAAGTTTGGGTTGCAATGCATTATAATTGAGGAGATCTAATTCTGCATTCGTTCTTTTACTATACGATCTATGTGATCCATACCACAAGCTGCAGAAGCTATTGGCCAGCAGCCATAAAAGTATTAAATGTAAATGGCTTGTTACATCGGCAGTTATTTGCTGTGCAGCAATGCTGGTTTTAAAAATCCACTCAAACCCCCTATAAATCCTGGTCTATATTTTCTTGCTTTTGCCTGACACTCACAGAGTTAACAAGCAAAACATTTCAATAAAACTTCCATACAAAAGAGCTAAGATGTTAAAAACTCACTGTTAACATCTGTTCATCATTTCATTGTGCGGCCACACGTTAGATAAACGTGCTTACTCATAAGAGCACAATACCTAACCGTGACCTCAGCTGTGACATCAAACGAGCACAAGGGGGAATTATTCCACGCTTTTGGCATCGGCGCGGCTGACTTTCACAAAGCGGGGAACAGAAAAACAGAGCCTGACGAGTGGCGAAACTGCAGGATTAACAACCAACTTTTATCAGTCCTTTGCTGTTGGTCTCTTTGCCATAGGAAAATGTGTGTGTGTAAACGGGTCCATCCCTCGAAATTAGACGAACGTCATAAGGGGCCCGTTAACTAACCTGTAATTACACTGTCACTTGTATTAACTCCATCACCCACTAATAGAGTAAGTTAGAGTGGAAGCAGCCAATGTTGTTAGGAGGGTTATTTATTTTATGCCCTAATTAATCAGTACTGACACCGAACCACATCCTTCCTCCTTCCTCATTATTTAAATCACCCATTTATATGGATGAGCCTCTTTGCTTTGTGCATTTCATTAATGCCTTATCATGCTCCCCTAAGGAGAGTGGCGAGCGCTGTTCCGGCGACGGGGGTAACAGAAATGCCGGGAGGCTGCTCCTGCTCTCCCAACCTTTTTTCCCTGGGAAGGGCAGTGGGGAGGTCAATGGGATCGAGTCTTTGAGCTCTCAGAGGTCTGGGTCCTCTGCAGTGCAGGGAAGAAGTGACTTCCCTGGGTCAGTGAATTTCAAGCATTGGTTACTTGAGGAGACTGAGGAGGACATCTCTTTTGGGGAGGGCACTACTGCACGAGGAAACCTTTGCTTCAAGTCAGGCACATGCTTAAGTGATTTCCCAAATCTGGGTCCTGATCCTAAAATTGGAAGCGACAGGTAAAAGTTTCCTTACCCCCCAATTGCCCATCCTGAGGCTGCGAGTGAAATAGAGATGTAAAACTACTTGGTCTGCGGAATGCAGATCAAAGCGTGGTGGGTTTAAATTGAATATGAGGCAATTTGGAAAACTGAAATTCAGAATATCTTGTGCAGGGCTTTATGTAGGGGTATAAAATCTCTTATAGTTCAGTTGAAGTATTTTTATGTACCCCCATGTTTTACCTCTGCAGTATTTCATAACAGAACAGCCAAAACAAAGTCTAAATCAAAGTATTTTTGATGGAATATTTTAAAGCCAACTTTTTTTCCCCCCCGTCCTTTCCTTTAAATTCCCCATTTTCTGATTTTTTGCTGAACGCACACATCCTGGGTAAGCACTTGCTGTTGGACACATGTAGACTGCAGAGCAGCTTGAAGAGACTAGTAGAATTTTTTAAGCAACTACTAACTTGTTTAAACAAAGTGCACAGATGAGCTCACATTAATGCTTCTTGATTAAGACAAGAAGCCTCTCTATGGTTCTCCTGGAAGATCAGCATGGGGATGGGATGCCAGGCCGAGCACAATGGCAGCAGGGCAGAGCCCTGTCCAGACCCCCGGGAGACACCCACTCGCTCTTTCCATGCTGTGTTGCCCTACCTGGTATCAAAGTTAAAGAGGTTTAACATTAAAAAAACACCCCAAACCTCTTTAAGCTGTTATTCTACTTCCTTCCTTCAACATAGGCAGCTCCTGTCACAGTTCAGTCACCTCTGAAGTGTGGCTGAGCTCTGAAAAGTCAAAACTCAAAGCAGGTGTGGAGGAGGATGCATGGCCAGGACTGGGAAAGCTTTACTGGTGTGACACAAGAGCACGATTGTAACAGTGCACCTGTGCATCACCCCAAAACAGCTTAGCAGGAGGATGAGGAAGGCACAAGTAGGTCTTTTACCCCATGCCACAGGACCAAAATCTGAAACCAGCCTATTCAGGACTCCCCATTTCCCTTGAGGTTGTCCAAGAGCCCCTGACACTTCTCTACATCCACGTCACACTGCCCGGGGCAGGTACACCTGGAAACACACATTTGTAGGTCAAGCTGGTTATTGACAGACTCTTTGGAAGCTGCTTTTTCTAAAGGAAGACAAATGGCACAAGGCTGTGCATACTTTACTTGAGTAAAGCTCAAACACGGCTTTGGTGAGCTTTTGGAGGACAAAAACCAGTTGCATGATTTAATTCAAAGCTGACAAACACGATCCTACTAGGCAACTTGTGATAGCTACAAAGGGATTTTTAAAACTTCAGGAATTTTTAACCTGGAGTAAGCTGAGATGCTTTGGTTCAAGAAAATAATTTTAAAGATTTTTAAAAACTATATTATTGATTTGAATAAGATTCTTATTTTAGATGAAATACATACAATTTTACCAGTACAGCTTTCAGGCAGCAGCTTGCATGCCAACACAGATAGCTGCAAACCAACACAGCTTTCAGAATCGAGGAAACATTATCCAGTGCTACATTTTGAAACCAAAGGCCATGTGCAGCTCCATTAATTTGTGGTTCAAGGCCAATAATTAAACCATCCAAATTCCATCCAAATATTCTTCTGACTCCCCAAACATTTTGCCAAACCATGAACTAATTTTCACCACGAAGGCTTTCTCGTATTTAGCACATTTTTGGAGACAGTTGCTCACTTGGCAGAGCTCCAGGGGCACTTGAAACCTCGCGGTGCAAACCAGTCAAAAGTTGCCAACTGTATATTGTCTAATGAAACCTGGTGGGTTAGAAACCATATAAACCAAACCAAAGAAGTACAACTTTTCCATGGACTTCATACCCAAAGCCATGCAAGGGTGTGGTTAGGGCCAGTTGCCCATGCTGAAGTGTTCCTCAGGTTGCAGCTACGGGGGTCTTTACAGACTAGACCTTTGGCCAACCTTCTGTGTTACCTTTTGCGTGTGAAGAAAGCGTTGGCTGGGACATTCCTCTTTTTCTGGAGAAAGCCCCCAGCAATTATGTGTTTCTTAGTGAAGAGAAAGGTAATGAGGTTTTAGAGGGTTCCATGCCGCTGGGCCTTCCTTGCCAAGCCCAAGTGCTTGTTTAGAAATGTGCCATCACACCACATGTTTAAACGCCCTTTTTTCTAGTCACATTACTCTGAGCAATTGAGGTGCATTACTATCACAACACACAAAACTACGTACATGAATGTCCACTTCAACCATCTGACAGGAAACACTTTTAAGGTCTGACATCTTTGCAGCAGAGCAAGAAGTCAAAAACCCTCAGACCAACCAAATGTCCCATCCTGCCCCCGTTTAAGTCAACAGCAAAGTGATGGGCCCCATGGCTCAGTGCTGAAAAGTATGAGAATTGCTAAAGAAATGCACATTAATTATCATTACTATGTCTGTTATTGTATAACAGACTGTGATTCTGTACTTTATCTCCTGGACCATTATCTCCTGCCATGTGATCTAAGTGTTGATACTGCTAATGTAAAGGAACACAGAACAGTAGTCATTTATCCTGCAAAAGACCTCGTGCTTTTCTTGCTCTATCAATCATTAAACAAGTAATGTCTTTTGTGTTATTGCCTTGACATTCATTAACACTCACGTCACAGGAAATCTTTGCAATTAAAAACCTTATTGACGATCTGTGGTTGTTTCTCATTGGCGTGTAACAAGCAAGATAATAAAAAATGAAAACAATAGCGTTATCATAGATAACTGAGGAGTTTTTTCCTTTTTCTTTTTTCTACCTCAACTATTTTAATGTTGCTGGTCTCTATTTTTTTTAATTTGAACATGGACTCAAGGGCTCTGAATGCCAGCAAACCATGTTTTATCAGCCCTGAACATCTGAACACCCCTTTGACATTAATCCTGTATGACCAGCTTTAGTGGAAACACTCAGTCCTGGAAAAGTCAGGCTATATGAGGACAAGACTAATGTTTCTTTCTCCGTGCTATTCCACCCCTCACGGATGTATAAGGACCATGTGTGCAAACCAGCAACATGAGAACATTGTGCTCTGCCCCCTGTCCAAAACAAGCATCGGACTGGTTTCCATATTGCTGGTGCTGCCCCAGGGCTAACGCCCTCCAGGAGGTGGAGGGAGCTTTGCAGGAAAGCTGAAGCCCTGGGAGGAGACAGAGCGAGCTGGGATGGAGGGGGACTCTGCAGGTGGCAGATTGCTGATTGACCAGCAGCTCAAGTCTAGTGACAAGCAAAGCTCTGGGGAACCTCTTGAACACGGCTTATGGCCAGTTTACTCATGCCTTCTGCTAGATCTGAAACCATCCTCTTTTTTCACAGTTACATAGAATGTTACAAATCTAAGCTGCTTAATATGGGTGCTACCTTCTGTTGGGACAAAGGGCCAAAATCTAACCTAACCGCTGACTGCTGAGAGGCATCAGCGCATTCTTCCTCCTGGCAGAAGAGGCTGAATTTTGCATGTGCTATGAGCATTATCTGTGCCACCCTTCACTGGGGGACGTAACAGATTAAACTGCTGGTCTCTGGCTGTGGCTCTGGAATGGAGTCTGTGTTTCTTGCAAACCCAGACTCCTGTCTGACTTGGGCCATGCTGTCTGAAAGGTGCCTTCTGGAAGACAATAAGCACAACCTCAATTCCCACAGACATTGACATAATTGAAAAATTAGACCATTAGGCTCTTACATTCTCACAGGCTGTTTTAATTGCAGTCCATATATCTTGAGCATATTTACTGAACGCTCCATATACATGGAGGTAGCTCAGAAGTGAGGGCAACTCTGCAACCTTGTTACAGAATTGATTGAGACAGGAAAAAAGCATTAAATCAAACTCATCCTTGCCTTACTTGTTCTTATATTACAGTGCTGGAACTCTGAAATGCAGAGATTAAGGCCAGAAGGGACCATTATAATAATCTCACCTGATATTCTCCTTAATATTATACAATTTTTGCAATTTGTGCTTTTCTGCTCAGTGCTCATGCTTCGAATTTACCCCATCGTAAGAGCGAGAATCAGAGCCATTCACTTCAGAACCACTATGCCCACGAAGAACACTTGGAATAAGCTCCTGTGTTCATCCATATCTCTTGGTAACTAGCAGAAGCGGAAGCTCAACTCAGAAACTGACCCTACGGTAAACCATGTATTTTCAGTCCTCAGGTATGGTGGCCTCTCTTTGAAGCATAAAACTGCATTTATGATCAGCCAGGGTGCTGAAGAGCACACAGTGTATTTGCCATGTTAGCAGACTGCTTTTTGTTGTGCAGCACAGTGGTTAAATAAATTCCTATCTTTCCCTTGTTCTGGTTATTTAAGCATTAGTAGTGTTGATACCCAATCTGGACTGCCTATGGCTTTTCTTTTGACATCTACAGTAATGACCTTAGAAGGAATCACATTTATAAAACAATCCAACACAAAAAAGAATGTAACAAAACATGACAAGTATACTTCTCTGAGATGTAAGCAGAAAAATATATTGATTTAATGTTATAGGTATTTACATTATTCATATTTTATGCCACTGATTAAATTCTTTCTCCTACCCTGTAACAAATACGATAAAGTGATAAAATTAACATTTTTACATTAAAAATAAGCTATTTCCACCTTTGTTATTCACCTTCATTCATTGATCTTAATAAAAGAATAGATTTTGCAGAACTGAGACCAGCAGCAACATTCAGTAAATTAATCCAACAGCAAACTCTGCTCCCCTTGGTGCCTCCACAGTTTACTAGACCACGGTGCAGGCCAGAATACCACAATTTCTAACACAATCTTTCAAGGCCATCTAAACATTTTCAAGGCAAAACAACATTATACTATTAAAATCTGAAACAAGCCTCAGGAGATATTCTTACCACAAAAAAAAAAAAAAAGGTCTAATTTAGGAATCCTATATGAAATAAAAAATATAACTTCCCTGCTCAGGGAGGCTCCTGTACATCTTCTGAAGAATATGTCTTCTCCACCAGTCCAAAAGAAATCAACGTTTTAAAGGGTGAAGTGATATCTTCAATAGCACAGGTATTATAGAGTTATTCCTTCTACCTCTCATCTCTTCATTCATTTTGGTGAAAGCTACTCCTCAGTGCACCTGTACTAGTTTTGTACAGCTTACCTGACCTCGGTTTTGTACCCAGATACAAGTGTACCACCAGGATGAAACCACCCTGTGAGGGCTCCAGGCATCCTCACGTCTGGTGGGACAGTTTCACAAACAATAAATGTTGTTTCATTTTAAGTCACTGCAAATTTATGGACACGGTAAGCTCATACCACAAAACAAAACATTGTCCTTGGGTGACTTTATTGAGAGGGAGGGTTTTCCTGTTAAGCCCCAGTTAAACCACAGAGACAGGGCTGAAACAGCCTATTTTCTCTTCTGGCTAAGCTGGAGATCCACGCACCACCTCCAACCAGTCTTTTTATCTCCCTGCTCATCAGTTCACCATGAGTAATGCAACGAGTATGTTGGACAGAAATAAGAGACATCAGGTACTTGGGCATTAAATGGATGAGCATTGTGGAAAAGTGTATTGTGAGGGGAATGTATAATGCAAACAGGGATGAGATAAGAGATATCTGATTCACAAAGATTATGCCTTTTGTGCCCGATGTATGGGTGGCTAGCAGGTCACTGTGCAGGAATTACAAGTAATATAAGCGGGCATGAGGAAGCAATATTTTAACTTGAAAGGACTTGTAGAGGGATGAGGGAGAATTTGCATAAAACCAATACAGAGCAGATGGGAATGGACAAGCCTGCTGGTATCAAACACACGCTGAAGGAAAATTACAGAAGAACAAGGAAGTTATTGTAGATGGCACTTTGATATCCTAACCATATATGAAACCAAGAAAACCTCTAAATCCACCAGAGCAATCATCTAAAGGGTTTAGCAAAAGGCCCCAAGTTTCTGCTAGAAATATATCACATTACTAGTGACAAAAAAGCCTTATCATGTTTTTCCCGCCTTTAATTGCCTTAGAAGGCAAAATACCTATGCATGAAAAAGAAAAAGTAGAAGGTAAATGCAGAGGTTACGATAGCATTACTCTGTGTTATCTACTCTAACTTTTTAACACTGTTTTGTGAAGATTAAAAAATGCAGTCAGTGCCAGAAGTATCTTTTCTGACAGCAAATATTTGAGGAAGTTTGTTGTCTTTAGCCACAGACCAGAGCTTTCTTTTTTTTTTTTTTGAAAAAAAAAAAGACAGAAAAGCAAATTGGCTCTTGACTGAGAAAAGATTGCAAAAAAGAAATGTTATGATAAGTATCAGTGTTCTAGAATTACAACAAGTCCAAGATGTTTTCAGAGGCTTGTGTCAGAGACAATAGCAAAAGGCAGAGAAATAAGTAAACAGAAGTGAGAAAGAAGTCTAGGCAGAGGTGTGAAAGTAGTTTATAGTTCATTAAAAAGAGGCAAGAACACAGAACCTTTCCCAAGCTGCAGCTGCCCAACTCTGCACTTGCACTGAGCAAGATCTGCTGCCAAGGTCATTCTGGGAAGCTAATGTCCCTCAAGTGCCGTAGTCTCCTTTCATGGGATTCTCTGGCAGGAGGGATAGGAGTGTGTGGATCTATTAAAACCACCAAGTCTGGAGAAGAAATGTCCAAGTCACTCCCTCTTCTGCCATGGCAGACTAATTTTATTCTGTCTATACTCCAGAGGAATCAAACGTTTGATGGATGGAGCCTAAGAAATTCCCAGTTCAGGTGGGGAATTATACCACAATAACCCATGAGTAATTTGTTATATGGTGACCTGATGCCATGAGGTGCTGGGAGGAGAGAAGGAAGCAAAAGTTGGCAACAGGCTAAAAGACAGGCCATGCTCCTGAAAGCCTCCTGCTCCCTCATGGAGCAATTTTGACCACATCCATTTGATGATGCCACATTGACAGACCTCTTCTCCCATTTTACCCATGAAGAAAGAGAGATCTGTGAAGCTCCAGGCTTTGCAACATTCACATTACTTTTTCAGTGATCCAGAACTTCAATAACAATAAATAAACAAACAAATTTTTTAAAACTGCAAACAAAGAGGCAGCTAACAGACATGACTGTGGTGAATTTAGATAAGAAAAGATTTGGTTCTCATGTGGCCTGAGAACTGATTTCTGAGGAACATTCCTCCATCCTTCCTTCCCCTCCTCTTCCTGGCCCTCCCCCATGACACAATTATACACATAAATTAGAGTGAAACTAAAACCTTTCAATACCAACGTGGTAAGCTGAGACACCACTTGACAGTGCCGAGTTTCAGCCTGGCTGGACACAAAGGATGAACATACCTCTGCGACTCAGCACCTGAAATCCAGAATTACATTTCTGCTGGATGACACTTCAGTGGTGACACGCATTAATAGCCCTGTTAAGCATAGATAACCCAACGCCACTTTGGTGTCTCGCTACGAGCCCTTGCCAGTAATGAGCTTTAAAGAAACAATGACTCACAGTAATACGAACTGTCACAAGATCTCGCAGAAAAGGATATGAGATAACTCAAGGATGGTGGCACACAGCCTGCCCCTGTGCTCTGCAGCACACCTCTTCCCACAGCCAGATGAAGGCACAGATAATGCGACCAGATGAATAGACAACAGTGTTTATGTCCTATGAATCACACAAAGCCTTTCATCCCCCTTCCTAAACAGCCCTGCCTCACTACCAATAAAGTTTCAACTGTTTCTCAGTACTGCCTCTCCTTCCAGCAACAACCTCCCTGAATTTCCTCCCTGCTTCTTCAACGGCTGCTGCAGTGAGACCAGTGTGCCTGCAAGGCCTTAGTCATCAGCCATGTGCCGCTGATGGGACCTGATTCTCCAAGATGGGAATTAATGGGACATAAAAGCTCTCCTCAAGATTAGACCTATAAAGGACAGCAACTTGTCTATGAAAATGGCCTTTGGAAAGCCCTATTCTCACACACTCCCAGCTATTTCTGCCAAAAAGGCTGTATTTTTTATTTAAAACCAGGCATTCTCTTACCTGTAGCACTGAGCATCTCGGATCTGGAAACCCAACCTGTGGTTGTGCAATCAGGGCTCAAGCCATCGCATCCACATGGAGAGCAGAGAGCAGGGCAGTCTCCAGCTGTGCACATCAGCTCCACCATGCAAACAGGTGAAAAAGCTCAAATCCTTACAAAGGAAGGAAATATCAGCAGCTTTTCTAAGGAATATTGTAAAAGGACTTCACTGGATGAACAGCAGCTTGGGAGCAATGTTTATGGCAGAGCTATAAACTCATGAACAAATTAGAAGGATTTACAAGAGTAATTCAATTCTCAAGCCAAACCTACTGAACAGCAGGAGATGATTCTCCCAGGGTCAGGAAGTAATGATTAGCACTGTACTTGAGGAAGAGGGTTTAGTATCTTTTCTTGCCCTACCTATTTTTAAAAAAAAAAAAAAAGGTAAAAAACCAATCCTTTCAGTTATGGCAGTAAGTGCACAGGAAGATCATTCACCTGACTCTTTTTATAGACCCTTTGTTCTTGTTTCAACTCACCTGTTACAAGATAGTGCTTCCCCCCCCCCCCATTTTAATGACCCTACACTTTAGACTCCGGATTTTAACTCTATCTCAGACATCTGAATTCAAAGCCTCCAGCCAAATTGTGCAAAGCTCAATGGGCTTGCATACATATTTTAAGCCAGAGTTGGCATTTTTTTTATACCCTAAGTGTTCCCTGTCTGTATTATTCCAGTTGTTTCATGAATGGTGAAGGCGGATGAAAACCTCAACAGCTAAACTGAGATCTGCAAAAATCTGCATTTGGGTGTTTGGCTTTTATATGGATGCCCAAAGTCCTGCTGGTATCAGCAAAAGCAATTCCAAAAGGCTCTGACCTCTGCATGTAGAATAACTTTCTATGCAGAGATGACCAGTGCTATGCTGAGCAAGTAGTGATCGTGAGAGCCTGTAACCATGAAAAGTTTTTACTACAATGTGGAAATCAAGAAAATATTAAAGGTAAGGTGTGAGGAATAGAGAAGTGCCTGAATGCACTGCTAAAGGTGGTGGCATCGGTGTCCATAGATCTAAGTCAAAGTGCCCTGAGGACTTTGAAGTCCTTCCCCAGGGGCTGGGCTAGGAGAATGGAAAAGTTCTTTACAACTCAATAGCAATGATATCAGGAAGGAGCTACCTAGAAGAGGTCCACGAAAAATATTTGAAGCCCCTAAAATTCTAGAAAATTGTATAGAGGAATATAAAAGATGACAAGTGTCCTTTCCACGAATTTTTAAACTCTCATGCAGATATTGGTCCCAGCTAAATCCCAGACGCTCACTCATAGCCCCTTTCAGCACCTGTAGTATCTCAGGTATCATCAAGTGGTATATAAATCACACGTTTTTTTATCTGTATGTATGCAGAAAGCCAAGGTACATACTAGAGCTATCCTGAGCATACAAACTAAGCAAGAGTTACAAACCAGGAGGAAAGTTACTAACACAGAGAGATCATCTACATTATATTTTTCACAGGATCTCTTCATTGTAAAGCCCTAGCAGTCCCTTCCTGCTAATCCAGGCTGGCTGGTACATGGAGAAGCATCTCTCCAGACACTTTCCCTTTAGATCACAAAAGGAAACATTAATCAAGCAAAAGATGGGAAATTATGACACCTAGCTGCTAAAGTTCAGCCCCAGCAGCCAAGTCAGAGTTGATCACAGGCTACAGGTGACTATCCATCAAATGACCTATCATAACACACATTAAAATGTCTGAGTTAATCAGGGCAGTAGCCAAGAATAATATTTTTCCACTGACTTTCATAACAGCAGGTACAAAAGCAATCCCTCTAAAACATTGACTAACTAAACAAAATTCCAAATATCATTTAAATGAAATCATATCATCTCCTCGCTGCATACCAAACACAAGACCGAGGATGGTTTAGATGAAGTTGGGAAGGTATGAGATCTGAAGAGTTTTAGGAGAGAGCCGGAAAATGCATTGAAACCTGAGCGTAACTTCTGGGTTGCTACCTGTAATCACACTGAAACACAGAAAGTGAGATTGAAGGTTACTCTACCTCCCGCTGATAGTGAAGTGGGATCGGTTGCAAGTATCGTTATTACTCTGCAAAATACTTCAATGTGAATGAGGAAGAACATCTTCATGAGGTTATTATAAATTGCACCATGGAATCATTAGAAAAATATCAGTGTGACTTCGTGCTTGGCCTATTTTGAACTTGGCACAAGGAAATGATAAAACAGTTATATTGTTACCAGTAAAGACAACTTCCTATCTCCAAGATTACTTCCTCCTGAGGATCTCCGAGCCATTTCTCCAATCCTTGGTGATTAGAGAGTTGCTCAACTGGGCAGGTGTTTATCCTCAGTGCCACAAGCAAGGAGTCGAGGCACGGCAGAGCTGTGTGACTCAGGCGTGCACAGGATGTCATTAATCAGGGGTGGATTAATCAGGTCCCAGCCCCGGGTGTTAATCAGAGCTCTGCACTTGCCCCTGTTTCTACCCAGCCCTGGGACCACGGACTTCTTCCTCGTTGTCATACCCAGGAACATTAACTGGGGCCACGTGCCTGTTGTGCATCCAGGGGACTCATGCCTGTCAGTGGTCAGTTTCTGGGGGGAAATGCAGAATTTTTTCATGGATGACAGTTTGCAGGCAAGTGGGCAGCAAAGAGGAGGGAGATGAGAATGGTGTCATCAGCTCGCAGCAGCTCCCGGGCACTGTCCCAGAGCTGGCACCCTCAGGCCAGCTCAGCACCAAACGTTGTTCTAACGGAAGGGATTTTATTTATTTTTTCTTGGAGGGAAACCCAGTAGCCTTGAGGGAAACTGTGGCAGAATTCAGTGACTGGGGCAGGCTGTTAAGGCATGCACTTAAAACTTTTAATAGAATAATTCTAAAAGTATCCTGTTTGAGTGAAGCATACTTATAAGCATCTGACTGGTAAGAAATTTTTTTTCTGCCAACATGTGAACTAGTTTATGATCTATAAAAGTAACAGCTACAAACACAATTTATTCTAAGAAAAAATAATCCTTTATCAATGACAACAGTGATTGCCTCTGCTGTATGTATTAGTACTACTCTTCACTTGGAGTGGTTTGGTGGAAAGGATCACGATATAATTAGACAGCTATAGTCAGAGAAGTGCACTCAGTGCATCAGCAAGCATTGGCAGAGGGGCATCACACTTAGTTATGTCAGTTAGTGCAAGCAGATTTCCCAGCTTTGCCCCAGAAAAGTAAAAAGAATAAACTTTGTCAAGCAAGTGATGGATGCTTATAACATTATAGAATGAAAGAAGAGCTCAGGAGATGTATACAATGGCTGTGGTTCAAAAGAGTCTGCAGCAACAGGCTCAATAATGGAACTTTTATGTTATATATACGTAAACCAAATGGAAAGCTGAGAAACCTTCCGTCTTAGATAAACTCTAAAAACCTAAACAGAAAGAAACACCATTAATTCTCATAAATGACGATACAAAGATGCACAAACTGATAATCCAGGTTGGACCTACTGGGTGAATTCAAAAGCACGTGCTTGCACAGCCCTTGTGCCTTAGCCGTGGCTCGCACAGCCCCCAGCAAGCAGCTTGGGCCAATTCCTGCTCTTTCCGAGCCCAGCTATAATAACTAAAACACAGACTAATTTCCATGTTTGTGATTTCCGTTCGCAGTAATAGGATATAGGTATGATTCATAACGAGATGTCCAAAGCAATTTTAGAAGATGCTTCAGATGGCACATGCTGAGGCTGAGACCGCAGGGCTGTCCAAGCGGGGAGAACCGCAGGAGGGAAACATGACACATGCAGCCCCAGACGTGTCCCTGTGCCAGCTCACCCCGTGGCGGGGCCGGATCCTGTCCCCCAGCTCCACCTTGGAGCCACGCATCCATGACCCAGTGCTCCCCAGGGCATGGCAGCCCTGCTCCCAGATGCGCAATTCTGTTCACACCAGGGGCTGGGAAGGCAGAAACCATGTCCTGCGGTTAACTGGGAGGAGAGGAGGGTGGTGGTTTTCTTTCCAATTTCTCTGGAAGTGTCTGTATGGCATTAAGTATGTTCATTTCTACAGTGTAGTTTTCCCATCTGGAAAATGGGAAGGAGGGATAAGACTTAACTTCACAAGCGTGGCAGAAAACATAACACTTTAATGTGTATCCAGTAATTTGAGATCCCGGGATAATAGTGTGGAGAATTATTATTATTATGGGAGAAGGAATTTTTACTTCTAATGCACAAAGAAAACAAATAGCAAGAGAGTGAGGTTCGAAGATCTAACATTCATTTTATTTTTATTTTTGAACTTTCTAATTTTTCAATAATTGAGACCACAGATGTTCAGTTCCATATGTGCAACAACCCAGCTCCAACCCCTTCTGAAAGCTGGTTGCCAGCTATGGAGGCAAGCAAGAATATCCTAAGCAAAAACAAAGAAACAAAATATTTAAATAAAAATAATAAGAATAAAAATGTTTACACTTCTGTAATTCACAATGATTTTCTCAAACCAGCCAGAATCTGGAAAAGCATTTGACAGTGTCTGGGCTTAAAGCCATGGACAGTATCCACTGCTTAGTGTTGTATAATTTACAAACTCCTGTTCTTTCAACAACTACTCAGAAAATGAAATTGTTAAGTAAATATACAGCAGAACAACAGCTCAGAAGAACAGAGCAACTCCTTTATATCATTCAAAAGGTGACGGCCTCTTTGAGAGAAAACAATTTTCTGCAGTCTGCCAGAGCTAGAAGAACATCAAACAAACCAAACAACATGAAAACTATGAAAAAAATTTGCATGCCTTTCCTCACAGTAACCTCCTCCGCAGCGGTATGCGACATGGAGATATGTCCTTACACGCATCTACCATCCAGGGAAACAGTTTTCTTGTGACTCTCTGGGCTCTCTATCAGATTACAAAAGTGACAGTAGTTGAGAAACACATTGGAGAAAAGTACATCAGTGTTGCTGAAGCTGCTTGTACTACTAGGTTATGGCTTATTATTTGGAGATTCTTTATTCATCAGTCCCAAAGGAAAGAGCTCCCAAATTAGTGGTCCAGGGAGAAGATCTGAACCAAAACCTGGCTCTCAGTGACCTCTGGCCGACAGTGGTTGCATCCCACTGTGCCCAGGGCACACGATCCGTCTGGAGCAGAGCAATGGGATGAGTGCGTTACCTTTCCCACAGTTGGGTCAGGAGACTTAAGAAATTGCTCCTTTATTAAACATATTAGAGACTCAGCCTTGTTTGCCTACTGATATCCTTGAAGGAAGGGAATACAAAGATGAGGGTGTGAATGCTATCTGCTATATCACCACTTTCAGGCTGCTAGGACAGTTTTATTTGCTTTATAGTAATTCATTGCCAACTTCACACATAAAAGTTAAACACGCTTTTTAAATGATAACACTCAAAAGACAGTTTTCAGAAGAAAGAAAAAAAAAAAAAACAACCCACCAGAAGGCAAATCTCTACTTAAAAGGGGTGAGGTGGAGGTTACCGAAAAGTGTTCCCAGGTTTGTTTCTCCTGGCTGTTCCAGTAAACGTGGTGACCCCAGCCACCCGAGGGACATAATGACCTACATGGCTTTGAGCCTGGGGTGGGATAAGCTCCCAAAAGCAGATGCCCCATGTAGGCAAGGACCATGCAGGAGCTCAATGTTCCTTTCTTCCTGGGGTGACTGTGTCCTCCCTGTGCTGGGAGCCGTTCCTGTGTTCATCCTGACCTCCTCATGCTCCTGCCTGCTCCTCATTTCACCCCACAAGCACATGGTGAGACCCTGAACATCAGTGGGCTTTGGACCAGCCATTAAATGTTCTGTTTTCTCTAGTGGTGGCAAGAACAGCTTAAAAAAGCTTTGCTTAAATGGAGTTATGAAAATATCAGCCACTGATCCAGAAGTTCTCAACAATTCAGTGATGCAAGGTCACTCCTAATTGCCTCCATCTTTCCTATTCTCTCTCCAGAGAATAATTACTTCAAGAAACAAAGTCCTGGTTTATTTTACTAAGATCCAGAATTTCCCTGCTTTTATAACAACAAGCAACTCCCCTCTTCTTCCGCTTTGGACTAAAGAGAATATTACCACTGTCAGTTATGTGCTGGGGAACTGTTAACCCTTAACATCCCTCTGGTGAAAAAATAAATCACAGAAATAATCACCTCGTGTTTAGGATTACTCAACAGTGTTAAAACAATCATTCATTTTCCTTGTTTGTAAATAGGAAGAACAAGATCATGCTTCAAAAGTATTTACTCTGCACATTAGCCAGAATAAAAATTCCCCTGGAATTGCTGTCTTAGAGCGAGGCACAGCATTTCAAAAGTTCCCTTTCGATTTTTCAAATTCGAAAGCAAAAGGAATTATGTTAAAGCAGCCTAAATGCTCAGGGTTAAACAGCAGAGCTGTGCAAGTGAGTGGAAATTTCACGTGAAAAGTGGGATTTTAGAGCTGGCCCTATAATAACTGTTACCTATCAGAGGAAAAGGGAGTGGCCCACTCAACTACTCACTGTTATTATTATAGTATCATTATTACTATTGCATCGCAGTACTATAGTATTAACTATTCAACTAAACTTTTTATTGGGTAAAAAAAACCCCTCACGTAACCTTTGTAGGAACAGCTTGGGAACAACCTGAAGAGAAGACTGGTCCCCTCAGATGACAGGGTCCGTCCTGCACCCTCTCCTTCAAAGCCTTCTAAGAATGCTGAAACCTTCTCGGCCATCTCTTTTATCCAGTATTTCCTCACAGTCATTTTCTGCAGCTACTCTGAGGTCCATAGATCTCTCACAGACACTTCGGTGAAATAATCTGAATTTAAGCTGTTCCCATTCTCTCTGGCTGGATGCTAAAAGTGATGTATACACAAAGTGCAGGCAGCACTCCAGAGTGCATCTACTCAGAATCCAGCTTCAGCAATATTCTGCAAAACTCAAGAAAAAGAATCATCCTGACCAGGCTATACCAGGTGCCAGAGAGGTTCCCTCAAGTGAGAAATCTCTCCTGGCACCACGAATCTTCAGTAGCTTTTTGATCTGTTGAACTGTGGTTCTGTGTCATTCCAGGCATTGGAGTAAGTGACTTTGCACCTCCAGCTCCACCCTAGATTTGGACAGAAAGGGCCAGAAAGCTATAAAAGAAGCTTTTCTGACAGGGCCAAGAAGGCCCAAAATCTCGTGAGAAAGCCTGTTGCTTCTCGTCGTCTTTTGCTTCTATTTCACAGTGCTGAACCAGGACCAAGAATTCCTGAAATACTGGGAAATACGGGTACCGAAAATTCCTGAAATATTGGAAAAGTTGAAGGGAGGAGTTTAACTAAGAGAAAATTCTCTTGTTCCTTTGAACAGTCAGCTGCAAATTAATGTATTAAATTCATTCTCAAATTACTCTCAATTAACAAGTCAATTTTGCAGATTCTAGAAGTTATTTCAGTGTAGACCATCATGCTCATTGTGGGCTGCCAGAAGAGAACCCAAACTGGATTTTTGAAGCTTATTTGTCACCTAGATAAGTTTCCTGGTAATAAAAGTCCCATGAGAGTCTCCAGAAATAAGGATGTGAAGGAAACAGATGCTCTCTGATCAAACCAGAAGGACCTTGAGGAAATGTTATTTTTATAGTTAAAACGATCATTAAAATCAAAGATTAAATTTGTTAAGCATAAACTTAAAAATCTGTTGTATTTCACTCTTAAATTAAAATATATATTAACCAATAGACTACCTGCTTCTCATCCTAACACAAGTTGAGAAAAATTTGGTTTTGCAAGAGAAGAGGTAGCAGTTGCTTTAAGAAAACAAGATGAACCATGCAACCCCCTCCTCTTTGGTGTTCCGTGCCTTTTGGTCAGTGCCTCTCCTTTCTTAAGTGGGATTAACAGACTGGGAAAAAAAAAAAATGATTAGCCTGAATCTTCAGTGTTTTTTTGAAGATTTCATAAACCAAATACCCATCTTAATTCCACATGAAGCTCTCATTTGACATTATAAGTCTGTCTTCCGCTCAAGGCAGCTATCTGGTTTCTGGACTCTGTTTTCTTGCATTCTTTTCTCAATCCTCTCAATATCATCCCATCTCTAAATCCACTTGGCAAGTCAGTCTGAAGCATAATCGTTGTGGTATAAAAAGACTTTTAAGGATAAGTCCTATATCACCTGCCATTAGAACAAACTATATTCTGTTTAATGCCGCCTAACTACCTCTGTGCTGTGCTCCTCTCCAGGGCCATCACAGCTCTTAAGAGAATAACAGCACAACGCCACAGCACCGATATCACAAATTAGCTTTTCCCTGGGTGAGAAAGAAGAGAGGAGTTTATTATGTTTGTCATCAACCACTATAGCCAGCATTTCATGACAGCTTTTATTAACAGTAGCCTTCTATATTCTCTTGCTTATGACTTTCTGACAATGCCTCTTTCCAGGATAACACCTTCCATGTGTAGCCTGAAGCCAGAGAAATATTTTTCCAAATCAATTTGATAACAAATCTCATCAGCTGATTTGCAGGTTGGACAAGTATTTTTAAAACCCTTTACATCATGTGTCTGGAAGGAATGATCTAAGCATAAGGTCTGGAAGGTGAGGTTGTGTACATTCCTACAATAGGAGATCAGAGAAATTAAGATTTTGCACAAGTGGGACAGTGAGCATGCAAATTTCAGAGCTCTGTAGAGATTTTAGCAATGCAACATCCAGTAAGAAAGGTAAGCTTTATGATCCTTATTTAGACTGGGAGACAACGGAACACACACATGCACAGAAAATCCAACAAGTACAGGAACCCACAGGAAGGAAGGACCTTAATCCCTTGAATCAATGTCCTTTTCCAGCCTCAAAAGCCCCTACAAGTCCACAATGAATCCCTCCAAAAAGAAATTAAAAGAACAGGCTGTCCTTATGGCCTTTTCTGATCCTCAAAAATCATAAGAAAAAAGCAGCCAAGAGTTTGTGAAACCACCATCCCACTGCACACCCTTTCCGTGTGCTGCAGGAAGATCTGCAGCATAAGGTCCAGCATGAGCGACCTTGCAAGGACCCATCCAGATGGACAGCCTATAAGGTCCAAGGAATCAATACAAAAAAAGGCCCAAAATGGGGAAAAAAAAAAAAAAAGAGTTTGATAAAATTGTATTTCAAAATGTCTTTGCGCATTATAACGTGCTACAACTCCAAGAGCGGCCACGATTCAGCTACACCTCTCCATACAAAATTGCTGGGGGAAAATATGCAAGTACCCATTATCAGCATTGATCTATGGAACTGGCTGCAGTATTTTCTATAGATACAATGCTCTTTTTTGATACTGGTTTTCTTTCCACCTTCCTTCTATCTTTTTGATATCACGGAGGGTATTTCTACTGCTTGTGTTAGGAGCAAGACACCTTTGTTGGCAGAAAATGTCTAATGCACTTTAACCACCTTGATGTCCAACACAGATTTTCAAGGGCAGATACAGGCAGTGACAACCCAGTTGTTTTGCAGAGTAGGATACTCATCTCTCAAAACATACTGTGAATTTACTATACACAGAAAAGTCCCTATGGCTGAGATGGTCTCACATATGTAGCTACACCACAAACAACATTGCTTGCAAAGAGTATATTTTTATAAGTATTGAAGCAAGATTATCACCCAGAATGAGTCAGCATTTGGAAGTCTGCATAGAGACTCTCCTGAGTCAAAGCAAAGGTTAGTGGAACAGACCGACATTGCCATTTTCATCTAAGACAAAGATTTTATCTATGTAAACAACATCTTATTGCTCTACATTAACAGCATCGCCACTTTAGTTGGAAAACATTGTGTACCGTCTACAGATAAACCAAATATTGGCTTACCTTTCCCAGGAACATCACCTTCCTGGAGGTGATTCTGCATTTTCTGTGCCAGAAGAGCAAATTCAATGTGCCCGTTGCACAGCTTATTGCCTGCATGCAAATAATCCTGACTAATTTTTGTTCAATTGCCTTTGAAAATTATTATTTCATTATTAACTAACAAGCAGGTCGAAAAGTTCGTTTAGATAAGTAAGCCTTTCTGGATCAGTCAGTCTTCAAGCCAAGAAACACCATCACTGGTGTTACGGTCTTTTATGATTTCCTGGAAGACTCTTTTATCACAGTAATAGTTTGTGAAAGACAGTGGACTTTCTACCTTGTGATATAAAAAAGGATAATATACACTCAGTGCAAACTTCATCCTGTTTGAACTAGGTAAAAGTAGCACATCACTTGTCCATCTGCTTTTTTTTTTTCTCCTATCATCTGAATTTTGGAAGCGTGTATCAAGCTTTTGTCAATGAACATAAGAAAGTTTCTGCACTTTGTTTGACCCTGCTGAACTTTGCAACACTGACTTCTCAACACCCCTGCTGAAAAAAAGCCACTAAATCTTACAAACTATCTCTTTGTTGTCTCTTTTTTTTTTCCCAGCCCCTCCTTCCAATCTCACCAAGCCAGTTGAGCTGCACTTTTCACCTCCTCTGTTGACATGAAATGAAGTAATCACATTTATTTGAATATTCACTACTGATCTTGTCATCATGTCAGTTTATTAGGCAAGAAGATAGTGTTTCAAGACCAAGTCTTAAAACTTTACAGCATGGATCCACTCACTGGCTAAAAGCAAAATAAGTGAATTAAAACCTCAATTCATAAAGCAAATAAATGTCATGTAGACACATCACTGAAATCAAGCCATGAAAGCTAATGAGCCTGCAAAACAGAAGTACAGAGCCTGAAAACTGTCCTAAGGCCATCTTCAGAAAAGCCCAGGTAATTGTTGGGATGCTGGCACAGCCCATCCCTCTGCAGAGCACAGGCTCCAATTCCTTCATTCACCACAGGGAAACAGGGAAATCCATGGGCATGAATGAGAGCACTTCTAGCCACGCAAAAATGAGTTTGTGAAATATGTGCTACCCATGTATCTAAGTATGCACATATAAAAACACACATAAAAACAAAACTGCATAAGAAATAGCTACAGCTTTTGGGATGGAGTGGATGCTTGTATCTGCTGTGTGATGGTTTACAACATCTTTAGCCATTTCCCCTGCCATATTACTGATCTTTACGGTAATCAAAAATCACTACATTCACTTAAATACACAAAAAAGAGAGACAGATACAGAATGTTAATATTTCCCTTGTTCTACAGGCCAGATATATAACATATACATTGTACAGAATATATTCAGAAACTGAGGACATTAATTTTTGCAGATTTAATTTACCCTCTAGACGGGAAATGATGGATTATTGCCTCTGGGTGAAATGTTGCTAACTTTCTCTGCCTTTTCCATTTAGTCCATCTCAGTGGCATATCTGTACCAAATGAAGATTACCCCTTCTTAGGAAAGATGTGATTTAAAGCAAGCAAATTTGGGGAGACCACAAGAGAAAGGGCATGACCTTGATTTGTATCTGTTCTAAGGACAGAAGATTTAGACTTTAAGTCTGTCACTAAAGCACTTTCCTCATTTTCTAAATTTACTGGAGAGTTGTTAAGATAAGGACAGAGAACATGAAGAGAAGCAGGGCTTTTCCCCCTAATAAAAAAAGTGAGAGTGTCTTTCCGGCTGCTCTATTCTTTAATATTGTATAGAAGATCTAGGCAGAATTTGTATCGGCAAGACCATTTCTGGAATTCCTATGGTGTTTTGAGGCCAAAACACCTTTTTTGAGTAGAGACTGGTGGAATTGAGCTTCCAGAGTCCGGTCACTAATGGAGTTTGAGGATGTTGTGCACCTTCCCAGAAAGAGGATCTAAGGTTAAAAGCCTGTTGACAGATGACTTTGAGAAGAAGGGATTGTTTTCCTTCTAGAAAGACAGCACTGGGAACAGATTTTTTAAAAAAACATTTGGTCTGCAGTAGCCTGTTGTGGTCTACAGTCCATGATGAAACTCCCGTTCTCTCTTATTATGCTGAAAAACTCCTCTAACGAGGCTGGTCTGAAAATGCACATAATGGACCACATAAATTGTTTGTCTCCTATAAAAATTCAAAAGGCTTTCCAGTTTCATCTCTTTGGGTTTTAATCTTTTAAAAGCATGTTCAGATTATATTAATTTGATTTTACTGAGATTGTGCTCTAAAATAAATGGCCTGTGTGCACACACACTAACACATGTGGAATTCCTTTTCAGTAATCCTCAAAGAGGCTTTTGATTTTACTTCTGATTCGCCAAAAAAAAGCACCAGTGAGCAAGTGAGATGTGCATAGGGATTTAGATGGCTCCAAGGTCACCACATACATTTACATAGGAAACATATGGCTATGGGAAAACTCTCCACTTGGCTGTAAATGGGCTCCTTAAGGTATTTTCACAGAATCTGATTCTCAAATGGATAAAAATCCTGTGAATCAAAGGCCAATTGGAGGGAAATGGTATCTAAGTTAACAAGGCAGCGCATCAGCAGTGTAGCTACACCAAAAATCCAAAGCCTGCAGCTCTGGTGGCTGATCCAACCAAAGTCAGCGGGGGCTTGGTTGCACGCAAGGGAAAATCCTCACCCACTTCCCAGCACCGTGGTCATCCTTGAGGATAAAAAGGAGGCAAAATGTGCTGCACAGGCAGTGACCACCAAGTTGTAGGGCAGGTCTGTGTCCTCTTGCAGCGAGGGAAGCCTTTAGCAGCTGCAGAGAGCAGGCAGGTAGTGGAGGAGTTGAAGGAGGGCTTTCTGCTCCTTCATGAGCCTCAGTTTCACCCTGGTGAAACTGTGAGAAGGGCCATGCACTGAGCGTGGGGCCAAGGACACCTCTCATCCCACGGGGCTGGGAAAGCAGGACGTCTCCTGTGCCCCATCGCAGAGCTGCACCCTGCCTAGCGCTGCCATTCACCCCCTGAGAATAAGGGGAAAGCTCCGGCTATTGTCCAGGTCCTGAAAGTCTATTATTAGAGAAGAATAAGCCTGAAATGCAACAGCTTTTTGGTGAAGGAAGCTCCACGTGACTCATCCATCACAAGCTTTATTATTGCTTCAGACCCTACTGCAGGTTTACAACCAGATGTTTTAGGGACCTTGCATTTTCTTCATGAAATATCCTCTCCACCGTGTTTAAAGCTGACAGGCAGGTAGTTGTAAAGTCAGCCATAACAGTCAAAGCTGGCAAGTTTTGCCTCAACATGATAAAAAAGTCCATTATTAGTACTTTGTGATTAATGATTGCATATTACAAATGTACATTAATAAGTATAATATACTCCCAGTATTTTATTGCTGTTTTTATGATATGACAGGCAAACCTATGAAAGCATATTTAATGTATTCACATGCCCATATTGTGCGTGTAATTTACACAAACTATAGAGATGGCTTAAAATGTATCTTAAAAGGACACAAGCAAGATTGGTAGGACTCCAGCATAATCTATATTTTTTTATTATGGCTGTATCTCCTAAAGGAAGATTTTTGCACTCTTCAAATCCCTAAATTTCTGCAGTTTAAGGGACATGAGGAAGGGAGAATTAGAAAAAAAAAAAAAAAAAAAGGTGTTGCAAGTGTAAGCCTGTGAGAAATTCCCCAAACACAAAGAGGTTACTGCAGGCTGAAGCACAAGAGAAAGGGTGAGGGAAATGCTGTAAAGGAGTCATCTTAGTTTCTAGTCCCCAAGAGTACAACAAGCAGAATTAAAAATTGCTTCAAGTTCCTTTAAGCATCATTGTTTTGCTGAGCTCAAACAGACACAGTGCTTGGCAACCTGCGCTTGCAGGACCAGCCACCACTTGCAGCCAAGGCTTGTAGAGAGTAAAGCAGCACACTAGGTATATCGCATCAGCTAAAATCTTTGTATTAATTACTAACTTCCCTGGCTCTAATTCAGGTTGCCAGGCAGCAGCTCCTGCAGAAAGGAAGATGCTCTGATGGTCTCAGGAGGATGGTGGCTGGTGCAGAGGCTCCTACAGCCCCTAGGAGGAGTAATCTGCAAGACAGCTCCTGCCTTCACAACACCTTGCCATTTTCAGAGCAAGAACCAGCTTCAAACCTGGCTCCTCCAACTTTTTCCAGCATTTACCTATTATTGCTTTATCCTGGTATGAGATCAGCTGTCAGTATTCTCAGCAGGTGCTGTTCAGGTGATTGCTTTTCTCCAAAAAAGACAAAAGTCCAAAGAATTCAGATTTTCCAAAGAAAAGACAATAGTCCAAAGTCCTAACTTCTTCCCGCCCTGTTTACATAATCATCATCCTTTCAGGGTGGTGTGGGCTGAGCCCTGCTGTTGAAAGAACATTGGAGGATCTTTTGAGGGCAGGAGTATCTAAGTAGGAGGGTCTGAATCTCCACCCAGGCTGCACTGACAGTACACCCAGAAATGGGGAGCAAAGGCGGAATTCCATTTCTGTCCCAGGAAATCAGTGGAACAACCCCAAGCTCAAGTTCAGCAGTAGCTGGCTGATGGCAAAAATCCTCAAGGCAGCAGGGGATTTTTTTTTCTCCTCTCAATTGTTTCACATAAGAAACAATTCCCCTTTCCCCAGTATGTCAAAATACATCATAATAATTCATTGACATGCTGTTAAAAGAAAAATGTGTTTCAAACATCTGGATAAATGCATATGTGTGTGTGAAAGGGGCACCCTGGGCAACTGCATTTGTTAGCACCAATTTGCCGGGGCAAATTCCTGACTGTAGGAGCAGCAGATATGAATAGACATGTCCACAGATAAATAAGCTTCTGGGTCAAATACCCCAAGCTGCAGAAATCTTTGTTCTCAGTTTATCTGTGTCCTGTTGGGGCTCCTCCTAATCGAAGATATGTGTATAGTTAAGAAAGCAAGAGAACAAAAGAAACTTGAGGGCAAACTAAACTGGATGAAAAAGAAGAGAGGGTCCTATGGAAGCCTTTACTCAGATTTGGGCTAAGTAATTTAGAGAGATTTTAATTTAGAGAGATCCTACCCAAGAACAAAGATGGATGTGAGCTCAACAGAGGCTACAACCTGTGTGCTACAAAATCACAGACAACGTTGTCTACTAATAAATGCTGACAAAGGTAACTTTTTTTTTTTCCTGTCAGGAATTTCAGGGCTTTGCTGTCTTTTAAAGGCAGTGTTCTTCAATGAATGCAGCAGAGCAGTTAACACATGCTCAGATCCAGTGCCTGCAGATGCTGTGCAAGATGTGTCCCTGCATTGAGCAGGGCTCACACAAGCAGCAGCTCTCAAGCTCAGCTCTAGCACGTTAAACTCACCTTCACTGGAAATTTGGGGCATGCCAAATGATGAAAAAAGCATTTATATTAACTGATCTCCAAGCCATTTGTCTTAAGAGGGAGGAATAAAACCTGTTCTTATATGGCATATTGCCTCTAAGAATGTCGATTCAATTTCTGCGTTATTAATTCGGTCAATCACACGAACACTCCAAGCACCCAACACATCCCTAGATTACAGATGATAAAGAAACACCTACAAGAGCCACATTTTTAGAAGTACTTTCCTTTTGAGGGCTTTCTGCCTCTAGCCAACACGAGCTGACTTTGCCAGTGATCAGACCCCAGCAGCTCTCGGTTACAGTCCCTGCTGGAATGGGATGCTTGGCTCTGCTAGAAAACAGATCAAGTGAAAAAAACTTCAGGACAATTTAGGAGAGCTTGAGCTCAAGGGACTTGTGCTGTTGCCTGCAAAGGAACCAGGTGATAGGGTGTTTTACCCATTTATAACTTCACAGGAGCAGCTCATTTGTTTCCAAAGGAGATAATTATCCAGGCCATCAGAGGATTTTGGTGTCCAACTAGTAAGGATGAGCTTGCATAAACTACACCCAACTTTTATACACATCCAAATAGGCTTTTGGGCTTTGGGCTGTTTCCTTTTTCCATTAACATTTAGGTAATTCCTCTCTTCTCCAATCCACTTGGAATAACATGACTGGATCAAATTTCTACTGATTCTGGTTAAATTCAACAGGGCTGCCTTGTTAGAGAAAATCCAAGTAATAATTAATAATTAAATAACAGTTAGTACAGGTTGAATGCAAGAGTAAGGTCTTTGGGACCGAGACCCTTTGGTATTGTTGCAGGTTTGGCCATGTCCTTTCACAGCAGTGCTCTGTGGACGTTCCCCAGAGGGAACATGGTCCACTCGGGTGACAACAGCCTCTGGATGAAGGTGTATCCGTCTGTTTCTTTCCGACACAATCAGTGCACATTTAACATTATAAACTCCCAGATAACAACGAGCAGCCTCTTTCCTCATCCAGTTCACCTCAGAGACATGTCAGCTTCAAAGCACAGATGGGTCATTAACATATGACTGTTGTTGGGCATAAATAACCCAAAAAATGCCTAACACAGCTGGAGTCGAGCACATTCTGAAACACTGAAAACAAAAGAGGCAAACTTATCCACCCCATAATTTCTGTGGTCAATGGAGGCTGCTGAGCAGCACTGAGAATTGGGCTGCCTGCTTAGATACAGAAAAATAGAGTTTATAAACCTAACCCTTAGGTAGTGAGTTTGAAAAGAGTCGTTCTAATCTCACTACGCTTCTGTTTCTCTCCCTGTAAGAGACCAACTGATCTATATGGTCAAATACAGCAAAAGGTAATGCAGGATGTTTGGATGTTGAGAAATGTAATATCTGTAAAGTGCCTTGGAAACGTCAGCTGGAAGATGCTGGAAGAGCAAAGCCTGACCCTCATTTTCCAAGGAGAAAATTCCAGAGTCTAGGCAATTTGCCCAGTCACAACACTTTAGGCAAATTGCCATTGGAAAGCATTTTGTGCCATCCCGAATCAGTTTTCCATGTGATGGTTTTAACACAACACCAGCCATAAACAACCACAAAAAGTAGGCTTGTCTTGTTGCCTACATAATGTCTATGATTCACCCAATTATCCTACCTTATTCTATTACCCCGTGGATGACAATTAGCAGCTATGAGGGGGCAGCCGTGCTGCCAGCTGCTGGAAGGATGGCTGAAATTCCAGCGCAATCACCCCTGCTCTTGGCCAGCTACAGGAACCCATCCTTCCACAAAATAAGACAGAAAGTCTTGTAGTGACATTCCCTGCGTACAACCTGGGGACCATTTGGGAAGAACAGTGTGAAGTCAGAGGTAGTATTACTGATAAAATGTGTGAAATATTAATAAGGGCAATATTTCTTCATCACATAAGAAAAAAAAACACCAAGAGGTACATCATGATTTAACTGGATAACCACATTCCTAGGTACAAAGTGTAAATCTCAGAAAACCCCACTGTTTTCTATAGATCAGCAGGACGACCCATATACATGTATATAACATCACACGCTGATTTATCATGGCTTCAAAGCTCTATCAAGGATACCTTTTTCATTAGCAGTTTGTTGACGTTGCCTATTTCTGTCTTGACTAAACAACTGACCAGACGGTTTTGCCATAGAGATGGGCAGTGGATGGGAATGAACTCTGACCCATTTAAATTAAGTCTAATATTTATTGTTCCAGGCCAACAATGGTCCTGGGAAGCACTGCCTTTGACCTGCTGTGTACGTACAATCATATACATAAAGGAACTATACAAAACAGAGCCTGGGCTGTTTAAAAGATAAGCCAGTTCCTCTGAGGATGGGGATTCATATCACAGAAGATCAAATACAGATAAACTTACTAAGAATTTTATAAATTAGCCAAGATTAGGATAATTATGATGCTACAGGTATTTTCTATCAGTTGCTCAGTAAAGAAAATTAACTTAAGAAGTAAGTAACAGTCAGTATTAGCCTGCCAATCACTCTGATTTTGCTAATGAACAAATAATATCGGACTAACGTTGACCTAAAAACATCACTATATTTTTAGTAAGAACTTTATGGCCTGTGTGGACACAATAGAAAAATATATTTCAGTCGTTCTCTCTCCCTTTATGTTGCTTTTTAATTTTTGGTAATTCACACAACTTTTAATCCAGTTTCTGTGTATTAGCAATTTTAGTTTTCAGTCTCTGGTGCTGGTTTCTGTACTGTCTGGGGTTAGTAATTCCAACTGACTGGCTATTGCAGGGCATATTACATTCCTACATATGCATCTGTTGTCTTTACATCTTTTTGATTTAATGAAGACAACTTGCTCAACATTATTTT
Source organism: Eurystomus gularis (assembly GCA_013400335.1). Classification (NCBI taxonomy): domain Eukaryota; kingdom Metazoa; phylum Chordata; class Aves; order Coraciiformes; family Coraciidae; genus Eurystomus; species Eurystomus gularis. The sequence continues at coordinate 173,966 of VZZY01008623.1, read as the reverse complement.
CCATAAATCTTATGTTGCAAAAATGGAATTAAACATTCATTTCGGGTATAAACTATGTAATAAAAAGTAAAAGGCACAAAAAAAGATTTGAGAGCTTAAGCAAGCTGTGGGCTAATGTGACCCTGCATGTAATGTAGAAACTGTCTCTCCATGTTTCTTCTGTCAGTATTTTCTGCTAGATTTTTATCAATATATTGTTTTAACATACTATAAAAAGCTTGTACAAAATTAGTAACCAAAATATTAGTTAACATGTAGTTCCAGTAAACGATAGAATTCCCACACGTGCTCTGCAGCTGGGCCGAGCCCATCACTATGGGCAGTATGGTGTCATCCAACCCTGGTTGAGTCGAGCCTGTCCTTCTGAGAGACCTCTCCCACACCTCCTCATCCGAATCCTCTCTCCTTTACCCACTCAACTCCTCTCACCAGTGCTCACATCTGCAAGGACAACCCATGGCAGTAGAGGAGGCAGCAACAAGACCCGTTGCTCTGAGGCTGGCCATGGTCTCACTTCCCTTCTACATTCCATCTCCCCCCAAGAGCATATACAAGAAAAGAATGGCTTCTTGCCCCCCTGTTTTCTTGTTGTTAAACAGCCCACAACATTGGCATTTGTACGCAAGCACACTGGACCCCGTGCAGAGCTATTTCTGTGTTTCAGTAGTCCAGATGCAAACAGCTAATGCTGGATGCATACAGTAGATTCCCAAGTCTGATACTGGTCTGAAAAGGCTTTTTTCTTCTCCTTCTTTGACCTGCACCAACACCCTGTGAGCCGGAAGGCTTATTGCAGAGAACCTGTAACATTATATTAAATCCTTGCAACACTGCATTTCTCATGGCCGCAATAAGTTTGATGAGATTAGAAAATAAATCGGACTGTAGTACATGTTCACCATCAAAGAACATAAAATGGCTTTACTGTACATTGGTAATAAAAAATATTAAATAAATTCTACTGACCTAATTTTTTAATGTTCTCATAGTTGGCATTATATATGTATATGTACACAGGCACATTTTTCACATATTTAACCAGTAATAACTTTTATCACCACAATTTTGCTATTGATTGCTTCTTTAACAGCAAAATGCATCACAAACAGAAATGAATGAAGCTGTCGGGAAGAAAGTTCTATAGTAGCTTTACTGTCAATTCCCATCATAAATAACCATGACATCATATGATTCTTATCTACGGGTTGCTGTTACTGATCAATGGCATCACTCTAGTAGTGTAAATAGCTTCTAATGTCCCATCTTCCACCTTCAAATAGGTTCTGATTATTTATGATAGCTGTTAGGTTACAAGTCTGAGCTGCGGTTTGGATTTATTTTCTACTTACAGCTGCTGTGGATTTCAAGTTAGATAGGATTATTTTTTAGTTAAGATGATGAAATGGGATAGAACTGTCATGGAGCCTAGAAAAACCTTCATCTCATTTACTCTCTGTAGTAATTTGACTGTGAATCCAAAGACCTTAAAGGCTTTTCATTAAATAATTCAAAATATTAAAACAGAGAGCCGAGGTTACTTCTAGGTTCAGCACAGCCTAATCAATTTACAGTTAAAAAGGAAGGGAATAATATTTTTCCTTGTTACTGAACTACTGAGGAGTTTCATTATATGGAGAACTGTATAACAGCCTTACAAAATTGTCACAAAAATATACCAGCCAACAGAAAAATCTACTTGTCAGCTTTTCCCATGGTGATCATGAAAAAACTAATGATGTTTTACTCACTCACTCAAACAAAAACTATTCACCCCTGGGCTAGTCGATATTTGGAAGGATGATATAATCTCTATATTTCTTATGATAATGAAAGGCATGTCTGCCTGACTAAGGAGCTCCAGATATTTATTTTTCTTAATATCTATTGCATTCTTATACCCCAAAATGATTCTTATAATTGAGAACTGGGGCAGTGGACAGAATGACAGCACATTGGGAAACAAATGCACATAGATTTCCACTTACCACAAGAGAACAGAGGAGTCAATGGCACGTTAACGAATGCATTATTTAAATTTCCAGAGTCAAGTTCCTCTCTTGCATTACGTTTAGCAAGTGCACTAAGTCGAGGCATATTCTGGAGAGGACGGGTCATTTTTCCCAGCATCAACAATAATTAATAAATGGTTAGTGTTCGCTAGCTTGTTTGTCTAAAGGAAACACCCTAATGACACCGAGGGGAAAATCAATAAGGATAAAAATGCAGCGGTGATAAATATTCTGCTACTCTTATCCTTTGGTGACCTTCTAAGGGGTTTCAGATTTAAAGACTCATCCCACTACGGTCTTTCATTCCTCTGTTTACCATAATTCATCAGTTAATATGTAACTCTGAGCTGATTATAACTTATCTCAAAACGTCTTTTATGCAGTAACAGCGCACAAGCCTCTCGGTGGAAAAAACCTGACGCATTTTTTTAGCTTCCTTTATGGCAACTTAGTTGTGAATGATAAAACACTCATGATGGTATTTGGTGTGATAACTTGACAATGCAAAGATCTTTGGGTTTGGCCTGAAAGAATCCAAAACACGCTCCAATCTTTGTATCTGGGTGACAAGCACTTATTTTTCCATCCAGTATTTCCTCCTTAAGATTGTTCTGTTTGGTGAAGAGCTGTTGTGCTTATAACAGTGCACACCTCCTAGCACTGCCTTGCCTCGGTTAAAGAGTAACCACAGCACCAGGGGTCACCTGGAAATGGAAAGTCTTACAAACACGCCAACAAAATCACTGTCTGGGCTGGAGGGTTTCAAAAGACATTTTAGTAATTACCAATAAAATCCTGACAGCACTTCTCCACTCACTACTATTGTTTGGATTTCTAAAAGTACACGATCACAGCATCAGTCTCGTGCATCCCTTCTACCCATGTTGGACTTTTTTTTTTTTTTCCTTTCCTGATGCTATAATCCGTGTTTCTTATGTCTTAGGTAAACTTAAAACCTCGGCGGGGAGAAGGAGGGAATGTGGCTGCTAGGCGCTGACAATAGCTGTTTTGTCACCGCCAGGCACTGGTGGCCATCAGGAAGTGGGGACTAGTCCAGCCACTTGATGCCAGGGTGGATGATTTATTGCCTAGTGTCTTTGGTGGCAATTGGACCCCTTCCCGCTGTCACTCATGCCTTGCAAAGATTTGGTCCTAAAGAAGAGGTTCCCCCCTGGTCTAAAGAGATTACAATGCTTGTCATAAAGTGTCTTTTAGTGGAGGGGAATGGGTATGAAAATGGGTAAAGAAAGGAAACAATCGGAAGAGGAGAGAAGATGGATGTTCTGTAACCTTTTCTCAGAGACCCATTTCTTCTATTTTTTCTCCTGTCTTTAGCAGGTTTTTGTTTTGGCTGATGACAATGCTTAATAGCCTGATAAATTGATTTTGTGAGTCCCCTTTCTCATCTCTTGAGAAGACACTAACTCGTTGGGACTTCAGAGGGCTCTCAGAGGCAGGAGACAACAATTAGTTTGTTGGGGATGTCAGAAAGGAGCTTCAAAGTTTTGCCAGAAAAAATCCTTTCTGACAGATCAGTGCTGACAACGTTGGCAGCTGCTAGGAAAAGTGGAGCTGGAAACTCCCTCCAGCTCTCAGGAGCAGGGAAAGATTGCAAGACATTAACTCTGTACAGTGGGTCGGGTGCTGGAGCTGTTTCACTAAAGCATACATGGCAACGACTAAAGCTTTCCACTGGATGAAAAGAGAGTAAGAAACATTCAAAATCAAAAGCTTTCAAGTTTTTTTAGCAAACCTTAACATACCGTCTCTAAAAATTTCCACAAAATCAAGAAAGTGTATCATAGCAAGATATGCTTCTCTAGAGTTGAAATGGGTGGCCTTGATTCTTTTTTTAAGGACTCCTCATAAGACTATGGTTTTATGTTTTAAAAGTGAAACTTCAAAGTTGCCTTTACTTTTTGTTTTTTTCCCCAAAACCCAGAAAAATTCTTCATAACTTTTTCTGACAGCAGTTACGTGTCAAACCCAACTGCATCGAGGTAAGTCAATCTGCATCACCTTGCAGGAAGCCCTGTGGAAGAGTTCCTTGTATAAAACCTCTTTATTTTAACAATCTATCTTGATTTCCTTAACCTGAAAATAAAAAGATCAGCCATTTCCTCCAGGTAAAAGCACTGGTCAGTCCAGGCTTGCTGACAAAAACCAGCTAATACTGTTGTGTTGATAGATCACGGTTCCAAAGAGAAGCTATGTTTTCCCGTAATCACCGGTCTTTAGAAGAAGGATCTGACAACAAAACCCGACAAAGGCTTTGTGAACTTCCACAGAAGAATCTCAGGACAATTAGTCTCTATTAAATTGATAGGTAGGTGTTACACAATGCAGTGGCATTCCTGTAGAAGTGCATTGCACATGTTGATAGGAGTTGGGGCACAATTGTTCATTTCTTCATATACGTTATGAAACACAAAGATACAGGTTTTATTTTGCTATCGTTAATACATGTTTTCACCCTTAGGTTGAAGGTGCCAAATATTGAGCTTATCAGTAAACAGCAGCATAAACACACGCAATCTCCAGACTGTTCTCCACTGTGATTTAACTGGAGATCACTGGGAATCAGAAGTTGCTTTTACTCTCTAGAAAATATAAACTCTCAACACCAATATTCCTGTGTCAATGTGATAAAATAATAAAAATGTACTTAGAAAACTTGAGAAATCTTTTATCTTTATCAATCTGTATCCAAATGTACATATTTGACACAGGATGGTACCTAAATGCGTTATTGCTTCCTCTGTTTATTTCCTTGATAAACTGCAGTGAGCTGGGAATAAATCATGTCATGTCAGTACTGATTCTGCACAAAGAAACCTTCCACTGAACAGCAGTTATTTTAAAAGGAAGAGGAGGGATGAAGTGTATTGATAAGGAACTAAAACATACCCTTTAAACTCGGGGAGAAAAGGAAATGTTGTACATTCAGTAGTTACAGCCAGTTTCACGAGAGTATAAATTGCTTTGCCAAAAATCTCTTTAGGTGCATTAATACTGCAGTAAAGACACAGCACCAGAGTAATGATTGGACTGTCATTTGCTAGCTTTTAAAATCGTATCAGTCGGAAGAATACCACCCTGAGTTATATCCTGCTACAAGCAGCGCATTAATATCACATGCAACAAACGTACAGCAGATCCTGAATAAACCCTGGATTATTGTGACGGTGAGACAGTCCTGGTATGTAAAACCCAGACTAAAAGTTAATTTCTCAGTCCATTGGCTGTTTCAAGTTGCTGTTACTGGGTGGGAGATGAGAATCAGCGTATGTGTGAAAAAATGTTGTTCGAGTGGGAGAGAAAATATGGTTTTTTTCTTTCAAAGATACACTAGAACTCAATCAGGCTATTAATCAAACAGATAAAACTGGCACTTCAGTCCCTGCCGCTAACAGAACTCCGTGCAGTAACAAAACCTTCTCAGCACACCAGGAGACTCTTAAAATTCAAGCACTCTCAAACTTAGCAGCACCCCTGAGAGCCACAAATTGAGAGAAATTAATTCTGTGCCCCTGCACCCCTCATTACCAGGAGAGCTGAAGTAGGTCAAATGCAAGTTAATCTCTTAAATTCCACTTTTGTACATGGATGTTAAAGCAGCCATTACTTTTGCACCAGCAAATGTCTCCAGGCTAAAGTGCAGAACTTCAATAAACGATAACAGGTCGGTATTGAATGTAATTCCGGCTGAATACCTGAAACTTTTTTTTTTCCACATTTTAGCACTGTCCCCTGAAATGATCACCCCATGCATCACTATAATAAGCATCTCTGAAGAACTTAAGCCACATCCAAAAGACTATTTGTAATAAACACCTCATCCTTTGGGAATTAGTAAGTGCGCATGAATGCTAAAACAACTTAATTTTTATCTCAAACACAAAACAATGATGCCAAATAGAATAGTGTGTTAAAGATGCCACTGACTGTCTTCTCAGAAGGGAGACAAACACATTTTAAAGGAAACAAGCCGGCCCTTGCAGAACGAAACAATAACCCCCTTCTTATAGCAACACCTATGTCAAGTGATGTCGAGCAAAATTTAAACCTTCTAGCCCTCATTCCAGTTCACATTATGCAAAGGTGGATCAGGTGTGGGTTTACAAAGGGAACAGACTCCTCTGAAATCCAATCTGGACTCTTTACTGACAAAACCCACCAAAATTGTTTTTTTATTCTTTCTACCAATACATAGGCCCTGAGAGCCCAAGCTTTGCACTGCTTTCCTACGGAATACCACCATGTGTAGGAATACAAGAGGCTGGCATTACTCCTCCTCTTACTCCAGGGTCACAGTCACACACAGGGTGTGTAAATCCACCTACAAGGTATAAGAAGTGCCACATTCATCTCAGGCAATTACTCTAATGCAATCGTGAGGATTCGGGTCATACACTTCCCTCCGTCAGAGCTCACACACCACTCCTGCTGATACCAAAGGGACTTGCGTGCATGGGAAGAGCGTGTTAGATTTCCCACAGTGCCTTCCCTTCTCCTGCTAATTTATCTGTGGGTGACGTTCCTACAGACAGTAGCAATTTAATGAAAAAGAATATATACCTGTCCTAAACATACCAGATTTACATTAAAAACCTAGCAGAGAGTCACACAACTTTAGGTCAAAGCCATACTTTACTATGAGATTGCCATTACACATTTCTCCCAGCTCCTAATGTATCTTCAGAAAACACACCATTTGTCAGAAATTTCAGCTAACGATCTCCATTTCCAGTGTCAACCCAAGTTCAGTAGTTGTCTACAGATGGTGTGGCAGCTACAAGGAGAATAATCACCAGGAAAACTTCTTTCAAATACTTGTTTTGAAGAAAAGAAACAAGTCCAATGCTAATGAAGAAAATCCAAAGAAATAAAAATAAACGGCAGAAGAGGATTGTTATATTGTGATAAATACTGATGGCTTTTTGAAATGTTGTTTATACAACTGTAATAATATAATGCTAAAACTCTGCTTCTACACATCCAGCCTGCACAAGCGCTCATGGATTTATTGCTACAATCATGTGTTAGACAGTTGCGTTGATTCTTCCATATCTTCAGAAGCAAGTAATAATGATGATTTTTGGAGGTAGTAAAATTTCACGTGTCTCTTGTATTAATGCGTTTCTATCACTAGCTTCTTAGACGCATTTGGAAATAATCAAGTTCTTATTTTAAGGAGCCTTACGATAAGGTATCTGTGGCTCTCCACTTGGGGTAATTGATCACATTTGTTTCCTGTACAGAGGTTCGACTCGTCTTTCCCTTAAACTTGGCATGTTTCTCATTACCCTATGCCTTGTTAGCCTAGTAGAAACGTTCTACTGTGGTGAGTGAAAACAGGACGATACTATTACAAACCACATCTAATCAGGGATGGCAGCCCTTCTCCATTCTCTGGGAGCTTAGCACCCGTAATGTCTTCCTGCAGAGCCCTGCTAGGGATGGAGGTATGTGCTGCTCTTCTGCCAATGGGTTCAGCAGTGCTCCAGGACTCCAGGTTGGAGTCCTACAAAGTGGTTCTGCTACAGGACGAGATCACAAGCACCAGAAAAAGATGTGTAGTGTGCCATATTCGCCTTTGTTTCCAGTGATGAGAAGATTCTAGGTAGATTCAGGAAGCATCTTTGGCCTTATTTGTCAAATGCCACATAGCAGCGTTTGTCTACAAAGGGTTTTTTAATTTCAGAATACAACAGTATTTACTTAGAACAGCCTTGTTATTCGTAGCATTAGAAAAAGAAAACCATTAAACTTTCTCATAGCTAAAGAAAAAACGCAGGCTTTTTAGTGGTCTGGTTTTACCTTGGATTTATAATGGTACTGTTGGCGTGGATCATACTCTGCTTATTTTAAAGGAAAGTCAGGGCTCTACACCCATTTTTTACCAGCAGAGAACTTGTCCTCATTTATTTTGATTGAAAAACTGTTGCTATGTTAGATTGTAAATGTATTGGTCCTGCTGCATGAAAAACACACAGTGCTGCATTTTTAATTTCCTCTTCTCTCGTCTTTGCATTCCTTCTCCCCCTCTCCTACCAGCAGTCAGAACGAGAAAACGTGAGCATTTACCGGGAGGACAGAGAAGCAGCTCTACCTCTAAACTCAACCCCATGCTCGTGCATGAACCAGCAGGGAGGATTTTAATCAGGCTTTGCTGGCTCTGAGAAATCACCTACGTACGGCACAAAACTGCTGCAGGAAGAGAGGCTGGGAGGAGGCAGACTTTAGGCATATTTCATTTGACTTACTATAGACTTGTTTCTCGTAATATCTCATTTAAAGAGCCAGGGAGTTTCTACCTACTGAGAAAATAGCCTATAACAGCCTTTAAAAGCCTTGCAGCTGGCCGGGTTTGGTATTCCAAGGTAACAGTCTCTGGCCACTAAGCAAGCTGCAATGCTTTCACTAAGTGATGCAGAACGTGTTCCTTATGTTCAAAAACTAATGTTGAAGCTATTATTAGCAGCGCTATCTTCATCTCACTGAAGTTAATATTCAGAATGGGCTACCACTGAAATATTTCAGTTTAGCAGAAAGCAAATACTTCATTAGGGAAATGTTATTACCCAGTGAGGGATCATTATTGAGTTTAATTGATAGTAAAAACAACAAAATTACTAAGCGGGGAAAAAAAATCCTGTACTCATACTGAAAAGAGATCTTGTCAAATAATGAAATGTGTCTGGCTGTTTCTACTTTGAATTCCTTTCTTTTCTAAATACGCTTTCCATGCTGTATTTATGCAGTTCACTGTAATCTACCTAATTTGTTCCCATGCTCTTTCTGGGCTGTCTTTCCTCTCTGACCATCTAGAGAACTTCACACATTGTCAACCTATCATAGGTGAAAGCTTTTGAAGATCTACTACTTTTCTCCTAGCCTAATAAGGTCAGTGACCTTTCAAGCTCTACTATTTCCTTTTCTATCATTAGCCTGATACGTGCATCAGCTACCTCTCAATTTTCTTCATCTCTTCAATGCTTCACTTCTTCCTTTGGACACTGTCTAATTAGGAACTTAATTTCCTCTTCTCTGATGGAGTTTTTGATAATAGAGAGATCCTATTCACCCCTGAATCACAGAGCAGCACTATGATTTCCTGCTCAGGGGTGTCTTCAGGTATGTTAATTAATTTTCACGGTGGCGGCTCTGCCACAAAACCACAATAGACCGACAAGCTTATCTCCTGTAGAAAATCCACCAACAGGGAACAGTCCTGCCCAAATTCAGTCAGGTGAAGAAGGACTGCAGCTGTGGAAGTAGCTAATGGTGAAGCTTTGATGCCCTGCAGAGCCCATACTGCTTTGAAATCCTTTCTGGAGCTGGCACCGGCTTCTCTGTGGAAAAGGCACTACTTTTTGGGAGGCTTTGTCACACCCCTGTGCTTCAGGAGAGGTGCTGCCCCTGCCCCAGGGCCGTGTGCCACGCTCATGCCCTCTCTACTTTTCCTACATGTAAGTAAGTGAAAACCTCCATTGCACAGGGGTAAAAGAGACTGTGAGGGACCCAATTTTCTTTTTTTTCAGGACTGAGGTTTTTAAAAGTGATTACAAAAAGTGCCCGGTTTTAGTATGAGCAATTGTGAGCACGGGAAATGCATTCTGTGGGAAAACCTTCATGTTAATCTAAAACAAAGTGCTGTACTATAAAGTTTCTTTTACATTCTGCTGCAGTTAGGGAAATCCATTATTTGCTCTGTTTTCTTTATCGCTTTTACTGCATTTTTCTTTCTGCAGAGTCACTGGTGGCCCTGCAACAAGCTGTGCCCTTCCTCCCCTGCGAGGAGATGTGCTAGAGCTGCTCTGCCATCCTTAAGGTGCTGAGAAATTTTTGGTAGGAGCCCCATAATTACAACTGGTCTGTGGTCATCTCTGTTAGCTTGCCTAGCAGGCGCTGGGAGCAGACTGTAACATCACTGGCATGAAGAGATTTGGCAGAACCTATCATGCCTATCTGGGAAATTTGGGCTTTGGTGCTCAGTCCCTGATAGAAGGGGTGCCAGAGCTATTCTGGGGGTTCAGGTCTGGCAGAGGCAAGAACAAACCACAGGACAGATGCCCCCAAACCCCCCACCCTGGGACAAGGTGACAAGAGACAGGAGACATCACTGGGAGTCCTCTACCCCTCCCCATCAGCAGCTCGTCTCAGGTTGTTGGATTTTTTATGGTTCATGGCAAACGTTAAGGTCATCTATTAAAAAACAAAACAAAGCAGCAAAGCCTGCAGTCTGCTTGTCTTGTCAGGGACATTCTGAGACCAAACTGCACAATATTGGGGCAAAAGGCAAACAAGAGGTTTCCATTCCCCTCACACTGATCCTCTCTTGGTCTTTCCCAAGCAGTTGTCTAAAATCACTGAGGATAAGACCCGGAGTCTCCAGCAGAAAGCATGACCTCCTGCCGTTAGCACAGTCCCTCCACTCCAGGAAGAAGGGGCTGCTGCAGGGTCTAGGTGCTGGGATGGGACTGGGGAAGCCCAGGCTCCTTGACTCACTTGCCTGAGGATTTCCTGGGCTCCTCGGCGCTGGGCAGGCTCCTTCACACTCAATGTACCCCTCATGCCCTGGTGAAAAGCTCACTAAAGACCACTGCCAGCACACACAGAGAGAATTTGTTATCTAAATAACACACTTTCTTGGTTTTTGTTAGTCTTTTGAAAGCCTCAAATACTTAAAGACAAGCATGCCCCAGAATCCTTCACCCACACCACAGCATCCATTTTCCTCTTGCACGCCTATATCTCCAAATGACTAAATTCTTATCTAAATTTTAAAAACAAAGTCTCTTCTTAATGTTTTGCCGCTGAACTAAAGCATTCCCTTCCCCAAACAGCATCAAAATGGAAAAAACTTTGAGACCAAGTGGTGCATCCAGAGACCGTGTGTGCTGCTATAAGTCCATGTTTGTGCATTTTCTCTTCCTTTCTTAAGCTAGGGTTTGAGATTTCAGTTATTCTGCAAACAAGACCCAAGAGAGACACAATTAGACTCCCCTGGAGACTGACCCCTTATAGTGCCCACCTGTAGCCGGGCCCAGATAGCATCCCAGTGCAATGAATTAGCACTCTAAGCTGATTAGAGCAGCTCTGCACAACTCTATTTTATTGACACAATGAAGAGAGGACAGAAAAGGGCCTGAAATGAGAAAATCATTTCCATGCTGACTGAATTAAAAGAACAAAAGAGCTCCTTGCAGTTGCAGCATTCAATTTGTCGGAAAAAAAGGAAGCCACTTAATGGATCACAATAGATCTGAGCAGACAGATGAAATTTAAAACTTCAGCATGAGTGCGATTACCAGCTAAACATATTCTCAATCATTTCCTCCATATGCATAATTTAGTTGGATTGTTTACTACTTTTTTTTTTTTGCAAAAACACTATGCAAGATGTTATCTCTTGAGTGTTTTGCATCCAATTTTTCAGAATAAGGGAAGGTTGTTGTGTTGCCTGGTAATATATTTTGTTATAACACAAATTGCACTAAATTGTGGCTGGCTATGTTACCCTTTCTCCCCTGCTTCTAGAAGTAAATTAATATTTTCAATCTATAGAAACAAATAATGCAAGATCATCTTATTCAAAAGTAGTCCTAAATTGATTATAAATCACATGCATTATTCTGCTCTGCTTAGAAGAGAATGAATGTACCACAAGTCGTATTCGAGCAAAATATATTAGGTTGTGCCACTAGAAACAGCCTTCTCATTAAATTTAGGTTTAAGCTAACAGTAATAAGACAAGAATACAGACTATTACAGGGGTTCCTGTGAATGATAGATATAATTACTTACAAAACAGATACACAATTTACTTTGGCATTTTCAAATCAAAATCTATTTGCTTGTAGAAGAAAACATACCTTTAAAATAAATCTGTGAAATAAATTGAAAACATCAGTATTTTAGGCTCCCTGTCTTCTAATTACATAAAAGCTTGAATCTGACACAGTTCTAATTCCAAAGTGAAAATCAGTCGCACATGTGAAAATATTCGAGTTTCCCGATATATATTTGTGTTTTCTAAGCAATGAAGTATTAAAACAAGAAAATACTGGGCATGGTCCTAGGAGTGCATTGGCACAAAAATAACATCACTTCACTGTGGATTCCCTAAGAACTAAATATTTAAGATTATGCAGAACGGGGCCCTTATTTTTCTACTCAAAATTCAAAAAGCTTGTATCTTGTTACAATATTTACAAATCAAATATCTCTGGCAGATGCAGAATCCAAAACAAAAGTAATTTTCTGAGCCTCGCTATGACTTCAGAGCATCTGAACTCAGATCGTTTGCATCGATTTGCCCTGACATGTATTTTCAGTTGCTGAGAATGTTTTAACCAGTTCACTTTACATCTTTCTTGCCATTCAGTTTGCACTTCTACCAGCTCGTTTGCATCCATTTCTGAGGGTAAAAAAAAAAAAAAAGTAAAGGAATTACACTTGCTTAGAAACCCTGTTTTGAAGCTGATACTCTGCTAAAGAGAAAGCTGATCACTGGTAGGATTCGCTTCTGCTGGCTGCTATTACTGATTTGACTAAGCATTTCACAGGGGTAAATACCCAAATCATTTGGAGACTGACTGACACGGTATGACATGTGGTTAACAGCCTTACCATGCATGCGCTTTGCTTTCAGAAATTTTACCGATGCCAACGCAACCTTCCAAATATTTCAGATGATAATTTTCCTCCACTCTTAAAACAACTTTTACAGCCGTGTCTGAACCATTCAAAGGATTCCCGACTGGAAAGGTCACTGTAACTTTCCCCCCTCCCACCCCAATTGATTGCATTAAGAGTTTTTTATATATATATATATATAAAGAAGCCATGTATAAAGCTTTGGGATATTTTAGCAAACTCAACGTAGTGTAACTTTGCTGACAGCTTGTCACATTTCACTGACTGTCTGTCTGGGATCCTGCGATAACATCTGCATTCACTCAGGGCAAGAGCTTACCCTAAGACAAAAAAGTGGGTCCTGCCACATAATGCTCCATCATTCTGTCAGTTCTGACATAGCATCTGAATTTTTTTGAATCACTAAACACTTTTGGGACTCTGGTCCTTATTATCTTTCCTTAGTTTCTATACTCGCTCGGCAATGCTGAAAAATGTAAAATGTGCAAACAAGGTAGTGGACGGCCCAGGCTTTTTGTCGTCTAATCCTCAGCCCCTCATTCATGCTCACTGTTAATCTCTTAAGACATTATAAAACTGTTAGACAAAGAAACGTGAATACCTCTGCTTCTCAGCAGAATGGGAGGAAACCAAGGAAAATCTGGATCATGCTAAGCTTTTCTTTTCACCACAGAAATGGTAACTTAAACCTGTTGCATCAAATTATAATTCCCAACACTAAGGCTTTTTAAATTATTATTCTTCAGCATTACAGAGCAAGCCTGGCAATATCACAGGAGGAGGAACCCTACCACTGAATTTTTCAAACACAACAAATGCATCTGTTGTGTATAAAAAAATTACACAAAGCCAGTCAGAATACAGGCAAATTGGGTTTTAATTCCTCCACTGTCTCATTTTCAGCAGGGCACAGAGCTCCTCGTCCTGTCAGGGTTGCTTGAGATCCACTCTGGGGAATTTCTTTGCTGCAGAAGGGCTCGGTGGCGGTGGGTTTGGTGGGGGATCCTAGATGGGGTACGGTGCACGGGTGCTGGTTGGAAGCTTCCTGGCTGGATGACATGAGGGCCCCATTTCACATTAATCCAGCTCTATTTGGAGCCCTCTGCTATTTCAGGTCATCATTTCACTCCTCCTGACTCCCACTGCTGCAGGGGCATTAGCATGGGGACAAAAGCTGCTCAAGCACCTATTCTAAACCCATTCAAACTCAAACCCACTAAAAATCACCAAAATGATACTGTTGCAATCAGCTAAATTTTATTCAGGAATGCTGGGGCTGAAAATGAGAATTCTCATCTTCTGCTTGTGCATTGTTGTTGTGGGTGGTGGGAGCAGATAGTCAAGCCTTAAAAATGTTTCAAGCACTAAAGTATTTGAATGCAAATGCCAAACAAGTCACACTGAGCTGAATTCCTGCCACGAGGGTTTCTTTAACAGAAGCTGTTTTGTGTGCAAAGTCATAATTTTCAAATAATTATTTAAACTAGTGTGAAAGCAGGGCATCATTATTTCCGCCTAAAACACGTTTTATTCAGCTTCTCTTGCATTGGTGGGAGGGAACAGGCTTCGTAGACAGAAGTTGAGATGTTATTTAAAAAGCAACAATACCACCCATCAAATTTAGGAGATGATTTGAGAAAAATCAACTTTTGAAAGGAAACAGTGGAGTCCTGTACTGGTAAGAGTTGAGCTGCTTTGCTAAGGTGATATTTCAAGAAGAGGAACGAGTATGTAGGAAGGTATGGGAAGGCAGACAGTGTCTCCATCAGTGAAGCATCTAGTCTACATGGACCGATGGGCACTGAATTGTTGACATGAGGAGAGAAAAGACAGGAAAGGATGTAGCAGAAAATTAAAATATATGCAGATACTAAAAGACAATCAGAGCCTGGTTAGCAGCCTGCGTATGTGGCCAATACCAAAGGCAAATGTGACCATCATAGCAGTGACCTGCTGAAAAGTAAAGTGAGAAAAGGAGAGGCAGATAAGGTGCAGAGATGGAGGTGACTGTCAAGGGATGTTGAGGAGGCTGCACAGAAGGAAATTACAGGGTTTTTCAGGAGGCTGAACAAGGATTCCAGCTGGCTGCAAGGTTTGGGGATGGTGTGGAGAACAGTAGCACTGGCTATGGGAGAAGGAGGAAAAGAGCAATGGAAGAAGAAAAGAAGTGCACTGCCTAGGACAAGCGGATTGAGACAAGCACTTTGAGACCACAGATCTTTAAATAAATAAGAAAAAAGAGGTCTCTTTGCAAAGTCTTTGTTGAGGGGAAATTGCAAGATGTCCTCCGTGCCAAAAGAGAAGGCTTATTTCAAAGGGCACAGAAAGGCTCTGCAGCACACGTGCACACCCTGGGCATCAGCATCATCTTCCTCTACAGACACAGAGGGTTTGGTAGTATCATTTCTGGGTTTAACATTAAAGCCAGAGAGAAAACTGTTTTCTCCTTGTAAACTGTTCATTTGGAATACCTACCTCTGTAAGCATCCAAATAGGTAGATACCAGATTAACACTGGCAAGAAATATTACTTTTGTCATATTCACACGCAAATTTTGGCTTATGCAGATGTTATCACTAGATTACTGGTTAAAACTTGGCTTTAGAGAAAAGTTTCGGTAAATGCAGTAGTGTTTAACCTTTCTCAGACCCAAACTTCTACTTTTTCATCCAGGACAGAATTACATCTTTGCACAAAATCCACATAACTGCCATGGCTTAGAAATACCTACTGCTGTAAGCAACAGAAATACTGGGACTGCAAATCTCTTCGACAACATGAATAATCAGATTTTAGTTTTAATTATATATCCGTATAATTGTAGCAACGCTTTTTGAAAGCCAATTTACCACTCGAGGCCATTTCAAGAAGATGGGAGGGCACTGAAAGTTACTCTCGGAAATCCTGAAAGGCCACACAGCAGGTCTGCAGCACCACGTGTACAGAGCCCGCTCCGTGCGTGTTGCCAATACACTCCGTCAAGTTAAGACTAAGAACAACACTTTGGGAAACCCACTATACACAAGAGCCCCTTTACACCATCGGCTTCACCTGATGAAATGTTATGCCTTTTGTGGGATCTTTTACATCTTTCCACAGTAAATGCTGAGACTGTGCTTTAAAAGGAAAGGCTACTTGACGTTTGTGTTTTTTTTCCAAGTTAATGCTTATTGTATGTGCCAAAGTTAATGCGCTCACATAAAATTGGGCTGGATTATGACAACCTTTGTCTTCACTCCTGCGTGTGCCACCTACCACTTAGCCAGGAGACATGAGGGCTGACACGTCAATGAAACGCCATATTAATACTCTCTAGGGTGGAAATACCCTATTAGCCAATTATTGTTTTCTAGTCTACTTCCCAATAAGTATATTTCTGTGCCGTTCTGACTAACACATCCCAATCTGCAGGCTCTAGCTAGCAGGAGTTGAGGGTTTCGTTTTGTTTTTAAAGTTTAGTGATGTCTTTATTACACCAAATGCCTGGATTTCAATGGCACTGTTAAATCATGCGGTGGTTTAAACGCCAGACATCAGCGCTATATCCTCTGAAGTGCATGTGTTCATTTCAGTTAATAAGCATTTTGCCATACACTAACTCCTGTCTTCATTTGCTTCTGTTTAATGATGACCGTCTCCTCCTGCCCGCATGTATGCCCATGTCCCCGCTGCTTGTTGAGCCATCAAGACACACCTTTGTTTCATTTAGTATGCAATTTTCACCTCTGACCCAAGAAACTAGTCTTAGGCTTCCTGAACTTTATTGCCTGTTAATAGACTGCTGGCTCTTTTTTCAGCAGTCATAGAAATGGTGGAGAGACATTTAATTGAAAAGAGGGACAAAGCTAGAGCCTGAAAGGCAAAGTCAGTAGGGTTTAAAAAAAAAAATACAAAAAAAATCTAGAAATAATATGTTTGAGGAGCTTTGGATATTCTTTACAAGTTTGTGCCTCTTTACACAAATAAGAAAGACATCATTGATTTAATTATCTTCCCAGGGAACAATGGTATAATACTCTGAATGGTGCTAAATGATTGATCTGGTAATTCATCTTCTGCTAACAACTGTCTATGCATTTTGTTTCTCTCCAGTCCTCATACCAATGACATTATCAGCAATGTCACGGAGCAGTCCTGGGCTTTCATAAAACACCCACAGATGCTCTTTCCTGCCAGTATTTAGGGACACATGGTTATAATTTTGTCTGTATTTCTTTGTCATAGATTACTTTTAACTACATCTGTTCAATTAAAATAAAAAAGACAGACACAGCTAGAGCCCATCAGCTTTGTATCAAAAGTAGCCTTCTAATGAAATAGGGAGATTTAATTTTGTAAGTGTTCTGATGAGTGAGAGATACCTTTCTGGTTTTTTCGGAAGTTCCCTGTTTGGTGAATAGTTAGGAAAGGACATTATTACAGCATAAGGGTATTATTGCACACAGAAAGGCATTATTAAAAGTGATTTATTCTCCTGTGTTAGGAAACTTATAGGAAAAGTCTGATAATATATTAAACTTGTTTATTATGGACTTCATATAATTTTTGAATAATGCAGCTTTTTCTTTTGACAAGAGCAATAAACTCTGCTGGTATAGACATACGTTGATTATCCCAAGTCAACTGTGTTGCTTAAAGAAACATGCCCAAACAATCAGCTCCTGACAGCTGCATCTCTTGTTATTTACAATAGCCATCACAGTAATAACTCACCATTTCTATATTAATAAGGCAGGGAAATTTATTATGATGGTATTGAAAAGTTATTAAGTACTGCATCCCAAGTGACAAAGTACCACAGCACTGTCACTATCCAAAAGCAGTTGCCCATCCATCACAAAGCTTTCCAGATGGTCCTGCATCTTTATCGCTCCCAGGTTGGTGACATCACCTGTTCACCCACTCAAAATTGATGATGAAAGCAAACAGATCTATCTTACTTACATTTACCAAATCAATTTAATTTTACAGGCCGTGGCTTAGTGACATATTGACTGTTTTCCTTAATGGCATCTACTGTACTTAATGCAAGGAACTCATCTTTGAATCCTGGCTTGCATAATGTGGCATTTCATAGTAAATTTTTTTATAACATATTTATTTAATGGGAAGAATTATGATTGTTTGTCAGTTCTATTAGATACAATTATTATTCTCTTCAGTCCTATCTTTTTATTTTTCTTTCTGATGGTATCTTTCCTAGTGGCTAAATGCAACCTACAGGTTTTTTTCTTTTTAAAGGGACATCTGGAATATCTCACAATTATTAACCTTTGTATTTTGATAACCTCATAGATTTTACTCCAATGTCAGCTTTTCTTTAAGTTTTAGTGCTATTACCTGCGTGGACAAGTGCTACTGAACTCAAAACCTACCCTGGTTCCATTTGAGTGAATAATAGCCACCTCGTTTTGAAGAGGGATACAATTCCTGAAACATTCCCCCAGTCCTGCTCTGAAGAAGGTAAAACTACCTTCTCCTCTTCCTACTTCCAGGTCCACTTGACCCTTTCACTCTGCTTCTCTCAGGAGTTAAAGCTCCTCCTGATTAAATTAAAAACTTGGTGGCTTTGTGAAGAATATATACACAGACCTACAGAGAGGTTTCTGTGGCTTTACATGGTGTCATGAAATAGGCAACTTCTGCCCCCAAGGTCAAGGACACAGTGAAGCATCAACCGTGGGTGGAGAAATAGTCAATTCTATGCAAACCATTTCAGGATTAATTGAGACCAAGGTTTTATGTGTGAATTCATAGCTGTACCACACTAGCATCTGCTCAGCCTCTCACACCAGCCCATTACTTCTTCCTGATGCAGATGCCATGTTGACTTTGGGTTGGCTCAGCAACTTATCAGCCCCACGGAGCAGCAGCCCCAGTTCCAGAGCTGGCTCAGGACAGGAGCACGCGGCACCTCCCTTCTGGAAGCTGCTGTAGCCTCTCGGCTACCTCACACAATACAGTATTGAATGTTTTCTGAGGATAGTTCCATCAAAACAGGGAATCATGTCCTACCAACCTCGATGTGAGACTCTGTCTAATCATGTTAAACAATTGGAAGAATTGAAGAGTGGAACTAAGAAACAGCAGAGAAAAACAGCTGACTACTCTGCATTGTCCCCATGTCCTAACCCTCTTCCATCCACATGAAGCAACTCAAAGGACCAACATCTCCCCTTTGCTGTCAATATATTTAATTCAAACTGGATGACAAGTCCACCTGCTTGTATCTTGCTATTCAAGGACCTGATGTTTGCGTATTTGTAATTATAAACTGTCTGTCCTCTGAGCAGGGAGAAGGTTGGTGTTAACAGCTGTAGCTGGCTGGGGTCTACAACAGACATTGACTCTTAAAGTAACACCTTGCTCAGGAACTGCCTGCCTTGCTACAGGACTTCTTTTGCTGCAGTAGCAACCAACTTAGTCACAGCCTCACCACAAGACGCAGATGCAAACAACAGAAGAATTCAGACTGGTAACATTTGCAGCACTGTAAGTAATGTCTTTTTCGTAGGCAACATTTGAGGGGTTGTCTGAAGCACCCTCGTGCACACTCACCCCAGGCAAGAAACACGGTATGAACTCCATCCTATGTGGCACTGAACACTATGTCCCTAATAGAGAGCTTGACACAGCAGCTAAGCACATGCTTAACTCAAACACCTGGGTAATCCTGTTGATGATAAGCCCGTGCCTAAGTGCTTTATTGGATCTCAGCCAGAGTGCTCTGTGCCTTGCAAAGCTGAGCTCCAAATGGGATAAAACATCACCTATGTGTTGAAGAAAAGGTAAGGATGTCACCCCCACCTGCAGCTGCCAGCAGTGGATGGTCTGTTGACCTGTTGGAGAATATGCTATCTGCAAAACTAGGTTGGTCTTGTATAGATCAAAAAGCATACCCGACCCACACTATAAAACAAATTATTCCTGCTTAATTCCAAATAAAAGAATAACCCACATTCTTATTCCTGCTTTTGCTTCAACAATAATTTTGCAAAGGTTCCTGGAGTCCCTATGCTGCTGAAATCTATATGCAAGGAGAAAATGTAGGCAAGGAATCTGCATTATGCTTCCCTACTTTCCAACCACCTGGCTGAGTGTGGAGTTGCTTTGTTTGTAAATGCTCTTAAAAACAATTCAAGGAAAGGTCAAGATTTGGTCTGTAAAAGTCAGTGCAGTGTGAAAGTGTCAGACAAGAGCAGAAAAATAAGGGGGTTTTATTTAACACTAGGACAAACTCCATATCCCGAAGAAAAATAGTCAGAAGAGATGAAGTCTTTCTTCCTTTTATTTTTCCATTTGAAGAAACAAATCTACTGCTCTCTCTCAGTGCAATTTCACTGACTACAAGCGAGTTATTTCCCTCAGCACTGTTGTTGTTTATTAAGAATAGCTTGAGTTTTAAGAAGTGTGAATTCCATGTGCAGCTATTTAGAAGATGCTACTTCAAAAGATGCTGTTTTCAACATTTGGACAAAGATTTTCCAAAGGACAACCCAAAAATAGGGGCCAATGTCTATACGTAGAGAGGAACTAGCTGGTAACTCCCACTGATTACAGTGGAAGTTTTTAGGTGCTGAGAGCAAGACAACAAAGCTATCAGCCTAGGTGCCACAACCCAGATTTGGGATCATATACAGGAGATTCCAAGTCTAAAAGCCTATATCTTTATCTTTTGTAACTTATTCTTTAATTTTCATAGATGGTACACCTAGAACTCAGAATTGCGAATTTAGAAAGGTGTTTTGCTTTCCCCAAAGACTCACATCAAAAACGTTAGAGAGGTAAACATGTAGTTGAATGGCCTCCTAGCTTCCATTTAGAAGGAACACCATCACCTCAAGCATACTCCACCAATTCTGAGATGTTTTTTCAGCCTCACTGTCATGACAGGAAAATATACTCTGCTCTATAAACAGATTATATGCTGCTTTATAAAGCTCTAAAATATTTTTCACTTCTGTGACAAGCTCAATTTATTAGAGTTTATTGCTCCTGGTTTTGCCTTCCTAGTAGAGAAATACAAGTTTAGGATAAAAAGAGCTGTGAAGAAATTGTCCCTATGAATGAGACTTTGAGTTTGCTCTAGCAGTAAGAGACCTGAATTTGAATATTTGATGTACTCCGGAAGATGCTGGTCGAAGATAGGTGCATGTGATCTGGTGACCTATTCAGAGGCTTTCTTTGAAATACTCTCCCAGTTGTTTTTCAGAGCAGGGCATGAACCATGATGAAATCACTAAATTTGTGTTCCCTTGCTTTTGTGTAAAAAAAATTACTGCCATCCCTTAAAAGCTTGTTTTCTTTGTTGATTAAGAAGCAGTCAATTTTCCCTTTTCAAACAACGACTGAACAACAGCCTCCCGACCCCCTCGGATATTCGGGCTGCCGGCAAATACTAAAACCTCAGTGACAAACTGCAAAAAAGCTCGACCTTTCCCCTTGTCCGGTGACCCCCTGTTCGATTTGTACTTTAGCTAACCAATACCTGATTAGATAATGCTCAGCTCTAGACCCACAAAACGAGATAAAATTCAAATTTATGGCTTTTCATTTAAACTGATCTACAGCACTCTAATCATGACCCAAGCACAACTATATCACAACAAATTCTTTGTCCCGGAGTGTGTTTTATGGCTGAAGTATATAAATGGACACAATAGGCATTGTTTTCTTGGACTTGCTCTGACAACACTCCGTGTCGATGCCATAGGGAGTCTTGCTATAGGGGAATGCAAGAACAGGCCCCATGAAGTTCCTCAGCCTTCTACAGCAAATTTTTCTTTATTGTCAACTGTCTGGCTGCAAAATTTAACAGCAGCAGTTTCTCCAGCTTACACTTCTCTCCCAACCGCTACAGACTAATCCTACTATCAACGTAGATGGACATCAGTCACAAAAATTGGAAGTCAGAAGTATCCCACAGCTGGAAATAGCCAAAACTATGAGAACTTTTTGTAAGGGAATAAAAATGTCCTTTCCAAAAACCTAGTTACAGTCCAAATTTGTGTGTAGCTATAAACTCTTCCCTGTGATATGCATGTAGGGTTTTGCTTCAAAGTTTTTTAGTTTAAGACTCTAGGCTACATAGCAATACTAAACAACTGCAAAAAAAGTTAATCTTTCATAGCAAAATAAGTAATATACGCAGCATCAGAAAACAGCTGAAGAAGATGCTCAGCTCTCCTTCAAAAATTTTTAATATGTTTATGCTAATAATTTTCTTGAAAAGAGTTTCTTCCATCATCTTTGAAAGTCAAGCATCATTGTACATTCAGTGCTTCAACTTAGAAAAATGCAGACAAAATGGAAAGATTGATTTTTCCAATAACTTAATCATCCTCTCTGTAGCCACAGGGCAGTCTCTTCAAGAGAATTAAATAAGTACAAAAGCATTAGTAATGCTGCAACCTTGCTATGTATTTCTCTGAGCAATGCACACACAAGGTGAAGAAATGAGTAGCCCAGGACACAGTAAAATGCTTTCTTTGGCCTGTGGGATGACTGAGCAGTTTGAGCAGGTTGAGACATCTCACCTTTTGAAGCCACCAAGCACAGCTGACCTCTACAGCAGCATGAACTATTCTAGGAATAACATATAATCAAACTTAAGAGATTTTAATGACATATCTGCATCAGTGCAATTCACTCAGCAAGCAAGTATCCTTGTGGAAAGATTTTTAAAACCTCTACTACAAAGTCACTTAAATCTAGTCAGCACCATACAGAAACTTTGGTTCCATCCTTCCTCCATAATGTAATTTCACCTTGGTATTAGCAACAGCAGACTGAATTCCTTATTTGTCCTCAGCACAAGAGGGACATGGACCAGTTGGAGTGGGTTCAGGTGATGATCCAAGGGCTGGAACCCCTCTGCTATGAGGCCAGGCTGAGAGAGTTGAGGTTATTCAGCCTGGAGAAGAAATGTCTCCAGGGAGACCTTATTGAGGTCTTTCAGTACTTAAGAGGGCCTACCAGAAAGACGGGGTCAGTCTTTTTAGCAGGAACTGTTTGATAGGACAAGGAATTATGGTTTTTAACTAAGAGAGGAGATTCAGACTAGATACAAAGTGGGGTTTGCGGTTTTTTGTTTGTTTATGGTTTTTTTCTCTCTCTCTTTTTTTTTTTTTTTTTTTATATTTAGGGTTTTGAAACACNTTTTTACAATTAGGGTGTTGAAACACTGGCCTAAGTTGCCCAGAGAGGTGGTTGATGCCCTATCCCTGGAAACATTCCAGGTGAGTCTGGATGGGGCTCTGAGCAACCTGCTCTAGTTGAAGATGCCCCTGCTCGGTGCAGAGGGGTTGGACTAGATGACCTTGAAAGATCCCTTCCTCCCAAAACATTCTATGATTCTATGATTTAAATGACTTATTGGCACCTGGCAGGACAAAGGCCCTGTTTAACAAAAGTGCCCATTCAAAGAAAACCTGACACCAGAAAAAGCTTAAATTCCCAAGACCATACTTAAAACTCCATAAATTATACCTGTCCCTCACCATTCCATGCTTCTTTTGATGCTACCTGGGCCCACACACCAGTAACCACTCTTTTCTCCCCTTTTTATCCCAAGGCACAGGTCTGAGGAAGTGGTGGACTCCAGAGCAGTGTGGGGTGGGATGGGCACTGGTAAGGTCTTCTCCAGCACTACCAGGTCTCCCTACATCTATCCTTTAGCTTTAACCTTCACTGCATGCCATTTTACTCATTGTGTAAACTCTGGTAACCAGCATTTCTTTTTCTCCTTTCAACTACAAAAAATGTACTTAACCCACTTGTTAGAAAAAAAATATTCTGTTTCAAGCTCCCCTGAGCACTGCAGAGCACTTCTAGATGAGTGGCCAAATTGCAGAGAGACTTGACTGTTGATTTTGTGTGATTTTGCTCCAACACTTTTCAATAGCTTCTCCCCAGCTGTCCCAAATACATAACACTGTTCAAATGGCATGAGTTCTGCAGCTTGAAAAGGGACTCGATTTGCCAGCTGGGCTCCCAGTGCTATCAAGATATGCATTTGTTGTCTGGATTTCATAGACCCCCAAATCCTAAATATTTTAAGCAGGAAAACTATTGCAGCATATTATCAGCATCTAAGGGTGTGCAAATCAAGATGGGTTTCCCTTCAATTGTAGTGGGGCTATCCTGTGCTACACTCCCTGAGAGTCCAGTCTAAAATACCCTGATTTTGGAATATGTTAAACCCACAAGCACAGCCGTGTCTCAGCAGTTTCGCTCCAATTTCTGTTATCGATATCTGAGTTTAATTGTGGTGTGGTTAAAGGTCAGATTTTATGGTTTCCTGGTGCCTTTTTCAAATAATAAAAATTTCTCACCGGCAATTATATTGCATCAGGGTCTGTTAACTTGATAGAGTGTTGCCAAGTCTATAATTTCTCCTGACACTATTCTGTCATATTGTCACAGGTCTCACAAGAGTTTAAACAACTAGCTGGAAAGCTGGAAATGAACTCACCGAGTACTTATGGACAGTTAAGAGCAAATCAAGCCTCTATTTTCCACCATATCTGCAAGGCTCTGGTCTCCACAGCAAAACTCCATTTTTCCTGGGAAAATGAACCTCCCATCTCTCCAGAGGTCAGTCATGCCCCTGGAGA
The DNA here is from genome assembly GCA_013400335.1 of Eurystomus gularis. Taxonomy (NCBI): domain Eukaryota; kingdom Metazoa; phylum Chordata; class Aves; order Coraciiformes; family Coraciidae; genus Eurystomus; species Eurystomus gularis. The sequence continues at coordinate 149,680 of VZZY01008623.1, read as the reverse complement.
GCCATGCAAACTCTGCACTTCTCCCCTTATCAGAAACCAAAGGAAACGTGCAGATGGAAAGCTGAGATTGCACTCTGTTTCTACAGCACATTGTTAAAACTATGAATAAAAACCACGCAAGAACATTTGTTACACCATAACACAACTGGCAATGTGCAATTCTTGAGGTCTGAAGCCCTGCCCTGACCGTGGGCCTGTAGCTCAGCCAGCTCCATGGTGATATCGCAGCAAGGAAAACACATTGCCCCCTGAGGTAGGCAAAGCAAGAGACAACCGCTGTACTCGCCAAAGGAGGCCTTGAAATTCTTCAGGAAAAACAACATTTCCCCGAGCACCATCCCACATCATCCATACATGTGCTAGGTTTGACAGGAGCATCCAAACACACTGCATCAAATGAACAGCAAAATTCCCAGTAAGTTAAATGGCAGCAGGACCAAACCCCCAGCTTTTGAAGTCCCTGAGTAGCACAAGGTTCTGCAATAGCAGTTTTAGCCACACAGTATAGATTTTAGGGCTATTCTAATCATTGCTGGCAAAGCGGTGATCACAACCCTGAAAGCAGCACCTGGTTTCTTTTCAAACAGTGCAGTGTCATCTGCAAACCCTTCACCCACAGACATACTGCAGGACTGTCCAAGAGCAAATTAAAAATGGTACAGGAATGTTCCAACAACACAACTTCCTCCTCTCTTTCCCCAGAAGACTCATCACCTGCCAATATCCACCCAGACAGTTTTCATGCATGAAGAGCAACAATAAGCCTTGCCTTTTTTTTTTCTTTAAATTTACACTTGTTTCCATCCAGAAAGCCCTGAAAGGCCACAAAGCTATCTTTGCACACACAAATATCCCCTGGCTGCTGCAGGGTAGGACTCAACTTCTGCAAATACTTCTGTGTTTATAGACACACAAGAGAGTTCAACAGACCGAAAGAATGTACAGTGTCTTACCTCCCAACCGTAACTGGGATCTTTAAGGTGTGGCCGCTGCTCTCCTACAAAAGGGCCAAACTTTTCCCCTGCTTCAATCTTCCTTTTGGTCCATATCCCTAATCCTGCTCCAGGAATGTTGGATTCTCGGAGCTCAAACTCAGAAGGAATGGGAATGTCATCGGGAATGTATATCGGAGCCTTGTAAGGAGAGCTCTCCTTTGGTGTGAAAGCTTCACCGGAGGTTGCTGGAGAAGATGGCTCTTGAATGCTGACGGATGTTGGACACTGGACATTTGCAGTCTCTCCATCAGCTTCTGGCACTTCCTCCAAAGGAAGTTCAGGAAAGCTTTCATACAAACATTCATCACCTGGAAAAAAAAGCCAAAGAGTAAGATTTGAAACATCCTGACAGATTTTGCATATGAAACCCTTTCAGCCTGCACACGAAATGGAGAGGACAGTTTGGTAGGCGGGCAGCACCTTCATCAATCACTAGTCCTTCAGCAGAGCCTCACCCTGGAAGGAGCTGAGCCTTTTCCCTATTGTAGGCCTGGGGGTACACAGCATTTCTCAATATTCCTGACATCAAAAGTGGTTTACATCATTGAACACAAGCGAGGGAATTACATACAGATGTATATGTAGGCACACCCTATTGTCCAATCTGCTCCAGATAGAGAGCTTTGCAGTGCATACTCTTTGAAATTACAATTGAAAGCCAGCATTATACGTTACAACTGAAATCTAAGTGAAGTGAAAAGCAGGAAAGCTTTACTGGTCTTTTAGAGAGACAGATTGAACCTAAAGTAGCCAAAATTAAGTTTGATGGACTCCAATTAGTCTTTGGAAGAAAGGATCCAGCCTACCACACAACTCTTGGCAAGAACTTCAGCTGATGTAAATCAGTGTCTTACCATTGACCTCCAAGAAACTCAATGGTCTAAAATAAGTTCAGGATCCAAAAAGCACCTTATAGAGACTATGAACCTTCTCCTCTTACAATTGAAAAAAAAAAAAAAACGAAAAAAAACACCAAAAAAAACCTGGGACAGATCCAAAAGACATTAAAAAAAAGAAAAAGCCTTCATCTCTGGAGCTTAGCCAGCAAACAAAAAGAAGGAAAGAAAAAAAAAGAAAAACTCACTATTTTTGACAGCACAAAATGTAAGGCTGATTGTAAATTCCTTTTAGTCAAAAAACACTGTGTGACTTCAGCAGGGGCTTTAGTTGCACCAGCAGTACAGTACTCAACCCAAAAATATATGCAAAAAGGAGCAAAAAGAAAAACCAACCAAAAAAACTTTTTCATTATTTACATTCATTTAACTTTATTAATGCTACTGCACTTTTCCTACGCACCAGAACTCACTTCACTTAATTCTAACCTAAATACTATTCTCCAAGGAATGAAAGTTGAGAGAGCGGGTATTTGAGATTTGAGCATGAGGATATTTGCATAATATGGTTGGCCCAGAAATTAAAGCGTTACTCTGGGCTTGGCGTTCAGAATGACTCCGTTTCAGTGAAGAAACAGGAAACTTTAAAATGTTCTTTCAATTTCTTGCTCATTTAAGAAACTATCCATGGTAGATTAGCGCCGTATGCCTTTTCCACTGGAAGCTGGTCATAGCCCATTATCTCTCACATCTTTGTTACATATTATCTCACAGTTTTATATCTGTACTTTCATGCTTCTGGTACTGCCTAAGACAAACACTGGGACATAACAAATCATTTGAATAGATTGCCCCCATCACATGACTGGCAAACTGGATTCTTCATCTGTGAGCAATTTATTCACAGCCATGAACTGTTTTTCTTTCTTTTATGTGGCACTGGCTATGACCTCATACATGTCACAAGAAAGTTCAGCTACCCGTTCCCTCAGCCTCTGGTTTGGCATACTCTCCCTGCACTTTAACGATTGAACCCAATATTGATTAGTTTGCCACTTTTCTAATACCTGATGCTCTGAGAAGTAGAAAATCTCGCCTAACCTTTAGTTGATAAGGACACCCAGAGGGAATTTCCATTGCTTATGCTTCAGAAATCCTGCTCGTCGTAGCTCAGTGGTGCCAGGATTGGCAAAGATGCTCAAGGGCTCATGAAAACATCGGTGTGGAGAGCTTGCTCTGTGCCTACCACCTATCAGCCTATGCTCGTACTTTCCTGCCCTCAGCAAAACTCAGCCTGGACTCCAAGGGACAGAAAAGACTACATGAAAAGGGTGGAGACAGAGCTCCACCTGGATGCCACCGTTCACTTCACCCTGCACTGAGATGACTACATTAGCAGCCACCACTGTTACATCATGGCACTTCTACCACTGCCAAATATGCCTCTGCTCCAGCAAGGTGGGAAAGGTGATGGAGGTTGGTCCAGACCTCCTGAGCAACCCTGAAACTCCAAGGTGCTCCCTGATTTCATGGGCCAGCAGCGATGTTGCATCCACTCAGGGCAGACTCGCTCCCGTTCAGATGTCTTCCCCAAATGTTTAGATTACAGTCCTGCCTAAAAGACTTCAGCTGTTTTCGGAAAAGAAAAAAAACCCTAGCCCATGTATACACATGGGGTGCAGGAAGAAAAATCACACAAGGAAAGTGATCTGGATGATGATAAGCACATGGCTCACTAGAAGGAGGGGAGGGTAAAAACTTCAGGCATCTAAATCCTACTGATTTTCCATGACAGCTGGGGTGCCTGACACTCAAACTCCTTAAAAAGCCTATCTGACAGTAAATGCCGTTGTCCCCATCCCACCAAGCACTTCACCATAAAAACCAAGGCTCTCCCTGTGCCCCATGGCCATGCTCAACTCTCCTGCACCAAGGAACAAAGCAGCTCAGCCAAATTGTTGAAGTCACAGCAAGCAAGGACCCTGCTCTGTGCCGTTCCCCAAAGGGCTGCCTTCCTCAGCCCTGCTTGCCAGAAGCGCCTGCCCACGAGCCAGCACAGGCTGAGCCTTAAGCATTCAGCAAGCACAGCTTTACAGATGTTTCCTCTCCCCCAGGGACAGTCCAGTTTAATTTCTCTCTCACAGACTCAAAGGCCTCGGTTATACTTATCTCAGTCATTCTGGCTACACTTGGTTTTAGCCATATAGGGTCAAACCTGCAGCTGATAAATTGGCCTCTGGAAGCCTGGCATGGAGACAAGTCCGTTTGCTGGGTCTATTGTGCCTCCTTTGATTTCCAGCAGCCACACCCGATGTCGTCGTTAAACATGGGCTTTCAGTTTGAAAAGCTCTGGAAAATATAATACGCCTATGTATGCCCCAAAGTTCTAACAGTGTGGGTAAAATGGATTACTGAAATATTATTCTGCCTGAAATAGCAACTTTCTAGCAAAAATATACTTTCAAACCTCAAAATAAACAAGAAGTTGAATTATGACTGACCAGGAGACGAGAAGACCATTAAGACATATTTGTGAAATTAAAGATAGACAAAGCTATATTAAAAATCAATGTATGTGAACCAAGGATCTGGTCTTCATTTTCCAAGGGTGTGGGGCTATTCCCCTTAAAATTTACACCCACATGGATTAGAGGGACTTCCAGCCAAACTGTGGGATATTGACTGATAGAAAAATCTTTGTAAGGTTAGAATTAGTCCCAGGGACTGTGCTGCTAAGCATCGTTTTCCCAGTCAACTGCAAATCGTTTGCACAGATAGCACCGCGGGTTTGAAATTCAAGATGGCTTCTTTAAAGTCCAATAATTTATCCCCACTAGAAATGGGATGAAACAAAAATTGAGGCCCCTGATAAGGGCACGGATGAGATTAGGTAATGTGGAAGCTTAGATATTAGCCTCCATAAAATTCTTCACTGCTACTTTACTATAAAAACATGAGCAAGCTTCAAAGGAAACCCAGGAGGAAAGGTTAATTGCTACTAAAAGACCAGGGTGGACACCTGTGTTTGCACTTTTGACACAACCTTGCATGCCAGCAGGAAAGAGTCCACGTGGCCATGTGCTGGGGATGTGCCTGATGAGGACGGGAGAATGACATGCCAAAGCTACACCATAACTCCGGCGCTTGAGGTCATGTTGAGATTGAGAGGGCTTCTGTGCATGGCTGGGAGGAGGAGAGGACTTCCTTCCGTCTGGATGTTTCTTAGCACTTCAGCACGCTCTTCCTCTCCAAGAGCAATTAGGTAGGAAGCAGGAATGACTGAGGGAGGCAGAGGCTGCTGAATGCAACCCAAACTGCTTTCCACTGCCTGCAATTGCTAGCAAGGCAGAGGTGTCCTGCTTCCACAATCACACTAGGCCACACGCTCAGTGAAACCATGTCTTTCCGCGGCTGAAAGGCCACACAACGACATCCCACATCAAAGAGATGTGCTAACCTGTTACACATATCAGCATTTCAGGGTGGTCTTCAACTCAAAGGTCACATAAAGCCCACCAAGGATCAAGTCCACATCCAGAACTCCAGACCCAAAGCCACCCCTAGCAAATAGAATTGTATCCATACAGACTGTCCATTCTCCCTTTCTTCAGGCAGTTTGTGCCTGAGGATATTCATTCCCAAAGAGACTATTGACTGATAAACCCTTTAGCACATAAATCCAGTTCTCTGTGTTTGGGGTCACACACGTGGCCACCAGTGCCTTAATCATAAGCTAGATGGCTGATTAGTCTGGATGAAAGAGGGAGGCTGGAAGCAAGAGCATCTAGAGCACCTACTTCAGAAGTGTTTCTAATGCTATCATCTTTCCGAGGAGGATAAAAGCTGAGATAAATGTGGAAGTGGCTCTTTGCAATGTGAAGAGACACACAGGTTCATGCCTGCAACTTCTCAAAGGTGACAAAAATCACCTCTAGCCCTGAAGACTAGACATTGGAAGGGCCTGGCTCAATTTAGTGGGAGAAGTCCATCACACGTCAAGAGCTTTGAGCTCCTCCAGCTCTGTTGACCATGCCTGCTATGAGCCTTTGACAAGGACGCCTTAATGAAGACTTTGGGTGAGCATAGCAGGATCTGGTGAATCAGTCCCTTCTGCTGCGTGAAGAGAAGGTGGGCCTGAATGTACCACAAAGCCCTGCATCAGATCCTTGAAACAGACCCTAGAGCATTTGTCTGACCCAACATTTCTATTCAGCATTGAGGAAATCTGTGTGGAGTATTTGCAGGGATATCTGAAAAGGAGGCAGGCATTTCCTGCTGCATACAAATGGGACACCTTTATCTGAATTTCTATTTGAATAAGTATTAAAGGAAAAACTGTTACAGGCAGGGATTGATTGATTACAAAATATATCCACATCAGGCTAGAACACAGGAGGTCAGGAAAGCACAAAATTAAGAGAAGAAAACCCATTATCTTCAAAAGGAGCGTGTAGCCAGTGGTGAACTAAAAAGAAAGCCACCTGACAGTCCCCCACCAGGTAGACATGGCTCAGCAAGGGCCACTTCTACATCCTCTAGAGGAGAAGCAAAGAAGGATCCTTAGGTTGAGAAACATGCAGAGATTGGGTTACTATCTCCAGGCACAGAAGGGACTCCAGCCAAGACCTACATTACTCTACTTGAACATTTTATCAGTTAACGTACCTGAAACTGGTTTGTGCCGCTCCCTATTCACAGAACTGTTTGGTGGAGCTGGACCTAATGATGATTATTTATTATTATTTGTATTGTAACACAGTCTGGGGCCCCTAGGCAGGACCCCATTGTGAAAAGCATCAAACAAACCTAATCAAATGAGATTAGATTCTAAACTGAATAGAGCTAGTAATTCCCAGCTAGGTAAAAGTCATAAAACTAACAGGGGAGAGAAAAACTGTTTTACAGATAGAATGTTTGGTTGTACAGCAAAAGGGATTACAAGCGACATTAGAGACAAACAGAGCACTTGAAACAGTTTTGAATCATTACTTCAATTACCAAGGAAAAATGTTTCACAAACATTAGCCTTCAAACATATGCGTGTTTGGCATACTTGTATTACCTGACCCTAACGCAAGCATGAAAAAAACAAAGGTGTCCTGATCTCACACAAAAGATCCAACCCTGAAAACCATTCTCATGAACCATGCAACTAGAGCAAGAGAGACCAAAGCACCTGTGAGGTGGCCAAATTCTGATTTCTCTTACATAACTGTTAAATCCAAAGTAATTACTTCACACTTCCACCAAGAAATAAATGATATCTGTGTCTCTCCCAGAGTTAGCCAAAGTCGCTGGAATTTCTTCAGATTGACACTAATGTAACAAAATGAGTAAGAAATCTGATGCCAGATCTCAGCTTTCCCTTCGTGCTTATGCCGCTGCAGATTGCAGAGGGCATTTGCTCAGCAAAGCCTCCCCGCGCTGAGCAAACCCTTCTGCAGCGCTGGCAGAAGAGGGAGTTGTAGGAAAAGCTGCGCCAACAAAGGCGGGAGAAATAGGCAGCCAAAGGCAGCCCAAGCACAGCACACTTTGGAACTGAAGTACAGAAATCCTCAGCTTCTGATGGTGCCGCATGGTGGGCTGCAGTGTCCATGTGAGATGGAAAGGGAGCTCAGTTTGGATCACCACAGGAGCACCTGGTGCAAAGGGCTTGGGACTGCTGGTAGATTCTGTCTGTGCCTCATGCACATTAATAACAACAGTGCAGGTAATTCACAAGACAAATTAACAACCTTCCTTGCATGGTAAGCAGCTTTTGCTTCTTAAATTATTGTCTGCAGAACATAACCCCAAACCAGAGGCTCACACTGGGAACAGAAGTGACTCCTGATGAGCACCAAGCACTTGGGAGAAACGTGTCCACAGGCAAACAAGGAGCAAAGTTACACTCCAGAGCATCATGCCTTCAAGAGGGTAATTTCAGTGCTGCCAAGCGTTGGTGCTTCACCAGCAAAGTCATAATATAGTAACAGTGTAGGGACCTGCCCATCGTCTCTGGCAATTCTCACTATCAGCCCCTACAATAACTAGTAGCATTTGGTGCTCTGTCTAGTGTCAGTCATGTCTAATTGAGTAACACAGTCAAAAGCATCTGATGTGGACCAGACGTTGGCTTTTAATTAGGGTCCAGCACTAAGAGACTGTGGGTCATATTCTACTTCCATTTGCACAGAAGCTGCTCTCCTTGACGTCGGGGGAAGTTGCACCTGCATAACTGAAAAGCAAAACTTGGCTGCTTGTGTTCCTGTGCACTTTCCATATAAATTACTATATTACACGCAGCAACAAAGAATTATAAATGTTGGCTGGCACGCACTGAATTTATTTACAAGTTGAGTCTAATTTTATTTATAGTTCCAGTACAATCATCTCTGGTAGAAATATTTATGTTATCTCTACTTCTGGTCTGTTAGAGTCTACTGCAATCATAAACACCACTGAAAAATTATTTGCAGTTAGCAGGGTTTAAACTACCCATTATATCACTAGCCAGTGCCAATAAACTTTGGTGCTGGTTGATAAAGTTTCCTCGATGGAATAAATATATATTTGACTTTCAAAATCTTCTCTGGGTTACACAGAGTAGGGGGTAAGAAGAGGGAAATGCCAGCTGTAGGGTTTGATATACTCAGGGCTGGATCTGCAGCTAGCAAGGAGCTTGTAGAGATCCACGCCAGCTGGGAGGCAGCCCAAAGCATGCTGATAATCTAATAACTTAAATTTTTATCTAAGTAAAATATTTCAACCAAGTGGAGCTGCAGCAGCTAACACATACACACCGATGCCCTTCATGACTATCTATATGGAGTAGACCCAAGGAAAAAAAAAATCTGCCTTGAAATTTTGAGCCCTGAGTACTGGTCACTGCTAAGAGAGGAAAATGGATTAGAGGAACCAGCTTTTGTTCATTGTTCAATTGCCATAATGGTAAACATGACGTATATTCTCACACTGACATGGCACAAGAAGCCAACGTGCTTAGAGAAAACTAAGGACGGGAAGGTTAAGTGTGAATTAGTGAGATCAGCCACTTAGAGATAGAAAATACTAACCGAGCACAAAATTTGACTGTATCAGCTGGGGTAAGACAGAAAAGGTAATGCATGTTAACAGTCCCTGACATGCTGGGAAAAAAAAAACCAACACAAAACCACAAAAAACCCAAACCCACAACACTGTTAAATCAAAACAATCACTTAAATCTACAGTATTATAATCAACACAAATGAAACTTCATCTCGATGTAATAAACCGGTGTAACTGAACTTCTTGTTACTTATTAGTAGACCTTTACTGTTTTAAACTGAGATGTGTCACAAAGTAGCACTGGAAATCACATGCCTCTTTCTAACAGAAAGCAATAATAAAAGATGACTATGCCACCAAATTATAATGAAGACAGATAACGGAGTAAATTAGAAAACAAAGGTTACAGATAGAGACTGAGCCTTGTAGAGGTAATGACTTTTAATTGGATTGAGTTTATCATATTTTCAGAGGTACAGCACAACCAGAAGAAAGGATTAGAATTATTTCCACATTTCATTATTTGGCATAATGAGAAAACAGAGGGAGGTCCACATCCCTGATGTGTTTGGTAAGCCACAGGAGATGTTGAACATGTCAGTATCTGGTAGAGTACGGTCCTGAGACACAAATGCATTTGCTCCCTTCTAATGCAGCCAAGTATAATCACTTGGAGGAAAAAGAAAAAAAAAAGAAAAAGAAGGAAAAAAAGCCAGGTCATGAAGTTTTGTTTCAGAAGCATATTATGAATAAAAGGGAGTTTAACCCCTTCCTGCCAGCAGCCTCTTCAGCACTAGCCTACTAAAACTCATACATCTGCCTTGAAAGTTAAGCAATTCTCCCACTAAGCACTAATAGCTTAAAAAAAATGAATTGATGGAGGCTTGGCCACCCCATCCCCTTTCTCATGCCTGTATAGTCACATCATGATGGCAAAAAGTCCCTGGGGGAACCATCAGGGAGAGGTGACCTGCCCTTCCTGAAACCCAAAGGAATACCCTGCCTGCGCTCCACTTGGGAAGAGTACAGGACATGGGGATCAGTGAGGAGAAGGCAGCTGGGGATGAAAGAGCAAAGGCTGCAGGATTATTGGAGAAGGCCAAGTAGACACGAGAGGGTACTAACGATGTGTCTGTTCACATGCTACTATATCAAGTATTCCAGGGAGGGTTGGAGTTACAGGAAGTTGCCTCTGGATAACCAAGTTGCCATACAGCAGAGACAGAAGGTTTTGTACCAGCAGCCAGACACCTTTTTAATTATGCAATTACAGTGAGAGAGTCTTAATTATATGAGTGACACCGTGATGCACTGTAGTTAAGTCCTTGAAACACTAACAGAAGTACTTGTAACAAATACACTAATCAGGAAAAGTATCAAATAATTAATCCTACAATACTGTCCACTTCAAAAGCTCAAGGTCTGGCAAGACTGGTTTCCAGCATTTGTTTCCGAGGAGATACAAGGCCACAATTTTTCCTGCAAGTGACTTCTCAGCAGCATGTGCTGTGGTTACATCTCCACAAGGTCACCCAGTAACAAGCAGGACGTACTTAGCTGATTGGAAAATCATGAATCTTAATAGCAACTATACTTCATGTTACACATGTGGGTGTATTCTGTGTCATTCTGTAGGGCATCAGCATATGTTCATATCCAACCTGTTTGGATGCGTAAAGTCATATTTTTTACCAAAGAAAACCCTTTGGGACAGTTTTATTTCATCACATGGAGGAACACTTATTCCTGCGTGACAGCATTGCTTTGGGTGGGGTAACTCCAAGACAGAGATGACCATTTTCTCCGATTTGTCTCCATAAAGCCTAGGTCCTTGGCTGGCACATACAGCTTTGACAGGTTCTTCTCATCAGTATCTCACTCAACACAACACACATTTTCAGAGCGCAAGAATCTTTTTTTGCTTCACTTTTTTTTTTCCAGCAAAAAGCTTTCCAAACATATTTATCTACATTATCTCCACTGATCCCACTTTCCCCTTGCTCCCGACACTGCCTGTTCGTCCAAATACTTCCATAGTCTGCTCTGATAAACAAAAATTCTACCTGTCCCAGACGTACATTTTAAATAAGCACCTATTAATTTTTAATATCAACAAAATATTTATGAAAAATAAACTAGGTTTCCTGGCACATTGCAGAAGGCAGGTCTGTCCCAGCAAACTTGGGATTTATGGGGTATCTTAAAGTCAGTTGGACTTTTGCCAGTGACTTTAATGAAATTATAATTGTCAGCCGTGATGCAGATAAGGTGTGCGCATAAACCTGATAGCATTTGCTGCAGGCATCAAGCAAAACCTGGAAAAAGCTTCTTGCTGCCCTACAGCAAACCCCAGAGTCCGTGGCAGTATGACTTTAAACGAGGACAGAGGCAAAAGAAAACTGTATCCATTACATACACTTACAATTCTCCATTTCCTTTCTAAGATAGTTTATTTTTCTAGAAAGCGTGGCATACACATGAGCATGATGAGCTACAAGGATTTGTAGTAGTTATTTTCCTTGGCCTTTGTATAAGAGGATGAGGGGAAACGCTGGAGTTTTTGGAAGCAAACCACTCATACAGGGATAAAATGAGGGCCTGGCAGTTCCATCACCACGGTTGTTCATGCATCCCTTCAGCCCGGCTGAAGGATCCTGCACTGCCCCACTGCCAGCGACCGCAGCTCCCTCCTCCTGCCCTGTCTGTAGCCTCTGCTACTGGAAGGCATTTGAAAAACAGAAGTTAGCTTTTCTCCTGAAAACTCTGCTTTCTCTTCCTACTCTCCCATTTCTTTATCTTCCTACTTTCCTCAGAACTGCTTCATTTTCTTCTCCATGTTGTTACAAAAATCATGCAAAAGGAAAGCATTAAAAAAACATCCAAATATTACAGCTTTGAGAGTTTTGCTGAGCAACCAGGATGCTTGTTTTAAAAGGAAAAGTATTTGCAGAAATGAAGTAAATCCAGGATGTTGTTACTTCTTTCCTATAAAATTGTTCCTCGTGCAATTTAGAAACCTCTCCAGGAGTGTGTGTCTGGCTGTATTTTAACCTGGCACATCTCTGAAGGGTAAGCTCCCTGTGGGTTGACTGCTTTGAGGTTTACAACACCATCTAAGAGTTTTTCCATCTTGCTTCTCACCCTTGCTGGTTGTCTCCAAGCCAACATCAGGAAGTGCCTGCTCCCTCTTTAACAAGTATTTGCAACCTCAGCCAAAAATTACCCTTTGCTACATCCTTCACCTGGACACAGAGTAACACCTCACTCTGTTCGCCCCTTTTCCTCTTTCTTTGGAGGAAAATGAGCAAAACTGGTTACACTCATCAGCATCGGTATTCTTGCAGGGAAAAGCTTTCCCATGTGGTTCTCAGGGACCAGGAGCCCCCTTGCCAATGGTGCCCTTGTCTCCTGTGTTTGGAGACCTCCACTCAAGCCAAAGCTTCCTGGGCATAGACATTAGATGCAGAAACCTTTATGGAGTTTTTGACCAGCAAAGAACACAGTTTTTCAAGACAAACTAGTTAAAAAAAAAAAAAGATCAAGAAGATATTTCAGCACACACAGGACTAAAAGGAAAGACCTCCTGGGCTCTCATCTCCATGGTCTATCAAACCACAGAGCCTTTGCTTCTTCTGGGAACAAGTAGCTCTGGCACTGCACACTCAGTTGCTTTTGCAAAAATATCCAGTAACAAATTCTCCCATTCCCCCTTGGGTTTCCTGTTTCTTCTGTGGGATCATATTATCTCATTTGCTTCAGATGAGCCCCATGGCAAATACCTCATCTCTCCCCAGGGCTTTGAAGATGCAAAGCAGGACAGTATGGAAATGCTAAGTGTTCTTCTAGCACCAGTAGTCTGCTGTAAGGTGGGAGGAGTGACAGTCTTTATTCTGATCACATCCCCCCTCCAAAATCAACAGTGACACCAGTGTGAAACCAGAACGAGACCCCTGCTGTGAAACAGTTAACATCAGTTAGATCCATTTTGACTTTAAAAAAAAAAGAAGAAAAAAAAAGGAGTAGGACTACAGTTTATTTTACATGGCTTCCTGGTCAAAGCCTCAAACCTTTTGTAGATATTTATTGATATGTATTAACTGTAAAGAAAGTTAACTGCTAATGTAATTTATTCCACTCTTTGTTCCATACACCTTGTATCGCTTTCTATGAAGCTGTTGATGTTGGAGAAGCAGAGGGGTCCTGGTGAGCTGCTAGCAGAGAGCAATAAATCAGAACTCTGAAAGCTTCTGGTTCATCCCAATAACTTGGAAGCAAATTTGAAAAATAATTTTTTCCTCTTTTTCGCCTTCAAACTGGCAATCTTCACGAGCTCTATTGTTTTCATGTGCAGGCTGATATATGACAGCTTAAATAAATACATAGCACTTAACAGAGCAAATTCAGCCTTAGTGTAATTGGATGCCATGCCATTAGAGACCTTGGCCCAGGCAGCGCTCTCCATCCCAAAGGATCACAGAGGACCCTATGAGCCCAAGCTAACATGCGGTTGTTATACACTTCAATTCTACTTATTATGTCACTACAGACTAATCTTCTGTTATAAAGAGTGCTTAAGTATATATCTATTTATGTTTACAGAGAGGGATTTAAGTACTGTTTATAATGACAAGCGTGTGTGTATACAACATGTATATGTAATATAACATTTTATATATATACACAGAGAGACACATCCTAAATCACAAAGTGATGGAGTCCTTGAGCAAAAATGGCTTGAGAAGTATATTTTTTTATGTGAGGCAAATAACGTGACTTTTCCTAACATTGTTCTGAGAATTACTTGAATTTTTTTTCCAAAATAAAGCCAAAATTGCTCAGAAACATTCAAGCTAGACTCTCATGCTTCACAAAGCCATAAGTGGCCACAAAAGAGATCTTCTGCCAGCTACCCTTCACCGTAGCATCAGAGTCTGTATGGGAAGTGCAGAGAACATCAAGAGCATCACAGGCTGTACTTGCTCAAGCAGCAGCAATGCAGTTGCTTCTCACAGAAGAGATTTTTTGAGTGAAGAAGAAGCAACAAATTATGTTTTAAACTTTCCCTGGTAAGCTCATTAACAGCAACTCTTCCTAAAGCGTTTTTCAAAGCAGGATCAAACTTGTATTTAGCTGACCTTCTCCACACTCCCATGAACCTTAATTCAGCAAGTTAGGTAAAGCCATGCATAACTCCAGGCATGTCAGAGGAAAAAAATGCACGTATTATTGCAAAGATGTGTTGTTGAAAGAGCTCTCAGAGCATGACCATGCCTCTATCTCACCCTGCGGCTGCATCTCTCTGCAGCGGGCAGACTGCAGCCATGTGGGTGAACATGACCAACCCACAGTTGCAAACCAAACCGGTGGCAAGTGTAGAAAATAAGCATGTTGTCGGGACTTGGCGTTCCTCAGTGCTTCCCCACAAAGCCGCAGTCCGCCTGCTCTGCAGAGCGTTAGTTGGCAGTTCATGTATGGACCACAGCCCACATGGGACAAGCTGGAGGTCAGCAAAGTGAGCCTTTGAGGAGCTCTAAATCAAAGACTGAAACCTGGTGAGCCTTGTGCGAGAGCCCACATTGGATATGGGGAAAAGCTGCATTTAGTGAGAGCTGTGGACAGGGGTATAGAAAGGTCAGCTGGAGGAAGGGGCTTTAAGGGCTGAGCCTGGATATGGGATTCCTCTTGCAGGTACCAAGTGCAGAGCTGGCTGTGCCCCTCCTCACACCATGCCATCCTGCTTTCCCTGCTGAAGCCATCACCACTCCTCTCCAAGACTAGGAAGAACACCAGAATCTCACATGTACCAGCCTTGAAGGAGCACAACTGACAACCCAAAGCTTCAGCAATACTTCCCAAAATCCAAAAAACCTGAATGAAGTGCTGCAGACTGAAAGGAGTTTTGGTTTATTAGAAAGTGCCTGCAAGAAAGCATGTCTCCAGGGGTGAGACCACCAGAGATGCTGCCCAGTTCCCAGACTGGACTGGCAGACTCCCACCATGCAGAAGAGACTGTCTCCATTCCCTGCTGCTCACCAGGGACTTCATCTTGGGGTTAACCTTCTGTTCTCTCACCAGAGGCCAAACCCACAGCACTTAGGCACCCACGGGGAATTTTGCAGGAGAAAGTGCTCCACATCAGTTTTGTCCAGGTATTTTAGCTGAACAGGACAGACCAAATAAATACCATTTGTTGTTTAAAGTGCAAATCCCAGCAACTTCTTTGAACAGGAGCGTTTGGTAGTTGACACATCTACGGATGTTTTAAATCATAAGGGCATCCACTCCATTTTGGTTTTAATGTGTTTGTGTGTGAAGCTCTTTGTCATTGCAGCCCACCTGTCTCAGAGCACAGAAATCGAAAACAGGAGTAACTCTCAAATTTCACCTCAATTTAATCCATCACAGAAAGTGGACTGGGTTTGCACTGTATGAAAAAAAACCCACCAGGACATTTAAACAAAGTGACACAGATCATCAGCAGATCAACTGAAAATGACAGCTCAATCAAACAAATGTATGTTGAGAATTTCCACAGGGCAGCTCTAGCTGCAGCCAAACCAAATTTATTTAGTATACATAAGTTAGCTGCTTAGAAACATTCAGTATGCTGCTAGCCAGATGATGACTTTCCCAGATAAACATCTATTTAACTAAATATGCCCCCATCCATGAAAACACTAGCAGAGTTTTGATGCAGTCTCCTAATCTCTTAAAAGCATGACTTTGCTCCTGTGGCAGACTGGTACCAACCCAGCCATGTGGCACTTAAGTACAAATAACTAAACAGTCCTTAAAAAAAAAACCAAACAAAGTTATAACCAGCAAAAGGTAGGCAAGTCTCTATAATCCTGATGGAGTGCTTCTGGCTGCCAATAAATTCATAGAGTGGCATTACGGTGAAATACAAATTACAAACTTGGGAAGCACTGGAGAAAACTGTGCATCCTGTGCCATATATCAAATATACAGAGAGAAGAAGATTTGTCTGATTCTTTTTTTCAAGCAAGGTATTCCTCCTGAAATCAATGACAAATCTCCTGTTGATTCCAGTGGTGCCACATAAAGCTTTTGCTGAGGAAATATATTGATAACAGTTCCCCTCTGTGATTCTTCCCTGCACTAGAGCTTCTCTCTGTGGTGTTATTTACTAACAGTAGAAGTGGCAAAAATAGTTCTGAGGAATAGAAAGTCATATGGCAAATTTAGAGTAGAGGTCATTAAAATATACATGAAGTTGCAGTCAGAATCAGATGTCCAAGTAAAAGGTTTTGGTTCAGACAGTGTTCCCTGCTCTCTGCAAAACCAAGAGGAATCCATTGGACTTGAGCCACACTAGAAGGACATGGTCCACATCCACCAAAATAAGTGGCCAAAAGCCCAGCTGATGTGAAAAAGTCAGATTTAGGGTGACTGTTTTAGGGGCCAGCGGCCATTTAGGGACACTTGCCATTCACCCAGCATAGGTACACACATCTCTGCATGTACATATATGTATTTAGGGGGTGACTGTGCAACTATACAACTCTAAGCTGAATAGGGGACTGAGAATGACTGGCTAATATAATGACTTGCGATATAAATTGCTATTTTGGTGAAAGCCAATTTTTAAATTTATTTTTTACTTCTGATTTGTTAAAATAAATAGATTCAAACAAATAAAAGCTACCAGGCAATACATATCCGCTCTTCAACGTTCTGTCAAACAAAAGAGAGCCAATAAAACATGTTTTCTGATGGACATCTGCTTACTATTTAATATCCACAAAGAGAATATTTACAAAAAACTCCCAAGTGCAACGAATTAGGAGGCCTTGTGATGCTGGTGCATCACAAGGAGTGGTGTTTACACCGCAATCAGAGCAATGTGCGATGGCGATGGAGAGAATAGATGCTTACAGATTTGTCATAACTTATTTCCTGGGGCAAAAAATGCACCAAAAGGTGGGTTGTAAGTGACCTGACAGCCCTAAGTAACTAGTACACAAGCTGGATGCTGCCTGAGAAACTCAAAACCAGCTACCCTGTGCCAGCAGTAAGAAGTGAATGTGTTTTCCTAGCTTCTCGCTGCAGAGTAAGAGTCCAAGGTGCAGCAGCACCAGTGTCCTGTTGTCATCACCAGTGACAGAGACGCACAGACCCTGTGAGATGGATAAAATGAAGATGGGCCCTAAAGTGCAACAGCCTGATGAGGGAGAAGGAGAAATATCCCCTTAAGTGCTGATTTAGCAGCCTGGTGAGAGGGTTTTGCTGTACACAAAAGCACACGCCGTTGAATACCATGGGATTTCCTTTAAAAGTCTCCATTTTGGAGGAGTTTAACTCATGAGTTCCCAGCACATAATCACACTTTTGCCAGAGTTTGCAAATTGACATATTGCTGGGAAAAAAGAACAACTTGGAAAGTAGAGATGAAGAACAGCAAAATTCAAAGTATTAACCCCATAAAGGGTTCCTGCTAGATATTGTGTTTTCAAATGCTGTGTTTCTCCCAGTGCAAAAGAGCCACCTGATGATACGGAGCACACATCACAGCACTCAAAGCTCTTATTATTTTCAGTGACGCAGGATTATTTTTTCCTCTTTCCCCCTTCCACTTCCCCTGAAAATAACACACAGAAAAACAGGCTAAAGATGCGTATGCAATGGGGAAATTTAAACAAGATGTAGTCTTGTAAATTAGCACTCAGAAAAGAAACAACCATAAAAATAAATAGGAAGAGGATCTTAGGCAAATTAACGTGGGCTACCTAGAACAACAACAACGTTCTCTCTAATCCCAACCTACAAGCTACTCAAAATGCGACTCCCGATTAGTTGAGTTGCAGTGTGAACTCTGCTGACAAACGTACCAAGCAGGACAATGTGGATTATCTCTGGTGGCAGATTTCAGTTTTTACAAGGAAAACTAAGATCAAACCATAAAATCTTTATGCTCATTTTCACTTAAATCTAATTTTAGGAATGTGAGTAAAGCAATTTTATTCTTAGTGAGTTAAACACACCAGTGCAAAGAGCTGAACAGGGCACATAACCAGCAAAGGTATCCTTGTCTGACTGTTCATTGAAGAAAATACACCCAGCACATTCTTTTTTATATATATTATATGTAGGAAAATATTTTATGTCATATTCTACCCATGGCCTGGCTCCCTAAGGTGCTGAGCCCCTATGCTGCCCATGGTAGGAGTCCAGAAAACCACACAGCTGGGCAACCAAACCAGCAAACCTTTTTTCTAGTATCATCAGGAGCAGTCAGTAGTGTTGCTTGTAGCATTTCCAGCCTTGATTCAGGGCTAATTTAACTCATTTAAAAGTAGAACTGAATCAGCTCATAATGGGTATTGATAAGCTTGATATGAGTAAAAAAATGATCGCAGAAGGTAATGCTGATAGAAGCGAGAAGCTCTGCTTCATAACCACGACCAACACACAGAGACCCGCAGGAATCAAAGCACAGGATGCACTACGGTTTCCACCGCATTCCTCAGACTCAGAGACCTGCCAATATTTTGCACGTAAGCACACGGACCTTCAAAAGAGCCGATTTTGTCCCAAGAAAGTACAAAACAATCGCTACAAAGGAAAGTAATGAAAAATCCTCCTCCTGAACAAACATTCCATAAAAATAAAGTGTAAATCATAAAACCCAAATGAAAACAACTACTCCTCCCCCAGAATTGCCCAAATAATGGGATGAGGAAGTTTTCACTGATTAGATTAAATACTGTGAAGCACTTTCAAACTCCAGTAGCAAACTACTTTAAAAGAAGTGACAGAGAGCAACGCACAACATACCAAGTAACTCAGGGGTGTGTGGAGACAAAGTGAGGCCTGATCCAGAGTCCTTGGGAATGGAAAAGGCTTCTCAAAATCAAGCCACCTTGACTAACTCCGCTCTCGGGGTTTACTGTTCAGGTCAGTAGAAGAAAAATGAAGCTAACAAATGTTTTTGAAAATGCCAGTTCTTGAAAGCAAATTACTACACTGAGGACTGAGCACCATCAAGCACAAAACTCTGGCATCGCAGCTTGAGACAAAAATGACAGACCCTCACACAAAGTACCTCTCTAGCATCATTTCCCCTAGCTGAGCTGAGATATACCAAAATAGGTCGTACATCACAGGAGTAAAACGCATTGCTCAGGAATGAAATTTCCTGAGACAAAAGGTTTCCACATTTATTCTACCCCACCAGCTCTCGATGGCAAGTGTCTCGATCTTATAATGGGTCAGCTTCCTACCCCTGGTCTGCCACGTTCAACCTGGGATCTGGAAAGTCTGGCAGCAACAGAAAGGAGAGGAAAGATGTTAAAACGGGTTTCCTTACTACCTTTTATCTTGAGATATTTTTATCCTTTACAGTGTTCCCTTTTCAAGCACATGAAAACCAACAAAATAGGTGGATTCCTCTTATCCACAGCAAAAGGTGTTACAAACATCAGTGCAACACCAGGGAATCCATGCCTGCTACTATACATCCACCAAAAGCATTGATCTCATGGTGGCCTGGTCCTCCAGGATGCTGAAACACCAACATTGTCTTTGGGGGCACCTTTCTCACAGCTCTACCAGCATGTTAAGTAAATGATCACAGGAGCTCCATCGCTCCTACAGAGAAGGTGAGCCTCTCTTTTAGCCCTCTTATTGCTAGAAAGCTCATTTTCATGCTCGGAATATTCATGGGCACTTTATTGCCCATTTGTATTTGTTCCAGCATTGTTCTTTAGCTTAAATGCTTTGCTGGGTGTGTTTATCACCTTTGGTATCAGTCATGACCTCTATGAGCCTTCATTTTCCTCCTCTAAACAAGCCAAGCTTTTTAGTCTATTCTTGTACTCAATTATCAATCATCAGCTGTTCAATTAGAGATGGTGCAACTCTAACACCAAGCAGCCTCAGAACAGGAGATATCATCCTAGCCACCCTGACAGAGACAACACAAAGTTATGTCAAGAGCAAGCATACAATTAATCCATAAATCAGGAGAGAAAGCAGGGGCAAGAGGAGAACTGAAAGCAGCATCTCCCCTTTCAGTGGGTTAAATGTGAATTCCTCCCACATTGCCGCAGAAATCATGTCCAGGACAAGTTGCTCTCAGGAAGCAATTACAGGGAAGCAGCAGTGCAGAAGATGAATCTGTTTCTCAACTCTTCCACATGTCACTTCTAAGGAAGGAGTTGGTCATGTGGCTTACAACTTCAAGTCTAAATACTTCCAAAGAAAAACATCCCTAAATGTGAGTATTATCTACTGGCCACACAGGATCTCAAATTATGCAAAACACTTTGGAGCACTTTATGGACCAATGCAAAAACACATCAGTTAAATTCTGATCTCTTTGCTATTAAAGGCAAACTACTGATCGATGACATGGGGCAAGATGTCATTGGTGCTCTCTGTTGCACTATTATCAGGCTCTGTCATACAAATTTCACATGTGCCATGGAGGTGGGTGACAAGCAGTGTGGGGAGAAGCTGTAAAATGCAATTGGTTGAGCTTGACCTATTGTTTTCCACCATCTATTTAACCCAAATGGGAACATCTTTGGAAATGCATCATTGCTTAAGATATTTTCAGCTGAAAAGATTTTATTTCTTTAGTTCTGCATACAAGTGGACTCTGTCATATAAATATATATGTGTGCATGTATGTGTTTGTGTGTCTCCAGCCAGAAGGGAACCTTTCCCTACAAGGACCTTTCTTTGAAGACACTTGGTCTTACTGATATTTAAAAAAAAAAAGCTGTTTTTTATATGTCTCCCTTTCTTTGGAAGCTTTTTATGATTTAGTTTCATCTGAGTGTGAAATAAAAATAAATTCTGAAACATAACAGGCCTCTATAGAAAATAATTAACATCTTACAGGCAGCTGCAGTGATCATGCATTTATTCAAGTCAAGCTAAATATGCCCTAAAGGGTTAAAAATTCCTTTTAATTAATACACTTACCAGTATCACTTTAGTCATGGCAAGTGTGATGACAGATGTGAATCTGCAGCAGGTGCACATGACTATTTCTAACACTCACTAAAGAATAGGTAAAACCATTTTAATTTGTTGGCCTTTTCCCATATCTCTTTACTTCCCTTCCAGGAGGGAAGGGGTTTTTGTGTGCCTACACCCCTCGGTGGGCAAATCCAAGCCTCGCCTGCTAATAGATGTTGAGGTTAACACCAAGCAATTCAAAGCTTCTCATTAATTACTGCTAATTGTCATGGCAATCTCCTTTCTCCTGTTTTACATCATGAGCAAATGATTTTTCACTGCAGAATAGGCAAGAAGAGAGATGCTTGGGAAAACATAATTAGTTTCACTAATTAGTGTGATCTGATTTGAATATTTCTATTTTCTTCTGTAATTTTTTGAAAAAAGCAAAAACACAACCAAAAACAACCATAAACCCCCAAACCCCAGCAAAGTCAATTCCACATTCAGAAAATTCAGTCCCCAAGATAACCAGCACCACAACCCTGTTTCTCCATGAAAAAGCCACCTCTGATGGCTGAACATCCCCCATGCAATGCTGTCTAAAATCTAAAAGGAAAGATTCCCCCTCTCCCACAGAGAGCTGAGAGGACACGATCAAGTCAAACCTCCCACATCTCAAAGAAGTTACTTACCAGCACCAATAACCCCACCTTAGATATTTCAATGAAATTATGTCTGCTCACTTTGCCTTTCATCATCAACAAGGGCAATTTGCATTTGGCATCTCTCTGCTTCAGTCACACCATCATATTTTGCACACCCAGTGGTGGGTTTAGAATAAGGCCTCATTCAAACCAGCACATGGAAGTTTTTTTGGCGAGGGTGGAGGACTTGTGCAGAACCTGCTCTAGAGCCATGTCAAAGCTGGTTTTAGTTATTTGATTCTAAGCTGATGAAGAACTCCTTCAACTTTCAGAATTTGGAGGTTTGAATAGATCAACTGGATGGTTTTATCTTCTTGCACCATTCTAGGAGGATATCTCCACAGAATCCTCCTGGGATGAATGATGAGCTTTCTTCTTGATAAGAAAAGTGAATTAAACATTCCTCTGTATAGAGAGCATGCCGTGGTAGTGATTTTCGCAAAGTTTTGGATTTGGCTGAAAAATCCAAGTAGCAAAACACCTACTACAATTTCTTTGGCTATTAAGAATCAGTCAAGATGTTCAGAGCTGTTAATGAAGGATAAATAAAAACACATTCATTTATCCAACATACCAGATACTGCTGGGGCTGAAGTGCAATTATAGGAAGCCACGCACATTGTTTTACATCACCGAGGTGTCACAAGCCCATGGTGCTAGACTAGCAGGAGCTAGGTGAATAAGTACAGGCAATGATTTATTCAACGTGTTTCTGTTTCACATAATAGCCTGAGCAGATTACGATATTCTTTTATGTGTCCCCTATTCAAATACGCTTCTGGATACTTTTAAAGTCACAACTAACTGGAAATGTTTGAGATTTTAGGTGTTTTGTTTAGCAACAAGCAGTCAAAGCTTGCTTCTACCCCCGACCTGATGAGCCCCCAAACATTTCCAGCGCAAGTTCATGCAGATGTTAAATTAATGTTCGCCTTCTGCTGTTAACTTTTACCAGCAAAATAATAAACTCAGTTAATAACAGAAAAGAGTATTCATGGTGCTTTCTTGACAGTGCTCATTCACCTCTGCACTTGTTATGGTAAAACAGAGTATTCGATGCTGTTCACTTTTGGCAAAACTCCACCATTCAGATACTGCTGCAGCCACAGGCTGGAACAGATCCGGGGCAGTAAAAAACAACACAACAAAACCCCAGCATCTAATTGTAAAACACAAATGTTTTCCTGATGGAGCAGAGGCTTTCTAGGAGGTGGCAGCCCATCTCCAGGTAGGCTTTCACATTGCAGAGGAGATGGCATTTCCGTACAATAGCCGTGGCTGTGGAAACACCATCTCCTCCACAGCATGAAAGCCTTCGGTTGTTCTTCCAAGCGGGACACAATATGAAACGTGACTGGCAAGTTCTCTCCATAAACAAACCAAACCTCTTTCCCTCACAGAGCTGCCTTTCTTTTCCCAAAACCTACTAAAAGCTTGGAGGCTCCTTGAATCTGTTAGAAATCCTACTCAGAGAGAGGAACCAGACATTGTAAATGAACCATGGCTTAGAAGCCCCCTTGTACCTGCAAATACCCCACAGATTCCAGAGGCATTTTATGTCGTGCCTGTTTACCTGCCCTGCTAGTTCTCACCCTATGATTCATTTATTTTTAATGTTTTCAGCAGTTTTTACTGATACTTTTCAAGGTGTTAGGGTGTCCCCTCTGCAGCGCTTTCAGATTTGCTTGCAGAACTAATACACTTTGGTGACATACAGAGAATATTGTTCAGATGCTTTGATAAAAATGAGAAGAAAAAAGAAAAAGGCAAGCTTTCCTACACACTCACAAAGAGCTAGTAACTCAGAGCAACCATTGGCCTCTCAAAGAAGCAAAGCAAGCACAGTGGAAGGGCAAACCCAGAACCAGGCTGGCCTGAAGGGACCTTGGCCATCAGCTTCTGGACAGGGCAAACAGAGTCCCGCATGGCATGGTCTTCAAAGCCAGCAAGAATGGAGATTCAACACCTCACTGGGTCCCAGTGCTTACTTATCTGTAGGACTCCTCTCTTCCCTACACCCAGCTCAAGTTTTTCAAAATCTTATTCCAACCAGGGGTGCAAAATCATTATTTTGGGTGCAGATGGCAAGTAAAGGGGATAAACACTAATTATTATCCATAGTCTGGTTGATCCAGCCCTGGTCCACACCACCAAGGTGCTCACCAGGTCCTTGTAAAAAGAGTTGCTGCCCAGTTTGTCCTTTCTGCACTTGTATCTCCAGAAAAAACCCTATTCTGCCCTTGTAGCAGAGTTTGTTCTTGAGCTATTTTATTAGGTTTTCATGCTCCACAAAAACGAATCTTTTTGAGCAACTATAAAGATCTACCAATAAAGAGAAAAATCTCCAAACAAAGTTACTGGAACTTATCCTCATCTACATTCAGCTCTGACAATGTTGTAGCCACTCTGCAGGGTTCAGTCTGGCACTAAATTTCCAGAATATTTCCCAAACTCCTGGGCAACTATGGAGTAGCCTGGGAGCCATACACTGCCCAGCCCCATGAGCACGCTCCTTAGGGAGCTGGCATGAAGTGGACTTGCCTGTCTCCAGAAGAACTGCTGTCACACCTTCTGGTTCTCTTTTTGATACTTACAATTCGGGACTGAGTGCAAAAACCCCTTCTAAGAAAGCACTGAAAACACAACTCAATATTGAAACATCTGCACAGCCTTAATTGTCTGAGCTGCCCCCTCCCTCGAAAATAATCATTGTTTGCTGCATTTTCTGAACAAGAGGGAAAAGTTACCACTGCATTTCCTAATATATGCCTGCAACTCTATTTTCCCCATCTGCTATGCTTGCCTAAGACTGATCATTTGTTACCTGCTAGTTCCAATTGATTTCCTTTTGCCTCTGCTTTCCTTTACCATGAGTGCAGAGAACAAACAACACGATTTATACCAGCCATCTAGTACCAATCATTAGATAACAAGGCCCTTTACTGAAAGCATTTAGAGTAAAACAATACTTTAAGTTTACCTTTGCTTTCATTTCCTTCTTTATTACTTCAGGTCAAAATAAGGCCAAAGAAGTTCTACTTACATGGAAGATTAGACAGTCATCTAATATAAATCCTTCACATCCTATACAATGTATAGTGACCAGTTTCTAACATAATTCTTTAAATTTATTTTTCAGATTGGTTTAATGAAACTCTCAGCCCTCCTTTTCTTGCATCTGTTCGCTACCTATTGACCTGAATGTGCAGAAACAACTGCTCCATTTGCAGTAGGGTGGCTTTTATCCCAGAGAAGCCCGGGCATGGATGACCTTTCGACTTCAGCTCTTCGAGCCTGAAGGAGAAATGGAGAGAGGAAAGGACTGGAAAAGTTCCACTGGTTTCTCTCCTCCATCACAAACTGATTAGGAAGCAAGTGAAGTTACTGTGCACTGAGCCAGTTTAGTTTCTGCAATCCTTTTCTCTGCAATATGGAAACATTTCTTCACACAAAAGAAGAACTGGACTAGAAGAAACCAGATAAAAGAAACTAAGCTTAAATATATGAAAATCAGCAAGAAACTCAAAAACACAAACCTGCCAGGTGTGCTCTGAGGCTCTTTTGGGTGACCTGGTTCTTCACAGGGAAGTAATGCTGGACAAAGTGCTGTCCTAATGCAATGCTCTTCCCTTACTAAAGATGAAGGCATGCATATACACTTATGTATTAACATCCAGCCTTTGTCAAAATTAGAACTGTCCACCAGAACAATATCAAAATTTTTGTCAAGACAGATTATGCTCTAGTAAGCTTGCTAACTTTATTCTAGCAATTACCGTTCTACCTGCTTGTAATTCAGTGTCAAGGCAAGTGATTGACATTCAACCATGCAAAGTCACAGGAGAGGTTCCAGTATTTTAAAAGACAGTGGCTTTCCAGAGGGATTCTGCCCTGTCTCGCCCCAACCACTACCAGAAGCACGAGCTCTCCAACAAGGTGATACAGAAATAGCTACGCTATTTCATAGACATGCCTGAAACTGCAGAAGCAACAACACCCAGAAAATTGAAACCTTTCAGGTCAAGGCTGCCAAACAGACCGGTTCCTGCTGTGACACCGAACGGGCAGTCTCCGTTACCTAATTCTTCTGGAAGTTCAGGAAAAAGTCTCTTGGTGGAAACTCCTGACTCCTGAGCACTTTGGCAAATCTGGATCTTATTTAGATGCCTAACTAAGGGCTGAGCAGTAGAGGACTAGCGGGGTGATAATAAAAGAAAACATTGCAGCAATTTATCACTGGAGAGCAGTAAGAAATCCTTCCCCGTATTTTTTTTCTGTTAAACAAACTTTAATCAATATAGCCTGTTTTTCTGAACTTAGACATGAGCTGTGAAATACAGATTTCGATTTCCCCAAATACGTCATTGTTACATCTCCAGAAACATACTGGAGAGTCATCCTTAACTTTCCACAGTTATTCTGCTGGAACAAAACTGGCTCTGTCTCCAGTATGGCAATGCATTTTTTGAATGTTGCTTTATACATTTTACTAGGAATATGCATTGTATAGTATAGCTGTTCTCTTAATTTAATATTAATTTTATATATAAGACAACATAATTTATCATAGCATCTTGAGACAAGGGTCAAACATTTCTTCTGACAGAAAAATTGAAAATCCTTTCCATTGAATATTTATATGTTCTATAATGAATTTAAAAAAAAGTTTTCACATAAAAATCTATTAATTTCAAATCAAAGTGCTTTGGGGCTTATGCAAGTGCAAAACCTTTGTAAGGGACACATCCAAAGCCCAGTGAATCATTTGAAAATGCCCTTCAACCCCAAGGGGCTGAGCTTGGGCCTTGTGGCGTTTAGCTGTCAAAAGAAGGACCTGGGTGCGTAAACTCATGTGCTAATAATTGAAAGGTCAGCTCCATATACCTTTCATTTTGCAAGGGGCTGCACAGGCTGGAAATTTCGTCTCCAGTTACCCACAATTCAAGCTAAGGTCCAAGACTGGCTCAACTCATCACAACTGAAACTGATGCAATTCAAAGAAATGCCATCACGTCCAGATTGAAAACAAAGTTTAAAATGCAAATAAATTTGACTCTAAAGTTTTTGCCCAGGTCTCGGTGAACTAATACTAAAAGGTTATTGTTGAGCAATAGCAAAAAAACCCACAACCCTCTGATTGTAGCCAACTGTCCATCCTCCTTTCAGCAGGGGGTCTGCATGTAATTTTCTGCCTTCGATTAAGATTCGCCACTAAATTCATCTTCTTTTAAAATCATATTATTGCACCCTATGGTATCACATGAAATGCACAGCAAAGGTTTGGGAATTCTTTTGGAGGATGATGGGGAGTTGAAGCCCATGTTAGAGGCACAATGGAAATAAATGCATAATTCAGTCCTCGCTTTTTTATTTGTCCTTGGCATTAATGAAGAACAAATTAGCTACTCTCCTTGGGTGTCTACCAGAAATAATAGTAACAACTAGAGCTCTTCCCCCCCTCAGTAATATGTTCCTTTGTAGATAAGCACTGTGAAGAGGTAAAATTATGTCTTTTAAAAGTTTACTGTTTTCTTGTTCTAAGATGTAAATGATAGGGTTGGGACTGGGAAGTAATTCAGAAATATTTATTCCACTGAGACAATAGCTTTTTGTCATCAGAAGAAAGAAGTGGTGACTATCAAAATGAAACAAAAAGACAACAGCATTAACCACGGCGTGTGCTCCATTGGTAAACACAAAATGCACCTTTCCAAGGACTCCATACACTGAAGCCTGAGCCCAGAGTGAGGGATCGTGATGGGAACAACCACCCCATAAGGTGACCTGGCTGAGGGCCAAAGTATTTTTATCAATATTCATACATGTGCAATAAATACATGATACTCAAAACATTTCCTCCTCTTTCAGACAATTAATCTCCAGCCAGTTTCATCAACCTTTTATGATGTGCAATGGGGACTTGGAAAAAAAAAATTAAACATCTTTGCATCATTTTAGAGTGATGACATTCTGACCAAGACACTTCTTGGTTAGAAGTATTCATCCTGGAATTTACTTATTTAGAGAGTGCAAAGCATTGAAACCCATGGAATAACCATGGCAAAGCAAAATAACAGCTCTGAAGTGAAGACCAGGGCATGGGCATAACTGAAAGACAGATCTACCTGCAGTGCAATGCATTTGTATAATTAAATCAACCTGCCACTCTTTCATCTATTATGTAGATGCAGAAATACTAATAATAATTATCCTCACAAATCTAGAAAGACTGAATTAATGGTTCCAAGCAGCAAGAACTTGTTTGTGTTTGGATCTCTTTCACCAGAGCTTCTTTAACTAGCTCCTGGGTAGAATTCATTAATTTTTATTAACAGGGAAAACATTTGTCCCCGTGACAATATTTGCATTGCCTGAATGATTTTCACCTCTGCCACAAGGTGTACTATCGGCTCATACATCACGCGATTACTTGGAGAGCAGAAAGACCCTCAGTCATTAGTGAGTGAATTAAAGATGATCTAAAGAGCTATTAATCACAGTGACAAAAGCCTTAATGTTGCTGTGACCCTAGTGGAGCCTGGGGACTAAAAGGGAAGCCGAGGGAGAGAAAATGGAAACATATGTTTTCTCCAAAATAACCTACCTTAGGAGAACTGTCAAAGATAGAGTCACATCAAACTGAGAAATTCTGCCATACCAACAGTCCTAGATTTTACTAGGGAAGGATTCTGTAGTCTTTATTAACGATCGCTGTAAACAATTAAGCAATAAAAGATACGTGGTATATTCAGACCATCCTTTTCTTTGTCAGGAGATATTTAAAAGCAATATATATAGAGCAAACTGATACTCGTAACATACTCTGGTATAAACAGAGATCACTTAGTGCACAACATAGTCCAGGTTAAAGATTTAGCATCTGCATCCCATGCAGAGAATACTAGGAAGTGAACCCTACTTCTGTGTTTTCAATTTGAGACTCTGCTGTTAAATAAATTCAAGAAAAAGTATAATAGAATCATATAACAGAATCATAGAATGGTTTGGGTGGAAGGGACCTTAAAAATCATCTAATTCCAACCCCCTGCCATGGGCAGGGACACCTCCCAACTAGACCAGGTTGCTCAGAGCCCCGTCCAACCTGGCCTTGAACACTTTCAGGGATAGGGTAGCAAGATACCTACAAAAACTATACATATAGATGTAGCTGAGAGTCTCGTTAGCAATGGTAACCTTGTGTTAGATTTGTTTTCTTTGAATATTAGAGCCTGTAGATGTCAAACATGTATCAGGACATTAGAAAAGAGTATATAAATGTTGCCTACCTAAATAAGCATTAGACTTTTGGAATTTGATTAAGCATGACCTTAAAATACTTTGCATATGATTCACAATTAGTTTTGAAACTAAGCAAAGAGTAAACTCAAGGTATATTGTGAAGTCTTAGACTTATTCCACTTTATTTAAATTTCTTTATCCATCTGCATGCAGATGGATTCAAAGAGAGATGTCTTGGAGCAGCTGAGCTCCTGGAACCCTCTGCTGTGTTTGTCTGTGCCTCATGGACAACCTGCAGAGATTTCCTTCCTGCTGAGTGTGCTCTGGTTCTGCTTCTAAATCATACTCCCTAAGGATCTGACCCACAGCTCTTGAAAAGCTCTTACTTGCTTCATCAACTTTGAACAGATACAGAGGTATAAGGAAGCAACTGTAATAAGCACTGCAGCCAGATATTACAAACAAGCTTTAGTTCTAAGAATGCACTTCAGGAACTTTACGCCTCTGCCCTCCTCTCCATCCACTCTCTGGGTCTTCAAACTTGTGTGTCAGGATCCAGACTGAGTCTCCCAGAATTCATTTAAGAGCATTTGGAGTCACTCTCTCCGATCTCAGGCTCCAATCCTGTGCGGATCTCTGGGATATTAATGGGCTCCACAAAGATGAACTTGTTTCTAGACAGACTGGTTGCCTTACTTTTATAAAACTCTTAGTATTTAGTGATGTGATATCTGATCGGTCTAAAGTCAAACTTTCATCTCAATGAGAAAGGTCACTACATATTCATCTGATGTCAGACCCATACATAAACAAGCTTCCTTAAATGACAGATCAGAAGCAAGAATTGGTCTCTTTTTTCTAATAGCATCAGCCCAGCTGCAGTTCTCAGTGGTGCTTATTCTCAGCTGGTCTGCTTTCAACTTTCACTTCCTATTTAGAAAGCTAAATTGGGAGTGCTTTAATCTTCTGGGTTTGTTTCCTTAATGAGAAGTGAAAGGTATAAGTGGCAGCAGGTAAAGAGATATTGAAAGCTGTGGCAGACCAGCATTTAAATTTTTTAGAAAAGCTAGATCAGAGCATTTTCTAACATTCCTTTCTTCTATGATACTAAAAAAAAATAAAATTACAAAATGAATAAAATCCAAAGTTGTGGTTGCAGGAAAGATGAACATCAGCAGAAGGGCAAACTTTGAGGGGAGCAGAGAGGAGCGAGGCTCTGTGCTCCTTGTGGGCTTCATCCTGGAGTATGGTGACTAGTTCTGCCCTGATCCAGCAAACCACTGAAACATGCTCATTCAGGCTTCTGTTTCTAAAATAACAGTGCCCAGCTTAAAAGTAAGTGAAGATGGTCTTGTTGCTGGACTGTCAGCCACTGGTAGCATCTTCAGCACCTCGCAGGATGAGGCCTTAGGAGTAGAAAACAAAGCTGTGGATAAGAACTCCCCCAAAAGGTTCATCCTGACAATCTTTGCTGCCAATGGAAAACACCATGACATTTAAAAAAAACCCTGCATCACTATTACTTAAAAAAACAACCCAGGCTTAAGCAAATTAAGAGAAAAGCAATTTCCATGTAACATACATCCCACGAAGAGGTAGGTGTGACACCAGGACAAGCTTTGTTTCACAAGCCTCAGCCAAGCGAAAGGGCACATTTCATTGCTGTTCCTTCGCCTGCTTTTCCTGCTAATCTGTGTTTGTTTAGGGAGAGAGAAATTCCTATCCATTTCAGTCACAACTAACAAGTCTCACAGAAATCCAGGCCCTGGATTTCAACATCTGTGCCCACTTCAGGCTATCACTTGTGTCAACATTTCCAGAAGTGGCCACTGCCTGGGACTCCCCTTCCATGCGTGCGGTCTCAGCACTGCTGGTCCACTCCTCCCAGCACCTTGGCACATCTGGTACCCCCCAGTTCTGCTCCCTCATTTGATGTCTTCTCCTATTCCCATAAATGATTATACAGGAGATAAAGAAAAGCTTCACTGCTTTCATGTCTTCACTTCCACCAAGTTACTGATGAATCAACGTGGAGAAGGGTTGTGGGATAAAGCGCTAAGTTACAGTAGTGGAAAGGTGCTGTGTGGGCACTTTTTGAGCACGAAAGGTTGGACATTGCCACAAACCCACAAGCCATCATGTACTGCATTGTGTAGCACACCACTGGTGCTGCACTCCCAGGGGGAGCAGTCTGGAAAAATAGGTTTATATCATGCCAAGACACCTGCTAACACACTTCACTGTGGTCCCCACTCTGTACCTGAACACTTCATGGCTAATTAAGAGGTAACAGCACCTAATTTCCCACTGCACTTCAGGTGTTTGGAGGAGTGCTTTGTTGTGTTTCCTTGCACTTCCCCTGGGTTTTGTTCCTACACATCCTATCCATGTGTTACTGACTTAGCTCATTAAATATAAATTGACATCTCTAGCATACTGGGGAGAGTATGCTCAAAATCCCTTAAATATCATAGTGCCTTAGAACTAACACAGAGGAGGCTGGAATATCCTGTGTGAGTGAAAGTAAGTCTGGGAAACAACCCTAACAGAGGCGCATTCCCCTAATACATGGAAAAAAGGGATCGAGTGCAAATGAAGCATAAGATGGTAAATAAGGACTGTGTTCGCTTGCAGTCATGCACTATAGCCATTAAGCCTTAAGGTCTTAAAGGTACCAAGCAATGCATATGATAAATTTCTCAAAAACATCCCAGCCATAACATAGTTCTTGCTGATTGCTCATTTACCCATAATGCATGCTGTCATAGCAAAGCCTGACAAATGACAGAGAAAGCTCAGGTTATTTTTTACACTGACTGCCAAGCCCCTCACCTCAGATTATTCATTTATTAGGGCAATCACTGAGGTCTGGGTACTTAATATTGTTTTCACCAAATATGAAAATGATCTACTTGCCTATTCTTTAGTTCCTCCTAGGGCAAGCCATTTATCATC
This sequence comes from Eurystomus gularis, assembly GCA_013400335.1. Taxonomy (NCBI): domain Eukaryota; kingdom Metazoa; phylum Chordata; class Aves; order Coraciiformes; family Coraciidae; genus Eurystomus; species Eurystomus gularis. The sequence goes on along the minus strand of VZZY01008623.1, from coordinate 117,994 downwards.
AGCCCTGGATAAATGACTGCTTCATTATAGCCATAATTTATGAGATGTTAGAACTAAAGAGCCACACCTAAAGACTTAAAGCTTTAATATGGATTAAAATAAGATAATCAATCAAGTATATACAAATTTTCTTTAGAATTATTTCTTGCTTTGAAATGGCTTCACATTTTTGGAATGGAGGGAGCCTTAAATTTCTGGTTACCCAACACCAGGCAAGCCTGTTTAAAAGTCCATAAGGAAATCTAGGCTATAACCTTATTGGTCAGTCCTAGATACCGCTTGGTAATCGTTACATGATTCAATAAAAGTGCCTTTTGGGCTAAGGGGCTCTTTTGTGTTTGATTGTGTAGGTGTAACCCAGCCTGCAAGCCTCTGGTCCAGAACAGGTGGGGAAAATGCAAATTGATGCCAGACTCCCTCATTCTCCATAGATATTGCCATGCTTTTCATCACCTTCCTTGGAAGTTTGTTCATCCAGGGTTACAGAAGCGGGAGAGTTGAATGTTATTATTATTTGAAAATATTTCCATGATTTTTAGGGTGTTTCACTGCTTGAAACAGTGTTTAACGGCTCAGAGTTTGGATGAGGGAAGCTCCTTCCTCTGTCTGGGGAATGAAATTTCCCTGCCTCCTGAAACAGCACTTCAGCTTGAAAGAAAAAAAAACACGTTTCTGGTTTGTCTCTTGGTTGTATATTTGCCAGCACAGAGCCAATACAAACATTATTTCTCAAGCATACGCCTTGCTTGAAACACTAACCTAAACCTACTTAACCATTTAATCCTGCATCTTTTGAAGCCCATCTTGGAAACATGGTTTGCAGATTTTTGAACACATAGCACTAAGATAACGATGGAGCTACAGCTCCCACGCGGAGCAGACCTGTGATGGCTAGGCATGGTGTGAGCACAAAGCTCCCAGGCACTGCTGGACTCCCAGGGGCTACAAGCAAGATGAGCAGGCTATCCTGGGACCTCAACAGGAAGCCCACAGCATCAGGCAGTGCATGATGTCAGGGGACTTTATTTTCTCATGCAGCAACAGCACAGCACACAACCCACTATGAAAACACCCTTGGTAGACAACATGGGCAACCTGAGCATCTCCTTAAAATCCAAGCTCAGGTAAATGTACCCAAAAGGGACAGGGCACGATGCACCCAAAAAACCCTGCAGCTGCAGTTACTAATGAAAACCAGAGTTTCCCAACAGCAACAGCTTCATGCTCTCAGGATAAGTGCCTGTGACATATGTTTAATTGAAGCATATTGTCAGGCTTAACATGAGAGAATATACTGCAACTTCATACAACACCTTAGTCTTAGCCAATGAGGCTTCTTCAGTAATGCTAGCACTGATTTAAGTTTGATCCCAGCACCAGGTTTTGTTAGCTAAAGGACATTTTTCACTCTGGACTAAGCTCCCCTTTTCATACAACTTGGTGTCAGCGTTTCAGTAGGAATAAACCAATCCAAGCTCTGCAGTTCCCCATGTGAGAGCTATTTAGGTACGTCTGTGCAAGGAAATGCTTCATACACATACATTAAAAATGCAAGTCTGTGAAATATATCTACTATGCATGTGTGTGATTATGAACATATACATGTGTAGGAATATATTTGTTGGCACAGGTACACAACAGATATTTTGGATGTATCTGTGAATAAACGGCTAAAATACAAACACAGGCAGTCTCAAAAGTACTCAGGAACTATATTTGCATCCAGGACCCCCAAAAGCCCATTTCCCTAATTATCTGGGGAATTTTTGACTGAAAGCTTGACATAATTGAGCCATGATGCAATTCTCAACACCAAATATTGACATCTGAGCAAGGAGACAGTTTTAGCAGGACTCCCTAACTGACCCATAAGCAGCCATAGGCAACACATACCAGAGACTAGCCCGCTTGTCCTGCAAGGGAAGACTTGCAGATCCCACTGGAGGTAAGGGGCAGCAGGACGTGCATCCCAGACTAGCAGGGTCACAAGGTGCTAAGAAAATCCCAGGTCCCCTATGTGAGCTATTCCCCATTGCCCAAACCTTCAAGCTGAACAGGGAGGTGATGCCCCATGGCAATGGAGAAGCACATCGACCACCTTCACTAGACCTGGGCGTCTCTTTCCCACTGCAATGTCGCTGGGCCGTGGGACAACACTCCCAGCCAGGCTAAACCAACCCCTCCTAGCCCAGGAGGGCTGCATTTTCCTCAAGGACTCCAGCTCCTCTCCAACTCAAAACTCATCATCTTCTCTTAAAACAAATTCTCTCTCAGAGTAAGAAGTTGTGTTCCACGTTCTTCGCCAAAATAAATGTAAGATCAAGTTAGAAACCCTCCAAAATAGGGTTGGTAATGCAAATATTGACACAGCAAAGAGGAGAGAGTGCTGGACAGACAGTCTGAATATGAAGTATTTCACAAAAAATGTCATCTTTATTTAGTGGGTGATGAAATCTGTGACTATTTTAAAAGATTTATAGTTTTTGTAGCCCAGACATTTATGCCCCCAAGTTATATAATGGGAATGTGAAGGAAAGGCAGTTTTCACATGGTACATTTGGGATTAATGCTGTGAGCTCTCTATATGCAGGACTCCTAATTTCCATGGAAGTTTTGCAGAGGCAAAATTTCTAGGAACAGGTAATTAAGCAACACTCCCCCCCTCACTTCCACTGTTTTATACAGTTGTGCAAGTTAACTCTTATGTGCGTGCTTAGTCACCACACACTCACTTGGCACAACCAGCCATCACAGCATCCAAAGCACATTCAGAGTGTATAATTACATGGACATGTTAAGAAAAAAGCAAAGGAAAAAGACAACACTTGTTTGCAGTGTTATCAAGTGGCACGTACAGGCTGGTGGAGCTCTTGGGCCAAATAACAGCCTGTAAGCCCATGGTCCTCCTGTTACATTGCCTTGTTGGCTTCCACATGGATCACTGATCTAACCCATGTCGGCAAGTCCTGCCTCTCTCCTTTCATGAGAAATAAACAGGGTTCAGAAGAAGGGCATCTTTAAGTGGAAAGGGTCTGCTTCTCAATAGCCCCTTTCCTCAGGGAGTCAAACACACCAGGCAAACAGGACACAAACCAGACTTGGTGACATTTCACTGGTGGGAGTGACACTCCTCCTCCACTGCTCAATGATGAGCCAGGGAGTAGGGCTAAGGAAAATTGGGACTGTAAACTGTAAAGGCATTGAGGTTTTCAAAGACATCTCTATAATTACTGCTCCTCAGCAGCTCTATCTTTGAGTGCTGGTAGCTCAAGAAGGCTGCTGTGGTGTCTCCAGGTGCTCAGCATCTGCCAGCAGCTCTGCTTGGGCTGTAGGAGCATGACACAGTATCATCTGTGTCCCATCTATTTGGCTTTCAGCCCTCAGAGAGCTTTGTATCTATGCACCTGCCCTACCTCAGCAATGCCAATGGGTAAAGCTGCATCGGAACCAAATCATTACACCTCTCTAAAACATTCAGATGTGGCCTTATTTCAACACGAATTTACGCTGCTAAAAATATCCCATTTTATTTCTATTTTTAATGAACGTGGTTATTCTATTAAGTTGAAAAAGTTGATGTGAACTGAACAAGAAACAACTTCCATGCAAACTGCTAAGTTACCAATTAGCTCCTTAAAACAATTGAAAGTCATAGAGAGCCCTCAATGCACAGAGGCTGTTAATTAATTAACATTAGATGTGATTAATAATGAGTCTTGTTTAATAGTAAATATCTGCCTGCAATGCCTGCACGTCAGAACAAAAAGCCTTCAGAGAGCAGGCAACTATATTTATCCTGATTGTGTTTGGGATTTTAACATGTTTTGTGGAGGCTGACAAATGGCCTATTAATTATCTAATGTTGTCTGACAACAACAGCTTGATAAAGATGTATGTTTTTGAATTGCTGGATGAAAACCGCTGAAGAAGAGCCCCACAGGGGCTTTGCTGTCCTAAAACTGGGCTCCAAGCCACGACAACAGGCAAGACAAAGCCCTATCTCCTGCCACAGCCTTCGGAGATAAAATATGTCTTGGCATTAGGGACATTTTCAGAAAACTGCTTCTGCAATATCTGATTAGGAAAAGGAGGAGTATGTCTTTACTAAATTGGGGTTAAGGCATAATCAATATCATATATGGAGTGTCTGGCCTATTCTGCATAAACACAGGCACTTCATATTATTAAGGAGTCTATAATGCAGAGGAAGCATATGGCAGGACATTGCAGCTCTCTCTATTCTTTTTATTTAGAACTTTATCTTCCAACCTGTTTGACAGCTGGTCCTAAGTGGTTTCACAGTGCCAAATTATTTTTATGATTGTTTGATGTTTTATTCTCCCATTTCAGTTAATGAGATAGGATCCCACAATGGTCATAATTCAGAGCTGTCAGAACTAAAAAGCATGCTTGTGGCAAGATAGCCTGATGGTAAATAAGGCTAAAAGCTGTGGATAATAAAAACTCTCTTATCCAAGTCTCCTCCGCAATCAAAACTTGTTTTGGATCCTTCTTTCCTTTGTGTTCATTTGTACTGTGACTTTTTCCTTTTGGACAGGTAAACTATCAATCTTTGGGTAACGTCACCCTTTTAATTCTGTTCAACCTTTCCTTGTAATGAAATGTGTAGGATACATAGGAAACGCTGAAATGTCTAAAGATATTGAGTGCTATATTATAATTAAAGGGCTTGAGTCCTGTTTATTGTGCCAAGGGAATAATTTGTCATATATGCTTAGAAGAAACTGTTCAACAAATGACCTTTAAGAGTCCCAGGAAATGCTTTATATTTGGCATCCCCGGGGATTTTAAGAAAAAAAACTTTCAAGAAGTTCCTATTTTGAATCCTAGGTTTTGGGAAGAGAATTGCTGCCTCTTTTATTCTTACATACTTTATATAGAAAGGATTTCAAGAAAAGGAGATCTAAATAAGTACTCTTGGGTGTTACACTACAAGACTAAGAACTGGAGCTCCTTTGTTCTTATCTCTGCCAAGGAGTTCCTGCACAACCTTACCACTTCATTGCCGATTGCCTCAGTCTCTCTAGTTAGGAAATTTCTGTAAAATTCCATATCACCCATCTTAGACAAATCTTCTGCAAATATATTCAGGAATGCACCAGGCAATTCCGCTCTGCAGCTCAGATGCTACGACTCCTCTACTTGTGACTGGCCAGTTGATCAAAACTAAAAGCCTGCTTGCCTTTGAAATCACAAAAATTGTGTAACATGGCTCAGGAGAACATCTCAAACATAAAACATTTGACATAGTTGAAGCAATTGCACTAGGCCATTTACAGCTGGTTAAAGCAAAGAAAGAAACTCCTCAGGCCTTTCCTCCAGAAAGGTTAGCTCCTCCACCCACAGGTTAGCTACTGGGGTGAACTTGAGTCAACAACTGGAACTCGTAGGAAACTTTCTAACATTCACAAAACCAAATACTAATCCCCACTACTGACAGCCAGGCACCTCTAATGAGCTCTCTGCAGAATGAATAACTTACATCACCTTTATGCATGCATTTCTTATTTCCTGCTACACATTTCTTTAACAAGAATGCATAGAAATGACTGTGAAGCAACCAAAATATAAGGTATAGCAATAACCAGTTAAACCCTGAAACAGAACAAAAAAAACAAAAACCAGGAGAACTTTCTTCCATAGAAAGAATGGCCCAGAGGCACTGAGAAAGCTCTGAGTACGTCCATCAGCAATCCGTACACCCATGCCTTAGTGGCTGGGTTCAGCAGGCAACACAAGATGATGAGATTTGAGCACTGGATGACCCCATACAATCTCCTGTGTGTGCTGGCAGTGGCCATCACCAGCTCCCCTCAAAGAAAGGTGCAACACTTTCAGGGTGAATTTGCAGTCAGGGAATGACACTCAAGGTCCTGATATGTAACTTCACATCCAAACAAGTCTGCTTTTCTTTTTAAAATGTATTTTAAGACAATTCTTTTATGGCCTTTTTCATATATGTCTCACAAATAAACAAGACAACTGGATAAACCTACTCTCAGGTAGTCCAGCACATAGGTCTCCCTTGCAGTTAGTTTGCAGTTGGAGCATGGCAAATCAACATTGCTAAATTTTTTTTACATCTCTCATTTTGAGGGGTTAATGTGGGAAAAAAGGGCATAATAGTATAGGGGCTGAATACATTAAAAGCCAAGTACAAGAAAGCCAATTCAGCAATTGTCCTGGTAGGTTATACACAAAGGGTGTGATAAATGTTTCCCTTTGTATAATTTGTCCAGACTACAGCTAATAAATGTTGTTGTAAGTGTCAGATCAGATCCTGGGAATACACCAAAATGTCATGGAAGCAAGTCTGGAGGAGCAACATGAAAGGTAGTTATGCTCCTGCCGTCCTCACCAGTTCTGGATTGCATTTGTGCCAAATTGTGACCACACCAATTGCATGAGCCTTAGGGAAGGAGCAGGGACAGGAGCCCAGCACCCTGTCTCCACCACCCCAGGGCTGCCTGTACCTGAGGGAAGTGGAGATAACCAGAGCAGGCAGCCCTGGGGCAGCATGGGGTTGGCAGATCACCAACAGATCCCTCCCAGCACTGGAAAGGCAGGAATATCACGTTATTTGCACATTCCTGTGGTCATGCTAGCCTGTCGTGCTAGACAATCACCACTATCTAAGTCTTGATGTTTATTGAATAGTAGAACCCAAGAGTCCCTTGGTTACAAGGGTCTCACCTGGGGCTTGATCTAAAGGATCTCAAGTCACCAAGTTCTTTCCATAGACTTCCCATCTGGATCCACAGCAGTTTCCTTGACCGCTTTGGTCTCCAGTTCAGTATAAAGTGCATTGACATTGATTTGGAATGTGGGGAAAAGAAAGGAAAGAGGGAAATCTCAATGTGGTTGGTGTAAGGAAATTTGATACCGCTTCGCAAAGTTCAGGTACTCCTTTTTTCAGTCACAAGGAAAGAAAATGGATGACGCCACAAGTTTAATGCTAATTGATTTATTACCTGCCTAAGCAAATCCTGGGCAATGCAATGGCAGGCTTAGACTTAAAGCAAATGATTTACAAGATAATGTTTGACTCTGGGAAAGGGTAATCAGCTCCAGATACAATGGATGATAGGATAATTGAGAAGAAATAAAAGAGGATAAATTGCCATGTGCTAATGAGCTTACAGGCCCTAATGGGGAGGACATCAGTTTTAACACTCAGGTTATGAGCTAGGAGCAAGGTGGTTTGTGTTTTTTTTTTCTTCAACAGCTAAAGATGTAGTGCTGAAACAAACCAAGATTAATGGTGTCCCACTCACTCACTTAACTATTCTTTACACCTTCAACAGCTTCCTGCATTAAATGTATAGTTGTTTTTTAACCAGGTTTATCCAAAGTAGCTCACCTCAGTTGGAAGCCATATTACCTATTTCTAGGTTAAGGCACATCTGTTGTTTGGGGATGAATGACTCAAAACAGCATTTCTCCTCCTCCTTGCAGCGCTGGCCGCCTGATGAGTTTGCAATGTCTTTGCGGGTCTCTTTAGGATCATAGGAATATTCTCAAGCCTTTATACGGTCTCACTGCACTCAGGTTTTGAAGCAGTTGCCAGAGCAATGCTGTCTCACATCATGATTCATTTTTATATCTTTCTCTCCCTCCATCCCACATCACCACCTAGAACCAGGGACACTTTATTGGTATTTCTGATTACTGCTGTAGCCATCTAAATTTTTCAGCAGGATGGGGGTCTCTCCAGCCCTGATGTAGAAATGCACTATATGAATGGTGCTAGCCACAGAGTAATAAAAAGACAGTGCCGTGTGCTGTTATTGGTAAGGAATACAGAAATGAAGCACTTCCTTAGAGACCAAGCCCATATTCCAGTGCAAGGCTTCCAACAAATGAAGTTTAATATGATGAATTGTGGTACAGTTCCAGAATGAATACAACTCTCAAAAATGCAGCTCCACTGAAGCTTTTAAGTTATAATACACACAACATGTCCAATACTTGATTTTAAAGAGAAAGATTCCTAGTTAATATGCAAAGAAGTAGCTATAACCCTGCTGAGTTAAGACATGGGAAGTCTTCTCCTAAAAACAACATGCACTTTAAGCATGCAGACGCTAATTAATTATGAGTCCTATAGAGTCTCGGTGCAGGTAGCAACTCAGGGTGCTCCTTTCCTACAGAGAACAGGGGTGACTGCAGGGACATGCACAGTCCCCACCAGACCACAACCCACTAGCCACACCAGGGAGCAACACCCCAACAAGCAGCTTGTGGGCAAGGGGAGCCCAGAAGGACACTCTGCACACACCAGGAAAATACATCCTCCAAAATGCACCCCAAAATGCAGCTCTAAGCTCTGCTCATGATTTTTTGTTGTCCTGACCCAGATTTTAACATTAATTTTAGAATTAGGAATGCAGATTATAAAAGCACGAAGTGGTAAACAATTGTTTGATGCTGGTACTGCTCACAGAGGCAGGGAAGGAAAGCACACTTTTGATTCCAGTGAATTCATTGGAAGCCTGGATCACAAAAGCTTTGAAATATAGATGTATCTGGCACTGGATGCAAGTGTAGTGGTGCCTGTCCCTCTGTAAGGGGAGATGCAGTAGCAAACTGGTTCAAGCACTTCTGCTGGAAACAAGGAACAGGCTTGATTATCCCTTTCACCCCCATCTCATCAGGCATCCCCTGGAGCTAAGCTATTGCCCCACTGAATACAGAATGATTTAATGTCAAAGTAAACAAGACTTTCCTGGTTCATTCCACAGAAAAGTCTCTGGTCTAGTTGTAAAACAAAAAGGAAAAACTAAAAAAGAAAATATTTATTAAATGTCTTAACATACTACAAGTCTTAACAGATTAGCGTGTTCATTCAGGGAAACCAGCCTGGAGTGGCAAACTTGAAATGGTTGCAATTAGTACAAGAATTGTTCTACTTGAAGCGACTTGCCTTTTCTGTTTGAAAGGAACACACAATGTGAGCTCGCTGTTCTGTATCGGCACTTACTGTACAAGCAAACAGGATATGATAGGTGTGACTCCAGTAATTGTCTCTACTTACTCTTACAGATAAAATATGGGTTTAATACACTGGGAAAAAAAATTGACTGAATATTGAAGAGCTTGTTTGTCCATTGGCACTGATGATTGTTTTAATTTTATCTACTGACTTTGCAGCTCTGAGATAGACCCATAGCAGATCTAGACCCTGCTTTCACAGCTATTGGAGTTTTTCCACTGACGTCAGTGGAAGTTGCATTAAATCTCAGTGACCCGTGTATTCAAATTGTCTTCTGCCAGCTGAGTCTTCTAACATTCGTCCACCAACAAAATTAATTCTAGGCACAAAATTGGGATTTTCGGAAGAATTAGGATATTAAGATAATTAGGAAAATTAGGATATTAGGAAGAATTTCTTTACTGCAAGAGTGATCAAGCCCTGGAACAGGCTGCCCAGGGAGGTGGTGGAATCACCATCCCCGGAGGTGTTCAAAAAACACGTAGGCATGGCACTTCAGAACACGGTTCAGTGGTCATGGTAGTGTTGGGTTGACTGTTGGATTTAATCATCTTAGAGGTCTTTTCCAACCTTAATGATTCCATGATTAATTGTAATCTTTGCTCTTTTAAGCTGCTACCTTCAAGCCTCTGGTTGCCCACCACATTGGTGTATGTGCCAATCCTCCACTTCCCACTCCAGCCCCTGCACTTCAACCTTGGCCATCAACAAATGCATGTCCTCACTCAGTAGCTGAAGCATCCTGTACCACTGCTCATACCCAGCAGATCTGAAGTACATTACAAGGAGCCTGAACTTTGCTGCATGCACACCTCACTTGTAATTCAGCATGCCATCAGTCCCTCTCCCTCCAAGGAGATGTTGCTTTGCTGCTGTCCACTACTACCCTTAATGCTTGTCCTTGCATCATGCCCCATACAGGAGAGCAGCAACCAGTTGTTTTAGCTCAGCAGAAGCAGTGCTGAACACCAAAAACGTGCATGCAATTTCTGTTAGAGGTGCAGTATCTGTACCTCACATTTCCTGACTGCACTTACAGTCACTATGAAGAGGCAGAGAGGGATACTTGCAGGGAAGTGCTGCGATTAGCACTTAACCACACAAGCCTTTTTGAATGGCAGACCAAAAAGAGCATACATTGGGGGCTGGAAAAAAAAGCAAGACTTTCTTTGTAACAGTACAAAATCACCTGCATCCCTGATGCTCGAGGACAGAGGACCCGACCGTACTTCTCAGCTGCTGCAGGGATGGCTGGTCAGAGGTGGGGAGGCACTGAGCTACCAGTACATCTCACCCACAAAAGCAGGAGCTGGGACCCTCGTGCATCAGCATAGTAGTACTGAAGACACAACAGGTGCTAAGTGGTGTCATATGGATGTTCTTGGCCTCATTCCATCTCACTTACATACTACACTATGTCTAGAGGTATTATTTTCCTTAAATGTTTTTATTGCATAGAGATATTTTGGTTGGGTTTTGTTGTTTTCGTTCGATTCCCCTCCCCCTATTTTACCACTACTCCCCATTGCAACCAGTTTCTCAGTCTGCAACCACCACATTGGGGTTAAGGGGACATATTCAGCAGGAATTCCACATCCGCTTTCTCGTAAGAATTTTGTGCCAAGTCAAAACCCTCTATTTAATCACAACATTTCTTCCAAGTCCTTCAAAACCTCTATCTGCCACCCTGGCACATGCAACCCATCCTTACACCCATCATGTAGTGAAGGTGTATTTTGGGAGACTCCACCTCCCACAGCCACCACTGTGTTGTCCCACAGCAACTGATGGATACATGGCTGCACAGCTTCCCCTCCCATGGATCAGAGCAGCATTCCCACACAATGACTGTAGATACCTGAAAAAAAACTTCTCTGCTACAGAAGAGCATTAAAATACTTCACTGCCTGCAGCAGCACAGGACAGCTGCCTTCCTTTCCCCAGCGCTGTGGCAGGAAATATTTTATTCTCCTGCAGTTGTGCCAACATTTTCAGAGTGCCTTGGCTCTATAAAGGCAGCCTTTTTGACCCTGTATTTGGCACATGTTCAAGGAGGAGACTCAAACAGGTTTGCACACAGGGTCAGTGCAGCCCTGTTTGCACACTCATCTCAATCTCAACATGACCCTCACCTGTCCTGGCTGTGTACAGATGTGGGTGAGCACAGACAGGAGCCCAGGAGGAAACCCCCAGTACCCACAGCACACAGGCAGACTGGTTACATGGGCAAAACATTGAGCTACATCCCAGCTACAGCATGACACAGATGTAGGGACCTGGGAAGGTGCCAGCTCGAGTCCCCTCTGGTGGGGCTTGAACACCAAACACCAGCAGCCCAGAGGGATCCTTGGTCAATACACTGGAATATGGATTGGAAAACCTGGATTCACATCTCTATCTCATTAGCTTTCCCATAGGAATTGGTAGTTTCTAACTCAGGCATTTTTAAAAACTACCTCTTACTTGCTTGCTGCCTCAGTTTCCCACCTGCATAAGGGGATAAAGTTTATTGCCCTATTTTATCCCAATTTAACCCCTCAGACCATGAGCATTTCAAGGCAACTACTACTATGGCGTACAGAGCAACTGATACAACTCACCCCAATCTCACTGCAGGCATACAACAGTAACAACTAGCTTACTAAAAATGACAATAAGATAATTTTAACACTTTTCCCCCTCCCTCAGATTTTTCTTTAAAGCCTGATTTTGCTAGCCCTCCAGATTTAGGATTAGCTACCTGAGAAGTCATTTACAACACAGACTTTGAATTCAGTTGATCCTGCTTTGGACTTCTTAAAGTAAACATCTAAACCCCACATGTTAAATGTAATTCTAAAACTTTGAGGATAGGAGAGAAGAGTTTTCATTAGGGGTATTAGCTCACGTGCCAGTGATTTCAGCTTGATGCCACTGCAAAGAACCAAGATGCAATGTTTTGAGAATCAGAATGGATAACGGAAACATCAGCTCAGCCTAGGTGCAGCCCCAGTGCTTCTGCTTCAGCCAGCAGGTAAAGCTCAGAAAGGGGGAATGCACACGGGAAAAGAAAATACCGTACATCATGGATAAGCCATACACAGATATTGGTAATTTCAAATAGGTACTTCTCAGAGGAGCTGTACCGCACACCTTTGACCTTTAACTGGAGTGCTCAAACACTGCATGTAATGATGACTACCAATGAAAGTCCTACGCTGTGCTTGGCTGCACTTTCTATATGAGTGCCAGCAGTAAGATAAATGATAAACTGGTTCACTGGAGTACTAGTGGTTTGGGGGCTATTGATTTTTGGTCCATTTTCTTTAAAAGTGAGATCTAAAAAGTTGACAGAGGGTCATTAATTTCATCATATACTTGTCGTCTCATCCATAACCAATCCAGGGGCTGAGTGCGCTTGTCACTCTCTGTTTGCACTTTATTTGTTTAGGTTTTCTTTGTGATTCTACATTTTCCCCCTTTATTTTAGCTTTGTGTTGTTTTTGCTGCTATTTCTTTTTTCCTCCAAATGAGCTCCTTGCTTTGGACTTCTACTGCAAAAGACTCTCTGGACAAATATATATTTGTATTGTAAGTTAATTCAGTGGCTTCATTATCAAGTCCGCACTAGGAGAGGAAGTCACCTCTGTTTAGTGCTATTTATTTAAAAAGAAAAAGACTGCTATAAAATTCATCAATCTTAATTGTGCAATCTGAAGGATTTTGATTGAATAAACACTTGTCTGAAGACTTCAGGGTCTTGTTTGAAAGAAACATTAAGGAAGAGTTGGGGAATTTTTCCCTTATGAAGTTCCATAGGTCATGACAGTGTTCTCAGGTGATAGTGAAAAGACTGAATTCAAATAAATGTATGGCCGCAATTAGTAGAGTTCCCTTTACCATGGTTCTGATTAAGCCCTTTGTGACTCTTTGCAATGAATTAAGTAGGAAAATCCTTTACTAAGTCTTACTGAAAAGACTATTTCACTGGCATATCTTAGCTTTCAGTAGAGTGAGAATATACAGATAGTTATTAGCCTAATAACAACCAGATACAAATGTTTAAGACCAGAGGAGTATTTCGTACCTCTAGCGTATAAATATCCATAGGAGGAAGTGACTCACAAGAACTGCACACAGTAGGCAGTTTTTACCAACTTTACCAACCTAGAAATATATTTCTAGGTAATAGTGTCATCTGTCTCTGAACACCAAGTTCACCTGCACTGTCTTTCATTGGGAACCCAACAGAAAAGTGTATGTAGAAAGTAAAAGAAAGTGTGATTAAGTACTACAGACGATGGCAGAAAAATCCAGTATTAATAATACCGCAACCTGCCAGTAAATCTCTTTTTTATAGGTAAAGAAATACATTTCTACTTTAAAGTGTGTTTTTATATACCCTTGAGTGCCCAACTAGCTAAACTACCAAGGGAGCTCTACATGATTTAGAAGTTAATCCTTCAAATGGCTAACAATTGAATGTCTCAGCTGTTTGTAGTTTCCTACCACTGGCTAATTTCATTTTTGTTTCATGTGTTTGGTGGCAAGCTTTCATTGTTCAGAGCCCTGACACCGAGGTTGTAAATGTAGTTAATTTAGTTAAAATGAAGCTGGGAACATTCACATCATGTTCAGCTTGTTATGAGTAGACCTGGTAGAAGTTGAAGAAAACATGCTTGGAGAACAAACAAGAATTTAAAAAACAAGGGGAAGGAGAGAAAGCAGACAAAGGGGATGATCCCAATTTGCCAAACTCATGAGCATCAAGCAACCTTTTAAAGAAAAATAAAAGATTTAGAGGAGAGAAAAACCATTGTCACTTCAGCTTACTGTTTTGAGGGCCAAACAAACTGGATGGATTGAAATACTGAACCATCACCTGTTTTAAGAGTGGACTGGGCTTTCTGAGCCTATCTTGATCAGTTCCTTCTCTTGTGCCACCTGCAAAAGCTCATCAATCCCTTCCTTTTTCAAGCCACATTGTTTGCATGGCACCTACAGAGGCCAGAAGGCTCCTAAGTACTCAAAAAAATTATTTCTAGCAATTGGTGCACAGTTCCTTACTGCCCGTACTAGGAAACGGACTGAGCTAAGATGTTCTCCACTCAAGTATTTTAAGCAAGGACCCAACACTACCAAAGGGGACACATCTAAATGGCGCGAACCCCCCTACAAAAATCAAGAGTTTTTGCTGACTTAGCACAAATGGCTGCATCTATTCAGCTAGTGACCACTTCCCTCATTCACATCCTCAAAGATACAATGCAATATAGGTTTAACCTCATCTTGACTGCAGTCATCTCCCCTCAGCAGAGGTTGCTCTCCATGGGATGCTGGATGGCAGCTCCCATAAGACTCATGCCCAGGCTGCCAACAGTGCCATGCACTGAAGGCTCAGAAGCTCTGGCACTCCCTTGCTGCAGCTCCCAACTTGAGCAAGCAGCTTCTTAAAATCCTAATTATAATCTTGATTAATAGATATTATAACACAGCTCCTGTTTGCCTGTAACATTTGACACAGAGATACAAATCAGCAGTTTAACATGCTGGAATAGGATTCATGGGATTATGGACATATATATTTTTACTAAAGCTCTATTGGTTCCTCTTTAGCATTCATCAGATCTCTCCCTTTATACAGAGATAAATACATTTTTTTTTCAGAAAGTCATTAATTTTGGAGTTTGAGAAAAATGAAATAGACGAAGTGGGTAATTTTTCACACTTAGAACAATTTCCCTATGATATTATGACTTTTTTTTCTTGCACAGCTCTGGGAGATTAATATGGCTGTTATTTTCTCCACTAATTGGCTTTACAGATAGCCATGGGAGATAGCACCTAATAAAGCCAAACAACAGAGAAAAATGTTAACAGCGCTAAGCTGTCCCATAACAACAGGGTCTATTCATTAAGAAGCAATATTCTATTAGGGAATATATTTTTTTAAAAATCTCTTTTAAAAAGAATAAGTGGAGTACACGCTAAAAACCAAAAGCGGATTACACATAGTTGTCCTTCTCCCTAAAGCACTCCAGCTCTTCACTTAAATGGTCCCTGCATGCTGCCCATGTAAACACCAGCCACCAGCATGAGAGAAATCACCATTTCCTTTCCAAGCCAAGGAGTTCTCCTCCAGCATGCTGGCCTCCATGCAAAGCCTTCTTTTTATATGTAAGCACAGGGTTGGGCTAATAACATCTCCCGATAACCCCTTTTCACACTACAGCATGACAACAGAGGATGGCTCAATGCTCCAGTTTGAAAGCACATAACACAGGGAGACCCCAGTGCTGTTGGGCAGCCCAGAGCAGGATTTCTCTCCAGCTTGGTACCATACACATACGGGTCCCCACCTGGGCCCAGGCTCTGATAGTATGAAGGCAGGATTACTTTTTATGTAATGACTATAAAATTCACTAATTAATAGCCTTTCTTAGAAAGGGGAAATTCTCACCAGCATAGGAACAACCTGTTCCCTTATCTGTACTGGGATACAGAAGTGTTCTCTGTGGGACATCCAGACCCCAGCTCACTCTCTGGCCTTCACACTATAGGCATGAAGCACCATCTGAACTTCTCTGGCATTTTATACGTTGTTTTATGGTGCTGCTAAACAAGGCTCTACAAGTAATTTTTATTCTCATGTGAGCAGCACTTTTGTCTTGCTAATGGATGTTTGAGACTAGTTGTGACACACCTTTGAGGCTGTTTTTTCTACAGAGTTTACTAGTTATTGGACTATGTAGGCATATGTAAAAAGTTATCAATATTGCTGATAATCTTCTTCCAACATTGGTATGTTATCCTTCTCACCAAAATTAGACTTAGCCAAATAGGAACAGCTCTCTGGGGCCTTGCAGAGAACTTCCCATAGAAGGTGAAGTCATCCAGTCACACACCACCTGCAATTCGGCTTCTTACCCAGGGAGACCAGCCCCAGAACAGAGACAGTATCAGCAACTTCCCAGCAATTTGCTTTTACAGCCCTCTCACTTGAGTACCTGGTTCCTAGGCTACTACTCTGTCCATCTTTACTCTGAAATGATCCTAAAAAGCCATAGAAAAGTCCAATTGATATGTATAATATGCAAACATGCCACTCACTCTACTCAGTGGAGTGAATTTATTGCCAATTTTTAAAGTTTTGGCTGTTTTACAAAGCAATCAGCATTACAATCAGAGATTTGATAAATAACACACCATTTGAACCTACAGAGGTATCTAGCTGGCATCAACACATACACCTAAAGTGCAGATGGGACCCAACCAGAGTGTCTAAAGTATCTATCAGACCAGAGAGGGCTCACCTAGGTGACAAGCAGTTTCACATCTATAATTAAAATAATAATAATAAGCAATGTCACACTTATCACAGGCCCTTCCCTTGAATGCTTTATTTAAAGCTGCAAAGCAGGGAGAAAACAGACTGCACCTGAACTCTTACTACAACACAACGCAACATATATTTGTGGTTACAGATCAACACTTCAAAATATGACCCAGTTGTACCTTAGTGACAACATCCAGACACATACCAGAGCACAGCTTCATTAGTATCTCAGAGAGAAGCGTCTCCCACTAAGCCCCTGCCACCTGTAATTCCCACAGCACAGATGTCTCTTGCCCATGCACCAACCAAGCTAACACACGGCTTGAGCAAATACCAGAAAGAAGGTGGTATGCCTCCACTTTGACTCATCAACGACTTTTTTGGGGGAGTAGGTGACCCCTCAATTCCCCAGGGCATCATTTTCTCCATGGCAAGTCAGATAACATTGATATTTTGACACATGCACAGGTCTCCTAGCATTTACTATTAGCACGCTAAGATCTACACTACATGACACCAGGCACCCACCAATATCTTGACACAGTACATTCCATTTTGGAGCAGCACAGTTGGGACTTCTCCTAAATATTTTTCCAACCTAAAACGATTGTGCTTAGTAGTCAATATGTCAAACCAGCACTTTGAAAATAAAGCAACTCTGGATTACCACTTTGGAGTGACTGCTTCCAGTATCCCTTACATCAAGTCAACCAACACTTATACATGCAGAGGAAAATCCTGCACAAGGTCCTGTGCTAGATTGAAATCTTCAGCACAGTATTTGAGAGGGACATTAAAGGAACATTTCACTCCAGGTGAGTTTTAGCTTGATGGAAAGTAAGATCCTAATCACAGAAACTCTGAGCAGCAGGGATTTCATTTCACTCCAGCTCCTGCCTGGCCTTCAGGACCTCCACCGTAAAGAGCACAAGCCAAGGTACAAAGAGCACCTTTGCAGGTGCTTTTGGGACAAGCCATAAATTCTCCACTATAGCAGACAATGTCTAAACTGTCCCTCGGGTATATTTTGTATTTGTAAGTATCATGGATACTTTAGAGGTCAAGATAGAGCAAATTCAGGTTCTCACTGCAGTAACCAGATGTGATGCTAGGAGAAGGTTGGACTTGATGACCCTGGAGGTCCTTTCCAACCATAACGATTCTGTGTAACCTCTGAGGGAGTTTAACAATAGTCTAAACCAAGGGATTAAACTTCATAGGAATAGGGCTGTGTCCCTGTCCTTCACTCCATCACTGTTGTCTTCCTAATCAAGGAATTTAAAACAAGATAATCAGATGCTTCTGAAGAGAACAAAGTGCAAATAACCAACAAGCATATATTAAGCAGTGAATCTGTAGCCTGGTATTGTTCACTCCTATCAAATGAAAAATGCTTAGATGTTTGCGAAGAAGTCCTGGTATTCAGGATAGATTAAAGAATTCAATGATAAAACACATAGTTTTTGATCTAATGTTCTGTAGGTGCTTTTGCATAATAAAATATTGAAAGTCACCTTAAGAAAACTCTTCACTGTCACACAGGCACAATTCCCACTCATCCCACTTAGCATATTAAGAGTAGCACTCCAATAATGAAGACCATCATTTTTTCCCAAACCTGGAAATGCAAGAGGGGCAGCAGGGCTGTGCCCACAGAGCTTTCTAGGAGTATTTCCCTCCTGCTCTATCCTTCTTGAGTAATGCCCCTCCTGAAAATTCATCAGCCATGAGCTTAAGACATCAAATACAGCTTTTCCTTTACAGTCAGATCCATTGAGAATAAGAATTTGGATTTGAGCTCTCTTAAAGATTATATTTTTTTAAAAAACAAAGAAAACTTAAAGAAAATGAATTTGAAAGAAATTTTAAGACATTTAAATTTAACTTTAACTTCAAGAAAAATTGAAAGATTTGCCATCAAAATGTCTACATGTCTATTTTGTTATGAACACTGCTTTCGGGGCAGCAACATACAGCCAGTAAACAGCACACAGCTCAGAAGAGGCCAGTTACCATTTTGACATTGAGAGAAAAAGGGCAAGGTTTGGATTTTTTTTGCAGATGCATAAATCACAGAGGAAAAAGCTGAAAGTAACTCAAAGTTACAGAATTACATAACCCAAACTTAGAGGAAGTTTCAAACTTTTGCACAAGAACTTAGTTTAAGCATTTAGACTAAATAAAATTAGCAGAACAACTTACCTGCTCAAGGGGTAGAGAAGGAGCTTTAACCTCCACCCAGCACCACAAACACTGGCCAAGATCTCCCCAGTGCCCACAGCCAATTTTATACCTGATTCCACAGCTGAACTTGGTGAGTTGTGTAACTTGAACACCTGCAAACCCTGATGGCAACGAGCAGGCTGAGCCCTCAGACACCAAGCAGGGCACACAGCCCAGGATACACCAAAATTTAATGCCCAGGTTTTTAAACGCTATATAGATAAATTTATATTCATATAAAATATATTTTAAATGTATATTGACATATCAAAAAAAAAAAAAAAAGGTTCAGAGAAAGACCAGAAGAAACACACCCATGCAGCCCAAACCATGCTCACACGCTATCTTAAAACAAGCCCATTTCTGAAATTTAACCAACCTGTGTCCTTCTGCAGGTGGCTGTGAGCAGGTCAATTGGTATCACTCAGGGAACCCCTCCAGCAAGACCCATCCCATCTTGGGATGATCACAGCTACCTAGTGCCTGCCTGGAGAAATGTCCCCTCCATTACAGTATTGGCCAACAATCAAGGAATTGAAGGTTCCTCTTATCCAAATTAGAGTGGTGCCAGCCCCTCCGCCGGTCACTCCTTCAGCTGTCAGGGCTGCTAATGCTAACGCTTCGGATGTCACTGGAACTGACACTTCTGGCTGCTTCAAAGGAGCAGATAATTAACTTAATTTTTTAAGCTTACAGCAGAAAGTCATTCCCATGAAGTTGAGAAAGCGATTTTTTTTTTTTTTCCCAGTATCAAACACATCTCTCCTTGAAACAGCACCTGTTGTATTCAGTGGGACCCACCATTTGTCTCCTGGAAATAAAAAGGATGATTTTGATCTCTCACAGCGTTTACACCTCTACCCTGCCATGAGCTTCAACAAGGTTTTTTTCCTGCTGACACCAGTGGAACTGAGGAAAGCAGCAGCCCCCACGTTTTTTCTTGGGATTTCAGCCATAACACAAACCAGCAGTAGCTGCTTTTCCAACCAGTAGAGAGCAATGATTTCCTAATCAGAAAAAAATCCTGCATTTTGTATTGCAAATGTGTATCTGGGAAGTCAAAATGTACAAATTAATATCACAGATATCAAAATACTGGACACAGAGGTGTTGTTATTATACTTAAGGCTGTACCAATGTTTCTTTTTCAGTGGTTTATAACTTGGCTTACAATTTTATTCCTGGCTGAAAACTGGCACAAAATTTGAAAATTTGAGAAAAAACAGTAGACAACAGTAAAACTATAAAAAGTAGGGAAATATTAAACATCCTTTTACCGTAAAGATAATATTTTTATTTGGAAGATGAAAGGAATTTTTAAAAGATGTGGTATTCCAGCCAATGCTCTTTTGTGGGGAAAAAATGTTCTTCTTTGCCCTGTCTTCCCACAGGATTGCTAAAAAACTCAACACATTTTTAGCAGAAAGTTTTGAAGACAAAGGAGAAGATTTGGCCCAGTTTTCAAAATGGTGTCCTTTGCTTTCTTGCTTATACCAAAAGCAGCAGCATAAATATGTATGTGGCCAAATAATTATTTTTATATATTATTCATGCAACTACATGTTGATCCACACTATGCAATGCTACAGAAAAGCTTTTTGGAGTGATACCAACTCAAGCTACAGAAAAAAAATAGGAAAAGGACTAAAATTCTGGAACTAACAGAAGTTAAATCATATAGGAGTCATGTAATTTTATCCTTTTTCTAGATAAGGCAAGGCAAAAATTAGGTCTACTCTACCTAGATTTCAATATAACGCTTGATGCAATGATACATCATTAGCTAAGATTATAAAGATGGAGATCTGTGCAAAAAGGCTTTATGGGTAGGCAGAGCATTGCTAGGAGGAGATGGCTACGAAAAGAGGAATGTCCCATTGAACATATTAGTAGTGGATTTGGCAGGAAAAGCAGGAATCAGGCTAATGACTGATAAGAAGAAG